>CAMZMU010000041.1:4083605-4664743 GCA_947311845.1 Poa pratensis | reverse complement strand
GTCTTTTGTGATTTCAGCCACTAACTTGACTGTGATACTAAACAGGCTTCACGCGATCCGGAAATTTCCGAATCCGCCCATCCTTCAAGCTCTCCAGTCAAGATTACTTCCGGAGCGCCACCATCTTCCGAATCTGCTCCAGCAACAGAACCTCTAACCGCGTCCACTTCCACCGAAATACCCGTAACCGAGGTTCGCGCGCCCGAAGCTCCGCTAACCGAAGCTCCTCCCAGAAGTTCCCGCAACCGAAACTCCTATGACCGAGTCTGCCGCGACCGAGTCCGCTGCCCCTGAAGTACTTAACAAAAACATTAAATCCCCGGTATGCCGGGAGCAGATGTAATAGACTATTTTAAGTTCTTTCGAGACTATGCTTATCATGCTTAACGCGATCCGGACAAGGTTTATGTTGGATCATCTTAAACCGAGTCCCCGAGTCTGTTTTCTTGTTTACTACTTTTGCCAAATCTTTGCTCTTGTCTACCTCTTTGGGTGTTTTGACAGTCGAGTCACAAGATAGGAATCATAGCATACAATACTTGAAACGCGAGTTGTGGTTTAGAATCATTCAACATAAACGAAAAAAAAAATAACAGGGGTTAGTAAACGACATGTGCCGAATCGGTTTTGGACCGAGTCCCCGTGTCCATTTTCATGTTTCCCATATTCCTCATCTCTGCTCTTGACTACCATTTTGGTGTTTGTCAGTCGAGTCACGAGATCAACAACACAACATACATTACTTGAAACTTAGAACAAGGTTCAAAGCGATTCGGCACACGAACGGCAAAAACAAAACAGTAATAAACAACACATGCATAAGGACGAAGCAGTCCCCGAGTCCAGACTCGGATTACTGCGATTTCATTCATGATAAATTGAAATACATACATTGCGCCCTTTAAGAGTAGAAGGGTCGAAGCAGAGCTACATTCCAAGGTCGCTTGGTTTCCTGTCCGGGTCTGTCCAAGCCATCCTCCCTTGATTCCTGTGCATCTATAAGATAGTACGAGTCATTGTGCATAGCCTGCTCACAATGAATGGTCCCTCCCATGGAGGTGACAATTTGTGTCGGCCTTTGCTGCGCTGCACCAGCCTCAGCACTAGATCACCCTCATGAAACACTCGAGGACTGATTTTCGGCTATGATAACGCCTGAGATTTTGCTGGTATATTGCTGTCCGAGACAGGGCCAACTCTCTTGCTTCCTCTAGCAGATCCACTGCATCTTCCCGGGCCTCCTTTGCCTCGGTTTCAGTGTACATTGCCACCCTTGGTGCATCATATTCTATGTCAGTGGGTAGGACAGCTTCTGCCCCATACACCAGAAAGAATGGCGTATAGCCTGTTGACCGATTCGGTGTAGTCCTTAGACCCCATAGAACTGATGGGATTTCATCTATCCAGCACCCTGGAGTTTTCAACAATGGTTCAATGAGACGAGCCTTGATGCCGGCTAACACTAGAGCATTTGATCTTTCCACTTGCCCATTGGACTCTGGATGTGCCACTGAGGCTATGTCTAACCGGATCCCCTTATTCATGCAGAATCGGGCAAACTCTCCGACAGCAAAGTTTGTGCCGTTATCCGAGATGATGCTATGAGGGTATCCGTATCTCAAAATGATTTCTTTCAAGAAGATTACAGCCGAACGGCCATCCACTTTCCGTATTGGTTTCACCTCTATCCACTTGGTGAACTTATCCACCATCACCAGCATATGTGTCATGTTGCCCCTAGCCGGCTTGAAATCTCCCACCATATCCAAACACCACACCGCAAATGGCCAAGTAATAGGAATTGTCTTCAGTGCCGATGCGGGTAAGTGTGTTTGCTTAGCAAATCTCTGGCATCCTTCACACCTGCGGACTATGTCCTCCGCATCTGCATGAGCAGTGGGCCAATAAAATCCATGCCGGAACACTTTAGCCACCAGGGCTCTTGTACTGCAATGATGTCCACATTCACCTTGGTGTATCTCTAGGAGCATCTCCTTGCCCTCTGCTGGCTCCACGCAGCGCTGCAACACCTCGGTTACACTTCTTTTGTATAACTCCTTGTTGATGATGGTATAAGCCTTGGATCTCCTCTGGACACGCCTAGCCTTGGTCTCATCGCTTGGCAAGCTTCCTTCCTCGATGAACTTCATGATCTCTTCAGCCCACTCTGGTACTGGATGCAAAGGGAACAAGTGCTCATTTTCTTCCACAGGTTTGGCCGCCATTATCTCTTCTATCAGCTTCTGTCCATTCCCCACAATCCGGTTAGCATCATCATCTCTACTCCTCTTTCCCAAGACTCGGTTAGCATTTTCCGAATCTGCGTGAGCAGTCCCCGAGTCCGGGCATGCAGTCCCCGGGTCTTCCTCGATATACTCAACGTCAACATTCATAGGAATAGCTTCGGATTCTTGCTTGGGAATAAAAATCGACTCGGAATCAGGCGACGGTTTGATTGAAGGGACCCTTAGATGATTCAAGGATATTCCGGTGGGATTGCCTCCCTAGACGACCCGAGTTTTGACAGAACATCTGCAGCTTGGTTTTCCAGCCGAGGTATATGCTTGTATTCACAGCCTTCAAAAAATCCCGAAATTTTCTGAACATGAAACCGATACAGTGCCATATTGGCATCAAGAGCATCCCAATTTCCAGAAGATTGCTGTACGACCAAATCCGAATCACCGAAACATTCAATTCCGAACAACGCCGATGTCCCGAGCCACATTAAGCCCATGGATCAGTGCCTCATACTCGGCTACATTGTTTGACGCTGAGAAATGAATCTGCAATACATATCGCAATTGATCCTGTTTTGGTGATGTGAGCACCACTCCAGCACCTAGCCCGATTTTGCATTTGGAACCGTCAAAGTGCAACCTCCAGTAATTGTAATCCGGTTTAGGTGGCTCATATTGCATCTCAGCCCAGTCACAAAGGAAATCCGGCAAAGCCTGAGACTTGATAGCGTCTCTTCTCTCATAATGCGGTGTGTAAGGAGACACTTCTATCGCCCATTTGGCAACTCGGCCAGTTGCATCTTTGCACCCAATGATCTCCGCAATTGGAGCTTCACACACCACTGTAATCGGGTGCTCTTGGAAGTAATGTTTCAATTCTTGACCGCCAGGTACACACCATATGTCATCTTTGGTAGTGAGGATAATTTTGCTTCGAAGTTGAGATCACCTCACTCAAATAGTACACCGGCCTCTGCACGGATTTGCCCTCTTCTCTCTTTCTACCACAATAACCACACTTACGACCCGGTTAGTGGCCGCAATGTAAAGCAACATCGGTTCACTCGGCAAAGGTGATGCCAAAACTGGAGCAGTGGACAACATCTTTTTCAACTCATTGAAAGCCGAATCTGCCTGTGGGGTCCATGTGAACCCGGTGCTCTTTTCATCAATTGATATAAGGGCAAGCTTTCTCTCCTAACCGACTCACAAACCGGCTCAATGAGGCTAAGCACCCGGTGAATTTTTGCACATCTTTTAGACACTTAGGCAATTTCATGTTTTCTATGGCTCGGATCTTAGCCGGGTTAACTTCAATGCCTCGGCTTGATACAAGGAAGCCAAGCAACTTTCCAGCCGGGACACCAAAGGTGCATTTATCCGGATTCAATTTCAACCGATATTTTCTCAAGTTCACAAATGTTCCTCGAGATCCCGAGGAGAGTATGTTTCTCTTTAGTTTTGATGACAATATCATCGACATAGACCTGCACATTTTTGCCCATTGGGAGTGTAAGCATTTCTGCATACATCTCTGATAAGTAGCACCGGCATTTCTCAAACCGAAACACATGACACGATAGCAATACGCCCCATACGGGGTAATAAAAGCAGTCTTTATTTGATCTTTAGGGTTCAGTGGTATCTGGTGAAAACCAGAGTACGCATCAATAAAAGACAACAACTCACACCCAGCAGTGGAATCGATCACTTGATCAATCCGAGGTAAAGGAAATGGATCCTTCGGACACGCCTTGTTCAGATTGGTGAAGTCGATGCACATGCGCCACACCTTGACCACAGCTGGTTCGTCCTTCTTCTTCTCTACCAGAACCGGATTGGATATCCAGTCTGGATGCAGCACCTCCATAATGAATCCGGCTGCCAGTAGCTTAGCCAGCTCATCGAGCACCACTTTTCTTCTATCTTCTGAGAGACGCCTAGTCGGTTGCTTAACCGGTTTTACTTCTGGCCTGACAAACAAAGAGTGCTCTGCCAATCCCTCGGAACACCAGGCAGGTCCTTAGCCGACCATGCAAAGATATCCCGATTCTCACGGAGGAAATGGCAGAGCGCGCTTTCCTATTTCTCGCCCAAACCGGCTCCAATGATGGCCATGCGCTCTGGGTTCTCCGGGTCAATGGGGATCTTCTTTGTCTCCTTGGGCACTTCAAAGTTGCGCCGCCATCCGGGTTGGTCATGGCCAGCACGCCTAACTGAGCCGACTTCGCCATTGCCACCACCTCGTGCATCTTGCTCTTTTCAGCTTGTATCACCAGTGATTCGCTAAGTTGGAACCAACTGTAGCACACTGTATGGCCTTCTTGTAGTCTCCCGCAACGGTGATAACACCATTCGGGCCAGGCATTTTCATCTTGAGGTAGGCCACATGAGTAGATATCATGAACTTGGCTAATGCTGGCCTGCCAAGCAGAGCATGGTATGGGCTTTCCAAATCCACCACCTCGAACTCGAGACTCTCAAGCCTGTGATTGTCCCTGGTACCGAACAACACATCTACCCAGATCTTACCCATGGGGGAACAAGATACCCCGGGTACTATGCCATGGAAAGTACAGCTGCTCTGTTGCAACTGATTCGGCGAAATACCCAACTTGATCATTGTGTCCCGATACATGATGTTTATGGCACTGCCATTGTCGACCAAGACTCGGCTAAATTTCACGTTCAGCTTGGGTCCAACCAAAGTTGGATCCACCACCAGTGCATAGTTCCCTGGGCTTGGCATGATCCTTGGGTTATCCGCCCTGCTCCAAGTGATCTCCTGCTCAGACCAGTTCAAGTACTTTGGAACTGCTGGCATCACGGCATTCACCTCCTTTGCTCGTCTCAACTGACTTTTCTTGTCAGTTGGCTCGGTCACGAAAACCACATAACTCTGATGTGCTTCCTTGTAATCATTCCCAGGGTATCCACCTTGCCTACTTGGGCCATCACCATTGTCACTGCCTCCCATGTTCACCAGGTTAACCGGCTTCGTTGCTGCTGGCCTTGGAGTTCCAGCGTTGACCGGGGTCGCATTGGCTCCGGTTAGCGGCATGTTTGGCCTGAAATTCGGTCTAGGAGCACCTCTTTGAGGTGGTCCTCTTTGACCTTCCGCCTGAATGCGGTGATGCCAACTACAGTTCCGGGTCGAATGATTAGCCGGTTTGCGCGGATCGTGGTGTGATAACAGCAAGGCCCATCTAATCTGGACTCAAAAGTCAGAGGTGGACTTGGTCCCTCCCACACTTTCTTCGGCCAAGCACCTTGATTCGGCCTCCAAGCTGGACCATCAGTTTTCTGCCTCTGCGCATCTCCTCCACCGGGTTGATCCATGTTTACCGCAGCAACTTGATCAGAACCGTATCTGTAATCCGGATCTCTTCTCTTGTAACCGAATTCATGTCGGTCACTAGGCCTTAATGGTCCAACTCGGTTATTAACTGGTTGCCTCCTGTTTGCTCCCACTGCATCCAATGCGGGCTGTGTTGGATCACCCAGCGCATACGTGTCTGCTATCCGGATCATATCTGCCAGGGTTTTCGGCATATCTCTTTGGAGTTTCTGCCAAAGTGGTGTACCATGCCTGCATCCCTGTGCAAACCATGAAATGGCCTGCTCCTCCACTACACCTTCGCAAGAATTGCGCATGTTGCTCCACCGAGTCAAATACTCTCGGTCTGTCTCCCTCTCTTCCTGCTTGCACGCAGCCAGGAGCTGAGGTCGGTTTGGCCTCTTGTAGGTGCTGGAGAAGTTGCTGTTAAACGCCTGTTCCAAATCCATCCAACAATTGATACTACCCGGCGGCAAGTTATTCAACCAGATCCGGGCTGGACCTTCTAACATATGCGGGAGATACCGGACCGCCCATCGGCGATTGCCCCCCGCAATGTGCACTGATGATACATAGTCCGTCAGCCAATCCTGTGGCTTGGTGCTGCCATTATACGGCTTCGTGTTGCGGCCGAGCTGAAACAAAGGCACACTTGGCTCATTCATTATCCGAGGTCCAAAGCATGGTGGACCCGGTGGGCCTGCTCTTCCAGCTTCTCGGACTGGTAGATTCTGTCCAATTTGAGACGCTGATCATCCGGATCCAACATCCGAGGCCCCAGTCTCGACGCCAGTGCATTGTCATACGTCTGGTATCCGGCTCGCGCCATAGCCGAATTGCCATCGTCATAACGGTAGCCCACCTGGCCACCACTCTGCTGCTGCACCTGTGC
The DNA here is from genome assembly GCA_947311845.1 of Poa pratensis. Lineage (NCBI taxonomy): Eukaryota > Viridiplantae > Streptophyta > Magnoliopsida > Poales > Poaceae > Poa > Poa pratensis. The sequence continues at coordinate 4,658,274 of CAMZMU010000041.1, read as the reverse complement.
CATCATTTGCTGTCCGGGGTGGCGAGGCGGTTGACCTCGGCCAGCCGAATTCTCCCTTCCAGTACCCGGATTGCCTTGACCACCACTGTTTCTGCCTTGTCCGCCTTTTCCTTGGGCTGCAAGTTGCTTGCTTGCGTATACCGCATCATAAGTTTGCAGCTGCTTGCTCTTACCCGAGTTCACACTTTGGGCTCGGTCAATCCCAACATGCGGAGAGGACGCTTGCCCCTTAGACTTCTGGCTAGCAGCCCTAACCGAGACAACTACCCGGGAACCACCAGCATCCGGATTAGCTTTCCTGTAGGCCTCATTCTGCCTGTTGCACACATCCACTAGCTCATTCACTCTCTCCGCCTGCTTGCGCCAAGCATCCCCGGTCAGGTTACTTAATTCAGCTCGCGCTGCTGCTGCAGCCCTAAGATTCTTAGCCGGGGAGCTATAAACCGGCTTGCCTGTTCCGGACCTATGACTAGTGGCTTTACTTGAGCTCGAACCTGCAGCTCTAGCCAACTCGTCGTTGAGGTCCTTGCCTCTGTTACGTAGCTCGGCTTTCTTGCGCGAGCGGTGCACTACAGGAGTAAAGCCATCTGTGATACCATTGGCAGCATTGTATTCTCTCAGGTCTCTATCAAACTCTTGCCTAGACTCTATCACTAACCGAGCCTCTTTTTGCAACCTCAGGCGCTCTGCCTCTAGCTGAGCTACAGTAAGATCAACATTTGCTCCAGGAGCCACTGGCCGAGCTAGCTTTTCCAAGATACCCTCTAAGGAAGCACCCCTGCTTGACGTGCCAAGGGGACCAACCGGATCGGGTTTCTCCTTAGGGAACTTAGCTGTCCGAGTCGGCATGTCAGCCGGATCGACTGGCGTGGCCAGCTCCTCTGGCACGCTCGTGCTGGCACCTCCTTTGCCTGCAGCAGCGTTTGCGGCAGCCACCATGACCTCCACGCTGCTCCCAGGGCGAGCGCTACGCCCTCCGCGAGCTGCGCGGAAAGAGGAGGATCCGCAGCCACGAGCACCTGCGCCGGGTACTCGCGAACTGGCTCGGTGGCGACGTAGGTGACGAAGCTGCCCAGCGTCATGAGGAAGCCATCCGCGGGGAAGGGCTTGTTGGAGAAGCACCCCGCGTTGTCGCTGATGAAGTTGAACTCGCCGAGCTTGCACACGAGCCCGGAGAGGACCCGCTCGCCGGCACCAGTGACGGAGCCCGTCCGGATGGAAACCCCAGCCAACGCCAATGCTTGCCCCACGGTGGGCGCCAACTGTCGTGGTGGTGTCACGGCAGATGCCATGGGTATGGCTTAAGTGTGGGCTCGCTTGGGCGTTGGGGGAACCGGGGAGGGTTTGCGCGCCTACGAAGCACGCATGAAGACAAACAAGAACCTCGCAGGAACAACAAGAACAAAGCAAACCAAGAACAGCGAAGAACACCACGATGTACCCTGCTTCGGGGCCCTCTTGTGGAGGTAACACCCCTACTGCAGCTCTAGCCTACTCTCTTATATCTCAAGTGTTTACAAGTACAGAGCGCTCCTTGAGCTGTATGATGAACAAAGGAAGGCTCCAGGTAGAAGATGAAGCTTGGGGGGGAAATGATGCTCACAATGGTCGATCCTCCCACAGAGGAGGTGGTGTTGCCTATATACAGTAACCGAATTACCCTTTTGCCCCTGGCCGCAGAGGACAATGGCATGGACAAGGAGAACAGGACAAACACTGGCCACTGTCACTCAGCCCAGCTCACCCTCTGTTCACCACAGGCTTATCTTTCCTCTTTGAGCTTAAGGCAGTGTAGACCACAGTAGCCTAGCCACTGCCCCTTTCCCGAATAGGCCGAGTCAGCGCCTAGGGGCTTGTGACCCGGAAAACCTGTGGCAGCACCTTGCTGTCTTCTGAGCCCCGGTCAGTAACCTTACAGTGCCCGTGACTTTTACTGACATTACTTGGCCCCTGTGCATCATCCGAGTTGCCCTACCCGGGTCCTTCCTGACCGACCCGGATAACTTAGCCGGCTCTTCTTTCCTGGATCCGGTTAAACCTCACCGGATCCCCTTTGGTCTTTTCTTTCACTGGCTTGAAGTAGGACTGACCGAATCGCCTTGAGATCCGACCCGGATAACTTAGCCGGCTCTTCTTTCCTTGATCCGGTTAGACCTTAACTGCTCATAACACATCATCTTTGCCCTACCCGGGGGCAGCCCCCCGACAAAAAGGTCTTCCCAAAACAATGGGACAAGATTCATTGCATTCAATATCCATAACAACAAAATCAACAGGGATAAGGTTATTGTTTACTGTAATAAAAACATCATTAACTCGCCCCAAAGGTTTCTTCATAGCATTATCAGCGAGAAAAACATCCAAATAACAATGTTCCAAAGGTGGCAAATCAAGAATATCATAAAGCTTCTTGGGCAAAACCGAAATACTTGCACCAAGATCACACAAGGCATTGCAATCAAAATCATTCACCTTTACCTTAATGATGGGTTCCCAACCATCTTCTAATTTCCTAGGAATAGAAGCTTTAAGTTTCAACTTCTCCTCCCTAGCTTGCAAAAGAGCATTTGTAATATGCTTTGTAAAAGCCAAATTAATAGTGCTAGCATTGGGACTTCTAGCTAATTTTTGCAAGAACATAATAACTTCAGAGATGTTACAATCATCAAATCAAAATCATTATTGTCAATGGTGGTGGAACCATTGTCTCCAATAGTCTGAAAAATTTCAGCACTTTTATCAGAAAAAGTTTCAGCAGTTTTAGGCAATTTCAAACGCTTTGCAGAAGTAGTAGAGACATTACCAACACCAATAACATTACTATCAATAGTAGGAGGGCTTACTAGCATGTAGAACATTAGCATTTCTAGTGGTGGTGATAGTACAAACTCTAACTATACTATTCTCTTTTTCAAGTTCTTCCTCTTTTTCCCACCTAGCATGCAATTCAGCTAACATCCTAATATTATTATCAATTCGAACTTGGATGGCATTTGCTGTAGCAAATGACTCATCAAGACCTTCAGGTTTCGCTACCATGTTATTAATCAAAGAGGACTGAGCTTTAGACATAGATGAAATACGGTTTTCAGCAATGGAAATCTTAGTTTGCAAACCTGAAATCTCACCATTTATATTTTTGAGTTGCTGTCCTATATTCTTCAACATGGCAGTTTGTTCATTCATAGCTTTTGTAAACAATTGATTTTGCTCAAATTGTAATTGCATAAAGATTTTAGTTGATCTCTCAATTTCTATTATCCTTTCCTCACTAGGCATAAAAGATCTAGCATTAAAATTACCATTACCACTTGAAGGAAAAAGCCTAGAGTTGTTGCTACCAAAATTATTCCTATAAGCATTGTTGTTGAAGTTGTTGTTTTAATGAAATTTACATCAACATGCTCTTCTTGAGCAACCAATGAAGCTAAAGGAACATTATTAAGATCAACATGAGATCTACCATTCACAAGCATAGACATAATAGCATCAATCTTATCACTCAAAGAGGAGATTTCTTCAACAGAATTTACCTTCTTACCTTGAGGAGCTCTTTCGGTGTGCCATTCGGAATAGTTGATCATCATATCATCAAGTAGCTTTGTTGCTGCACCTAAAGTGATGGACATAAAGGTTCCTCCAGAGGCCGAATCCAATAAGTTCCTTGGGGAAAAATTTAATCCTGCATAAAAGGTTTGGATGATCATCCAAGTAGTCAGTCCATGAGTGGGACAATTCTTCACCAAAGATTTCATTCTTTCCCAAGCTTGAGCAACATGTTCATTATCAAGTTGTTTAAAATTCATAATGCTACTTCTCAAGGATATAATCTTAGGAGGAGGATAATATTTCCCTATGAAAGCATCTTTGCATTTTGTCCAAGAATCAATACTATTTCTAGGCAAAGAAAGCAACTATTCTTTAGCTCTTCCTCTCAAGGAGAAAGGAAAAAGTTTCAGTTTTATAATATCCCCATCCATATCCTTATACTTTTGCATTTCACAAAGTTCAACAAAGTTATTAAGGTGGGCAGCAGCATCATCAGTACTAACACCAGAAAATTGCTCTTTCATAACAAGATTTAATAGAGCAGGTTTAATTTCATAAAATTCTGCTTTAGAAGCAGGTGGAGCAATAGGAGTGCATATGAAATCATTGTTGTTTGTGCTAGTGAAGTCACACAACTTAGTGTTCTCAGGAGTACTCATTTTGAAAAACAAAAGCAAACCGAATTAAACAAGTAACTAATTTTTTTGTGTTTTTGATAAAGAGAGCAAACAAGACTAAATAAAAATAAACTAAGCAAGACAGATAACAAAGTAAAGAGATTGGGTGTGAGAGACTCCCCTTGCAGAAGCAATTCGGTTTTCCCCGGCAACGGCGCCAGAAAACGTGTTGCTAGCGCTAAGTTGACGAGGGAATATCTCCCCGGCAACAGCACCGTAAACAATGCTTGTACGTCACACGTCAGTTGGGAACCCCAAGAGGAAGGTATGATGAGTGTAGCAGCAAGTTTTCCCTCAGTATGAAACCAAGGTTTAATCGAACCAGTAGGAAAACGAGGTTTGCTTCAAAGGTGTTGGTGAAGGAGTGTAGTGTGGCACAACACCAGGGATTCCGGTGCCAACGTGGAACCTGCACAACACAATCAAATTACTTTGCCCCAACTTAACAGTGAGGTTGTCAATCTCACCGGCTTGCTGAAAACAAAGGGTTAAACGTGTTGAATGGAAGATGATGTTTGTTTGCATAAAACAGTAGAGAACAATGATTGCAGTAGATTGTATTTCAGATGTAAAAGAATGGACCGGGGTCCACAGTTCACTAGTGGTGTCTCTCCAATAAGATAACTAACATGCTGGGTAAACAAATTACAGCTGGGCAATTGACAATTGATAAGTGCATATAACATGCATGTGTGAGCTGTGGTGTCTACTATGAGATTCATTTGGGCATTACGACAAAGTACATAGACCGCTATCCAGCATGCATCTATGCCTAAATAGTCCACTTTCCGGTTAATATCCGTACCCCTTCCAGTATTAAGTTGCAAGCAACAGACAATTGCATTAAGTAATGTGCATAATGTAAACAATACATTCATCCTTGAATAAAGCATTGTTGTTTTACCCCTAGTGGCAACAACACATCTACAACCTTAGAACTTGCTGTCACTATCCCAGGTTAAATACAGGTTGAACCCAACTATCATGCATAAATACCCCCTCTTGGAGTCACAAGTATTCACTTGACCAAGGCTTCAACAAGTAACGGAGAGCATGCAAGATCACAAATGACATAGACATGATAATATAATATTCAGCTCCACATAGGTATCAATATAAGTCAGATCCCAGCAAACACAACATGTAGCATTACAATAAGATGATCTTGATCATGATAGGCAGCTCACAAGATCTAAACATGATGGCACAAGTGGAGAAGACAACCATCTAGCTACTGCTATGGACCCATAGTCCAAGGTTGAACTACTCACGCATCACTCCGGAGGCGGGAATGGCGATGTAGAGCCCTCCGGTGATGATTCCCCTCTCCGGCAGGGTGCCGGGAAGAGCTTCAGAAACCCCTCGAGTTAGGGTTGATGACGGCGGCGGCAGCGAATATGTTCTGGATGAAAGGCTCGGTGTTTTAGGGTTTTCACGCCTCGGGGAATAAATAGGCGAAGGGGCGATGTCGGCGGACCCCCGAGGGGCCCAAACCACAGGCTGGCGCGACAGAAGGTGGGGCCGCGCCGCCAGGTGGTTTGGCCACCTCGTGCCTCCCCTTCGTGTCTCCTTCGGACTCCGTGTACGTGTTGGAAAAATAGGGACTTGGCCTTTTGTTTCGTGCAATTCCGAGAATATTTCCAGAAGTAACTTTCTGAAACCAAAAACAGCAGAAAACAGGGAACTGGCACTGTGGCATCTTGTTAATAGGTTAGTCCCAGAAAATGCATAAAAGTGATACGAAGTGTATATAAAACATGTAGCAAATGGTATAATATAAGCATGGAACAGCAGAAATTATGGATACGTTGGAGACGTATCAGACATCAACAACCTCGGAGCCTCCTCCGAAGAAAACCAAGCGGGTGAAGAAGTCCGGCAAGATACTGTGGGGCAAGAGGCCGCCAGTTACCGAAGGGTAACGCACTCTTTATCAACATACTTGCTTTCTTTACTCCTTAACCAAGATAACCTTTTCCCGAGATCAACTTTTGCTTTTTTACTTTGCTGCAGGGTTGTCCTTCATGTTCCCCAGAGCGCTTCTTCGATGCGTTCTCCGATATCTGCGCCTGAGGTAACTCGGTCTCCCGAGATAGTGGCTTCTAGCCCAACCAGGGCCGGCCCTACCTCGGCACCTCTTACTCCCGCCGGCACACCACAGCCGAGCTCTCAAGCTGCTCCTGGAGGAGGTCAAGCAAACCCGGACACTTCGGGCCCTGACCGAGACATTGACTCCGGTGTCCATACCTTGGACTCCGAAATGGAGCGGCCCGAAGCCCCGGTAGAACCGGACCAGCAGCAACCACCACAACCACCACCACAGCCACAACAACAGCAGCAGAAACAGAAGCAGCAGCAACAACAACAACAACCACAACCACCACAGTAGTCACCGCACAGGCCATCTCCATCCCCGAAGTCTCCTGCAGCGTCATCCCGGAAAACCACCTCCCCGTCCAAATCGACATCAGGCCAACTAGCCCCGGTGGTTATCTCGGACAAGCAGGCCAAGGTGACTCCAAGGCAAGCCCTGTCTGATTCTGTCTCTCAAGCTTCAGCAGCCCGCTGGGGGTTTCCCCTGCTGCGCACCTCAATTGGCCACAGCTTAGGCTCAGTGGAGCATTACGACATGGATTGGAACTCCACCGACATAAGCGAGGTTTCATCCCGAGATCCAGTGGCCCAGCATCATGCTGGTCCAAGTGCGCTTGCTCAGTCCATGCACGCACTGCAGGTTGCAGCCCTCAACGCCAGCAAGACTGCCGAGGTAAACTTTCCCCCCACTTAGTCTTTTCTTCCTTTACTATAGATCATACATATATTATCCCCAGTCCCTGAGATTTGGGTTAAGTGGTTGATGCTCAACCGAGTAAAGACCACTTGGCACGAATCTTTCATAAAAACTTCGATTTTCAGTCCCCGAGATTCGAGTCGAGTTTACTCGGCTTGAGTCTTGAAAAAATTCCGACATACCCAGTCCCCGAGACTCGAGTCGAGTTTACTCGGCTTGAGTCTTGAAAAAATTCTGACATACCCAGTCCCCGAGACTCGAGTTGAGTTTACTCGGCTTGAGTCTTGATACTAATACTAAAACTTCCCCTTTTTCAGGAGAGAATCAATGCTCGCACCAAGGTATTCCAGACCTTGCTCCTGGACCATAAAAAGCTCCGAGACTCCCACAAGCGCTTGAAAGCGGAGCAAAAGAAACGTGATGATGCGCATACTGCTGCGGTCAAAAAAGGGGCAAGATGAAGTGGCCCGGCTCCAGAGGGAACTTGAACGGGTGCAGAAGCGGCGGGAAGAGGATGCCAGAAGCTCAAGTCCGAGATGAAGGCAGCTGTTGCCGCGGAGAAGAAACTCTGGGAGGATGATGCTGCGAAGCATAAGGAGATCCTTGGCGAAACCGAGGTCCACGCTACCTCGGCTCAAGAAGCCCTGGATGCCCTTCAGGAGAAATGCGACGACTGGCTGGCCACTCTCGTGTGGATCAACCGGGAGATGAACCGTACGCTTTCTTCGCCCCCTTTTTCCTGCCCATACCGACATTTGCCATATGTGGGAATATGACTTAACTTGCTTACAGCCGTTCTTACTGCAGAACACTTCGCTCACACCCAAGTTGCTGCCTCAAACATCACCAACAAGGCCCGAAAAAGAAGATCCGAGGCTGGCCCCATCTCGGAGGAGTGGGATGTTGAATATCATCTGACGGCACTGAAGGCCCGGATTTCTCCACTGAAGATCATTGGCACTGAGCTCCTTGAAGCCAGCATCCGAGTTTACCAGACACTGTGGCCTACCGCTGCAACTCCGGCCACAATTGCCGAACTAGCCAAATGTCTGCAGACCGCAGAGACAAGACTCCGGGAGTGCAAATCCTCTTCAGCTCGCGCCGGCACAGACCAAGCATTGACCTTTGTGATGTCTTGGTATGAGCTCATCGACATCAACTTAGTGAAATCTCTACGCGCCCATTCGCAGTGGATTGAGGATCCGATACTAGTCGCGCGCCGAAAGGAGGCAGCTGCATTCATGGCCAGCTACGCTCAAACTCGGTATTTCATTCCTGGGGATGTTTATTCCGACGTTGAAGACTACGCTGATGACAGCGACAATGAGGAGAGCGACGACGAGGCCGTGGACGAGGAGATTGAAGCTGAGGCAGCCGACACTGCCACCGACACAGCATCCGAGACTACCGAGCAGCCAGCAACCGACATTCCTCCAGAAGCGGCCTCCGACACTGCTGGAACCTCGGCAGTCACTCCCACTCCTGAGGTTGTTCCAACCACTGAAGGTGCTCCTGCCCCCAAGGTTGCTTCTGCCAAAGGCCCTACCGATCCGAGCTCCTCCGTCACTGCCTCCTGAACTTATCGTAAGTAGAATTATCAAATCCCCGGAATGCCGGTGCATATGTAAATATACCTTTAAGTATTTCACCGTGGTACTTTTATTTTGCTACTCTTATTTGAAAATGGCTTAATGCCGGATCACTTTGCGCCAAGTCCCCGAGTTTACTTTCTTGTTTACTATACTTAGTAATCTTTGCTCTTGTCTACCATTTCGGCGTTCGACAGTCGAGTCACAAGACCAAAATTATAGCATACAGTACTTAGTAAAATTTTGAGGTATGATTCATAGTCATCCGACACAAAGAAAAAGAATGAAATAACCGGGTTAGTAAACGACATATGTCGGATCTTTTTAGGACCGAGTCCTCAAGTCCACTTTCATGTTTACCATATACCATAACCTCTGCTCTTGACTGCCATTTTGGCGTTCGTCAGTCGAGTCACAAGATCACAACAAAATAGCATACATTACTTGAACTTTGAAACGAGCCAAAAATCATCCGACATATGAACGACATAGAAAAAACAGAGATAAAAGACATGCATATGGACAAGGCAGTCCCCGAGTTTCATCTCGGAGTGCCGACATTTCATTCAGAAGGAAACCGAGATACATACATTGCGCCCTTTATGAGTAAAAGGGACGGAGTAGAACTACATTCCAGGGTCGTTTGGTCTCCTCTTCGGATTTGTCCATTACATTTTTCCTCGGTGCCTGCGCATCTATAAGATAGTACGAATCATTGTGCAGAGCCCTGCTCACAATGAATGGTCCCTCCCATGGAGGTGACAACTTGTGTCGGCCTGCACTGCGCTGCACTAGGTCAGTACTAAATCTCCTTCTCGGAATACCCGAGGGCTGATCTTCCGGCTATGATAGCGTCGGAGATTTTGCTGGTATATAACTGACCGAGATAAGGTCAATTCTCGGGCCTTTTCGAACAAAGCAACAGCATCTGCCCGAGCTTCTTTTGCCTCGGTTTATGTGTACATCGCAACTCTCGGCGAGTCATATTGTATGTCGGTCGGCAGGACCGCTTCTGCTCCATAGCCAGAAAAAATGTCGAATAGCCAGTTGAGCAATTCGGTGTGGTCCTTAGACCCCACAGTATTGCTGGTATCTCTTCTATCCAACATCCCGGAGTTCGCAACAGAGGTTCAATCAACCGAGCTTTTATGTTGGCCAACACCAGTGCATTTGCTCTTTCCACTTGCCCATTGGCCTCGGGATGTGCAACCGAAGCTATGTCTAACTGAATTCTCTTTTCAGCACAAAACCGAGCGAATTCTCCCACAGCAAAGTTTGTGCCATTATCCGAGATAATGCTATGGGGGTATCCATATCTCAAGATGATGTCCTTCAAAAAGGACACAGCTGTGTGACCATCACACTTTCGGATTGGCTTCACCTCGATCCATTTGGTGAATTTGTCCACCATTACCAGCATATGAGTCATGTTACCTCGTGCTGGTTTGAACTCTCCCACCATGTCCAAACACCAAACAGCAAAGGGCCAAGTGATGGGAATCGTCTTGAGCGCCGAGGCTGGCAAATGGATCTTCTTAGCAAACCTCTGGCACCCCTCGCACCTTCTGATGATATCTTCTGCCTGATCCAAAGCACTGGGCCAGTAAACCCCATGCCGGAATACGTTAGCAACCAGGGCTCTTGAAGAAGCATGATGACCACACTCCCCTTGATGAATTTCCAAAATCATCTCTTGCCCTTCTGCTGGCTCAACACAACGTTGTAACACCTCGGTCACGCTTCTCTTGTACAGCTCCTTGTTGATGATGGTGTAAGCTTTGGATCTTCTCTGCACTTGCCTGGCCTCCACTTCATTACTCGGCAAACTCCCATCTATCATATACGCCATTATTGGTTGTGCCCATTCCGGCACAGGGCGCACAGGAAAGACCGGGATGTCTATCTCCATCGGTTCTGCCGACATTACTTCATCTGATATCAAGTGACCAGTCCCCGAGCTCTGCCAGTCAGTCCCCGGGTTTTCCCAAATGCACCCGACATCAACGTCCATGGGCACAGCTCCATCTTCTGGTTTCTTCGGGATAAAAATTGACTCGGACTCTGGTGAGGTTTGATTGAAGGTTTCCTCAGATGTTCTAATGCTATGTCGGGTGGAATGGGATCTCGAGATGAACCAGCTTGGATAATATATCGGCAGCTTCATTTTCCGCCCGAGGTATATGCTTGAACTCGCACCCTCAAAGAATCGCGAGATCTTCTGGACATGGAACCGAAATAACGCCATATTGGCGTCCAAAGCGTCCCAATTTCCCGAGACTTGCTGCACCATTAGATCCGAGTCTCCGAAGCATTCTATTCGGCGGATACCAATCTCTTTGGCCATACTAAGCCCATGAACGAGTGCCTCATACTCGGCCACATTGTTAGATGTTGCAAAGTGAATTTGCAACATATACCTCAACTGATCTTGCTTTGGCGAGGTAAGGACTACTCCGGCACCCAAACCGATCTTGGTTTTGGAACCATCAAAGTGCATTCTCCAATAATTGGAGTAAGGCAATGGTGGCTCATACTGCATCTCGGCCCAATCTACCAAGAAATCTGGCAGTGCCTGAGATTTGATAGCATCTCTCCTCTCATAAGGCAGTGTGTAAGGTGATACCTCGATAGCCCACTTGGCTACCCGGCCAGTTGCATCCTTGCACCCAATGATCTTCGAGATAGGAGACTCACACACCACTGTGATTGAATGCTCTTGGAAGTAATATTTCAACTTCTTAGCAGCCAGATAGACACCATATGTCATCTTCTGGTAGTGAGGATAGTTCTGCTGGGATAACGAGTTTACCTCGCTCAAATAATATACCGGCCTCTGCACGGTTTTGCCCTCTTCTTCTCGCTCCACCACCACTACAACATTCACAACTCGGTTTGTGGCTGCAATGTAGAGCAACATCGGCTCTTTGGGTAATGGTGAGGCCAGTATCGGCGCAGTTGCCAGCATATTTTTTAACTCGGTGAACGCCGCATCTGCTTGCGGGGTCCACACAAAGTGAGTGGTTTTCTTCATGAGCTGATACAAAGGCAATGCCTTTTCTCTCAACCTGCTGACAAACCGACTCAAGGATGCCAAACATCCAGTGAATTTATGCATGTCCTTCAGACATGTTGGTAACCTCATGCTTTCAATAGCACGGATTTTTGTCTGGTTAACCTCGATACCTCGGTTGGACACGAGGAAACCGAGTAACTTTCCTGTCGGCACACCGAACGTACATTTACCTGGGTTAAGTTTCATTCGGTATTTTCTCAAGTTTATAAATGTCGCTTTGAGATCATCGATCAGAGATGACTTTTCTTTAGTTTTTATGACGACATCGTCGACATACACTTGGACATTCCGGCCTATTTGATCATGCAGACATTTCTGCATACATCTCTGGTATGTAGCACCAGCATTTCTCAAGCCAAAGGCCATGACACAATAGCAATATGCCCCATACGGGGTAATGAAAGCAGTTTTCAATTGATCAGCCGGGTTCAGAGGAATCTGATGAAACCGGAATAAGCATCTACAAAGGATAACAGCTCACACCCGGCCGTGGAATCGATCACTTGATCAATCCGAGGTAACGGGAATGGATCCTTAGGACATGCCTTGTTAAGGTTCGTGAAATCGATACACATGCGCCACACCTTGGCCACCAGAGGTTCATCCTTTTTCTTCTCTACCAGGACCGGGTTAGACAACCAGTCCGGGTGCAGCACTTCCATGATGAAACCAGCCGCAAGTAACTTGGCCAGTTCATCTCCCACCACTTTTCTTCTCTCATCCGATAGTCGACGTGTCGATTGCTTCACAGGCTTCATGTCCGTCCTGACGAACAAAGAGTGCTCAGCCAACTCCCTCAGAACACCTGGCAGGTCTTGATTCGACCATGCGAAGATATCCCAAGTCTCACGGAGGAAGTGACTGAGCTCGCTTTCCTATTTCTCAGTTAACCCGGTGCCAATAATGACATTGCGCTCCGAGCACTCCGGGTCAACATTGATCTTCTTCGTCTCCTTCGGCACCTGGAACGATGCATTCATCTCTGGGTTAGCCATACACAGCATACCGAGTTACGTGGACTGCGCTAGTGCCACCACCTCATGGATCTTCTTCTTCTCAGCAGCAATGATCAAAGACTCGCTAGGCAAGAACCAGCCGAGGCACACTCTAGGGCACGCTTGTAATCATCCGAGATGGGATGATGCCATTAGGACCTGGCATTTTCATCTTGAGGTAGCCCACATGGGTAGAGATCATGAATTTGGACAGCGCGAGCCTACCAAGTAATGCATGGTATGGACTCTCGAGGTCCACTACCTCGAACTGGATACTTTCAGTTCTGCAGTTGTCCTTGGTGCCGAACAACACATCCACCCAGATCTTGCGCATAGGAGCACAAGAAACACCCGGCACTATGCCATGAAAGGTCGTGCTACTCGCAGCAGCATGTTCAGCGAGATGCCCATCTTCACCATGGTGTCTCGGTACATAATATGTATAGCACTTCCATTATCAATGAGAACTCGGGTGAACCGGACATTGATGGTGGCCCAATGAATGTCGGATCCACCACCAGAGCATAACCTCCCGGAGTTGGCATAACTCGGGGATGATCCCTTCTGCTCCAAGTGATCTCTTGCTCGGACCAGTGCATATACTTCGGCACTGCCGGCATAACAGCGTTCACCTCCAATGCACGCTGATGCAAGCTCTTCTTGTCAGTTGGCTCGGTCACAAAGACCACATAGCTCTGATGAGCTTCCCTGTAATCCTCCTGGGGATACTCATTCTGATTACTCGGGCTAGCATTGTTATGGTTCCCTCCGACATTCACCTGATTCACAGGCTTCGGAGCAGCTTGCCTCTGAGCAGGCGCATTTACCAGAGTAGCATTTGCCCCATTGAGCGGTAAGTTTTGCCTCGGGGGAATTCTCTGAGGTGCCCTTGCCTGATTTCCTCCAGCTCGTGCTCCTTCTCCCCTTGTGCGCTGATACCAGCTGCACTGCCGAGTTGTATGATTCGCCGGCCTTCGGATGTCGGTGGTGTGGAAGCTGCAAGGTCCATCCAACATAGCCTCATAAGTGAGGGCCTGCCTCTGATCACTCCAAGGCCTCTTCTCTTCTTGATTCTGGCCCCATGCTGGGCCGCTGTTCTTCGGACGCTGGTTGCTACCAGCATCAGGTTGATCTTGGCTCACCGCAGCAACCTGGTTCGAGCCATACCGGTAATCCGGTTCTCTCCTCTTGTTGCCGAAGTCTTGGTGATCATTCTGCATAGCTGGCCTGGGTCTGTTGTTCACCGGGTATCTTCTGCTCGGCTCAACCGAGTTCAGCAGAGGTTGCGTCGGATCACCGAGTGCATAACTATCCGCGATCCGAATTGTCTCAGCCAAAGTGACCGGCATTTCCCTCTGCAACTTCTGCCAGAGCATGGAGCCATGTCGGCATCCCTGAGCAAACCATGAAATGGCCTGCGCTTCCACAACTCCTTCATAGGAATTGCGGATGTTACTCCACCGAGTCAAGTAATCTCGGTCAGTCTCATCGTCCCTCTGCCTGCACATCGCAAGCTGCTGAGGTCTATTCGGCCTCTTGTAAGTGCTGGAGAAGTTGCTAACGAAAGCTTCTTCAAAGTCCAGCCAGCAGTCAACACACCCTCTCTCGAGTTGTTCAGCCAGATTCGAGTTGGCCCCTCCAACATCTGCGGGATATAACTCACCGCCCATCTACGGTTACCTCCCACAATGTGCACTACCGACACATAGTCAATCAGCCAGTCCTCTGGCTTGGTGCTGCCATCATATGTCTTTGTACCTCGGCTCAGTTGGAAGTTCGGCACCGGTGGTTCCCTCATGATCCGAGGTCCAAAGCAAGCAGGGCCAGGTGGGCCTTGCTCTTCCAGCATCTCGGACAGATAGATTCTGTCCAACTTGTAACGAGCATCATTTGGTGCTAACTGGCGAGATCCCAACCGAGCTCCCAGTGCACTCTCAATCCTCTGATATCCGGCTCGCTCCATAGCCGAGTTTCCATCATCATATCGGTTGGCTGCTTGACCAACGTATTGCGGCTGCTGAACATATTCAGCCTCTTGGTGCTGGTGCACCTGCTGGTGCACTGAATTCCGAGGTAGTTTACCTCGGCCTGCCGAGATCACTAGCCCGACATTCGGGTTGCCCGGACCGAGGTTGCTTTTACCTCGGCCAGCATTGGCCTGCCCAGCCAACTGCTTTTCGGCATACGCAGCATCATATGTCTGCATCTGCTTGTTCTTACCGGAGTTTACACTCCGGTCATGACCTCTACCATCATGCGGAGATGAAGCTTGCCCCCTAGATTTCTCACTAGCTGCCCTAGCCGAGTGAACAATCTCAGACCCACCAGCACCCGGGTTAGCCCTGCGAAAGGCCTCGTTCTGTCGGTTAGCAGCACCGACCAACTCATTAACTCGGTCCTGCTGCCTATGGAGAGCTTCTCCGGTTAAACCAGGCAACTCGGCTCTTACTGCCTCGGCAGCTCTAAGAGTCTTAGCAGGGGAGCTATACTTCGGTTTTTCAACCGACACGACACTAGGAGTTCTACTGGAACTGGATCTACCATCTCTAGCAATCTCAGCATTGAGGCCTTTGCCTCTCCTACGCACCTGCTCTACTCGGCTAGGGTGATTAGCTACCGGGGTTAACCCATGAGCTGCATTGTACTCACGGAGGGATATGCCGAAATCTCTCCGTATCTCGGCCACCTCCATGGCCTCTTGGTGCAGCTTCTGGCGCTGCAGCTCTAACTCGGCTGCTGTCAGGGCAGCATCTGCCCTGGTTGCTACCGGCACAGCTAGCTTCTCGATGATCTCCTCTAGAGGAGCTGGCCTAACCGACACATTGGATGTACCGGCCTGGAGGTGCTGCTCCCCTTCCAGCGGAGGCTTCGCCGTATGGGCGGATTTGGTGGCAGGCTCGCCGACATTGCCTTTGCCCGCACCAGGCGCAGGCCCAGTCATCATTACCTCAGCGCAGCTCTCGAGGCGATCGATACACCGGCCGCGAGCCGCACACACAGCAGGAGGATCTTCGGCCACAAGCACCTACTCGGGGTATTTGCAGACAACCTCGGTGGCCACATAGATCACGAAGGTGCCGAAGGTCATGAGGCAGCCATTCCTCGGGAACGGCTTGCTGCCGAAGCAGCCCGCGTTGTCGCTGATGAAGTTCAGCGAGCCGAGCTTGCAGATGAGCCCGGAGATGACGCGCTCGCCGGAGTCGATGATGGAGCCCATCCGGATGATCACCCCAGCCAGCGCCGCTGCTTGCCCCATGGTGGGCCCAACTTTCGTGGTGGTATCACGGCAGATGCCATGGGTATGGCTAAGTTGTGGGGCCGATGGACGCTGGTGGATCCGGGGAGGGTTTGCGCACTAAGGGGCACGCACAGATGAACACACGAAACCAAGAACACACCGATCTACCCAGGTTCGGGGCCCTCGTGTGGAGGTAACACCCCTACTCCTGCCTATCTCTCTCTGTATATCTCGATGTCTCACAAGTACAAAGTGCTCCTCGAGCTGTATGATCCAACAATGGTGAAGTACTCAAGGAAGAAGATGAAGCTACGGGGGTGAAATGAGTCTCAGGGCATCGACCCTCGCGCAGGAGGGGATGCCCTATTTAAAGGCTAACCGAGTTACGGTAATGCCCCTCTCTGGTGCATTGTAGCCACGCCAATGGTGTGTCATGATGGCACTCCTGTCAGGGACAAGACATGGCCTGCCCATCCCCTGCAACCAATGGTACAGCTAGAATGTACCCTACTGCAGGGACAAGACGTGGCCTGCCCATCCCTAAGCTCATAGCCTTTTCCCCGGAAGCCACGGAGTCAGCGGTCAGGTACAAGCTTTCCCGCCGTTCCCGCAGCATGCTCCCCTGACAATCTCTGTGTCAGGCGCTTCCGTGCCAGAAGGGACGTGACAACAGCATTGACTCTGGAGCCGACACCACGCTCATCTGTTTCTTTAACCCGGCATGGGTATGTCGGATTTTCCTTGGCTTTAACCCGGCATGGCTATGCTGGATATTCTCCTTTATGGTAACCCGACATGGATATGTCGGATACCCTGCCTCGGCGTAGATTCCTCGCCTGCACATAAGAATAAACTTGGCAATACCGACATTCTTATGTTGGTAAGGTTATGTCGGAAAAGCTATGTCGGACCAACTATGTCGGATGAACTATGTCAGTTAATACATAACGGCCACTCTGGACCTGTTTACCTCGGTCACTTCCGTACCTTGATCCACACTTAGATACACTTAACTCCGTGTCATGACCCTACCCGGTGGTAGTCCCCCGACATTTGGGCTCAGGTGGCTACAAGAGTGCCTTGCCTAAGTGGGAATCCTATGAAAACGGCCTGCGTCAAAAAGGGATCACTTCACAGACAGATGACTGGCCCGACAGGTCCAAGTTCTGGTTGTTCGCGCATGGGGCAGTGTTGGACCCAGACACAGGGCTGATTGTTGCAAAGGGAAAATGGCAGAAAAGAATTACAAGAGTCGTCAGAAAATTAAAAGACGCAATAGCACTAATCAAGGAGGGAAAATATGTTCCTGATAGAGAGGACGAGGAGCTTTCACTCGCCCTCGGGAATAAAGAACACTGGGGACGATGTCGAGGCAGAGGAGGTGGGGTTGGTTTTCATCAAGGGTTTCTGGAGGATGCTGCAACTTATAGAAAACATTGCAGAAGTAAGAAGAGGGAGTCGAAGAGGGTTACTGCGTTAGAACGCACGGTGCAGGCTGTGCAGGAGCAACTGGCCTCAATTACCTAGACAAGGGAATCTCAACTGCGAGTAGAAGATCCTGTAGGCGATGCCTGCCCATCTCAGCGGAAAAGCAGCGTGGGTTCCATGCAGCTACAAGATCCTGCAGTTGATGAACCAGTTGCTGAACCATCGGCGGCTCACTACCCCGTGGATGATATCACGGAGAAGACAAATTGTGAGTTACATGCGCCAATGAAGAACATTAGTTTTCCGGTGGCGATTAGCTATGCTTTACCACATCAACTTGGAGCAACCTTCCATTTTGGTGAGATTCCGGCTGGATTTGCTCGTATCGGGGTCACGAAAGTTATGTCGGGATTCAACTCAATAAATCTTGACATTCCTGGAGCTGAAGGCGAGAAGACATTGGGAGAAGTCGAGCTTGGTATCGTTCTACGGAAGAAGAAATACATCAAGTTTCCAGACTCGGCGCCAAGGCCACCGACTCCTCCGGCTAGAAATTCACCACATCAAAGTCCACCTGCCTCCCCGCGGATTGGGAGCCCACCGCGAGTCCATCGCCCGCGCTGTCCCGTCAGCCGACTGATGCGCCCACTAGTAACTTGACAAAGCGGAAGCTGTTCACGTCGTCCCCTGTCAAGAAACGTGGAAAAAAACCAAGGAAGTCAAGGCTCCTGCGAAGTTAACTTGTGGGATGACTCAGGAGGAAATAGATGTGAGCCTACGTGAAGAGTCGAGAGCCTTTTTTGAGCAGAAAAAAAGGAAAGACTGGAGGCAAAACTTGACCCCATAAAGGAAGTTCTGAAGACTATACCAAATGAGGTAAAGGATCGCACCGTTGACAACCTATATGACCCTCCACCGCCGCCCATTTCAGACTATGAGCGAGGTATTGACAAGGTACTTTCCTCGCAGATGGAGCAAGATAAAGTGTGCGGGAAAAGAGTTGCCCAGCTCGGAGAACAAGAAGCACAATCGATCGCCCCGCTCATTGTGTCTTCTGAACCTCGGGAAATCGAGCATGGAGAAGTTGTCGTTGGCGACACAGGTTACCCCATGATGGAGGTTACCCCACGATATGATTTTGAACTCGGGCTGACTCTGGTCGAAAATCCGAGTGCTCTAACAACACAGTTATATAAATTGCATACCTGGTACATGACCGCCGCAAAAGAAGGGAGAATCTATCTCATGGCGGCGGTTAAGGAACAACACTACTTCCGAGAATATGATGTGCAGGTTGAGTTCGAAAAACTTTTTCAGATGTACAATCAACGTGCTCTCGACAAATCTATGATCAGCTGATATTGTCTGTAAGTAATTTATTCGTGTAATTTAATTATTTATAGTTAAAGCTCTCGTTCATTGCTTGTAATTATCCTCACAACATTCTTTTGTACGCTATATTATGCAGAATGAAGATTCGTGAATGCAGACTGTGAGGAATTTGGGACATTGGGTTCATTGACCCGGATAAAGTTCATATCCGACCATAACTGACCATCACGAGGACACAGAGGACGTTCTGCTAACGCTTCTTAAGCGACAAAGTACCAAAAAGGAAATACTTTTTCCTTACAACTTCGGGTGAGTGTTACCGTCTTGTACACATTCTATTTTGCTTTCCAGATATTAAGTGTAATCGATGAGTTCTGAATAGCTGCGTATATAAATGTGCGCAGGTACCACTTCATTCTGCTAATCATTAAACTCGAGGATGGAGAAGTTGAAGTCTGGGACACATTAAGGAAAGATCAAGATGAATACAAAAGCGTGTGTCTAATGCTCAAGAGGTAATTTCAATCGCACTATATCGGCATCTTTCGTTCATTTCCGTATATCAAAAGTATAAGTAATAACTCCTCAATTCATTTTCTTTTCCGGGCAGGGTTTGGAGAAAGTTCATCAAGGAAGAACGCGGTCAATGGAAAGAGAAGCTGGAGTTCAAGTCTAACTTAGTAAGTACTACTACGTATCTAGGTCTGTGTATCTTTCTAATACCAGACTCATTAAGTCATTATCTTGATTATTATTTGATTAAATTATATTCTTGTATAGTGGTGTCTGCGGCAACCACAGGGGACGGAACTATCTGGATACTACGTTTGCGCGTATATTCACATGAGGGTCAATGAGAGAGTCAATAGTGTAAGAAATCGTGAGGTACGTAAACATCATACACAACTTTTATTTTGCTACCATCAATTGTGTTTAGTTTCCATCATAACTGATTTGATCTCCTTCTTTTAAAGATGTCAAGGAAGCGGGCCAGCTCCTACCACACAACCGCGTAAAAGCTATTACGGAGGAATTGGCGGGATTCATTCTTACGCATGTCATAGATTAACTCAGTGAATTCCACTTTGTCGAGAGAGTCCCTCCACCTCCACGCATGTAATAGCTAGCGGTGATCTCCATTGTAATTACGAGTACTTTAATTATATGTAACGAGAGTACTTTATATGTGTATAATGAGTACTTTATATGTGTAGTGAGTACTTTATACGTGATCTCCTCCGAAACCCTGAAAAATGAGCGAAAAGGAAAAAAAACAGAAACCCTAAACCCCGAAAAATAATCGAAAAGAAAAAAAAACCAAAAACCAAAACCCCCTGGAAAAATAAGCGGGGGCAAAAAAAGTATGAACCTTTAGTACCGGTTGGTATTACCAACCGGTACTAAAAGTCCTCAGCTACGCGCGCACACGTTCGCCCACGTGGAGTGCCTTTAGCACCGGTTGGAAATACAACCGGTACTAAAGGGGTACCCCTTTAGTCTCGACCCTTTAGTACCGGTTGCACAACCGGTACTAAAGGCCCTATACAACCGGGACTAGTGCCTCGTTCTCTACTAGTGTTCCCGTGTATCCTTCACAACCGGTACTGAAGCTAAGTAATCCCTAGATATTGTGGAGAGTGGTCACATAGAGCTTTTAACGACGCCGTAGAGCTTTTAACGACGCCATCGATCTTGATCGCAGTATGGTAAGAAGTGTTTTATAGGTATTCCTTAAGGGGCAACCATTTTCTCTATTTCAACTTACAAGAATTGCGCAGATAAGTTTCTATGCACTGATTCACCCTCTTCAGTGTGGCCCATCCGTTTGTGGGTGGTACGTCGTCCTCATACTTAGCTCAGTTTGACAGCCTGAACAAGCTCTGCCAAAAATGACTAGTGAACACACGATCCCTACTGGAGATTAGTGCTTTCGGCATCCTATGCAGGTTGAACATCAGATCAAGAATTTGGCAACCAAATTGGCAAAACTCTCGGAGGGGTCCGGGATTTCCTATAACCACTGTGACCGGAAAATTACCGGTCTAACGAGATTCTTACTCAAAAATTGAAATTCAAACTTAAAGCAATAAAAAAGGAAAATTAGACCGTGGGAGAAAGAATTCAGCCCAAATTAGAGCGGTCTGAATTTTTTCGCCCCGTAAACTCATTTACTGGAGGGAGCGAGAAATACAGTTACCGGCCGATAACCTCGGTAATTAGACCGGTAACCAAATCCCTGCACCAGATCAACACAGGCTTAGGCCACTTGAGCAGCCCGAAGGGGTGTGCCAATGGCAAACAGTGCGCATATTCGTCAGCTTACTGATCACCACCAGTACTGCACTGAAACCTGCGGATCCAGGAAACCTTCCACAAGGTCCAACGAGACCACTTGCCAAAAGCCTCCTCCGGTACCTGTAATGTTTTGAGTGGACCTGGATACTTGACATGTTCTTGTTTTGCTTGTTCGTAGATTGTGCAAGCCTCCACGAAAGCTGCTGAGTTACCGCTTCCATATTCGGCCAGGCAAACAGCTGAAAATAACGTAGCCTTGGCTGCTATCTTCGAAACCAAATACTGTATGAATCAATCTATCGTCTCACCAGTTTCTGACTGAGGATTTGTGATGACCGCGGGCAGTAGTCTGCCACACGGTGCCACGTCGGAACCGGGTCGCCGTTCGCCGCGGCCGGCTCCTGGAGCACCGGAGGAGTCATCCATCACCAACCAGCAGCTTCCGTTTTAAGAAATGATGAATTATGAAGAAGAGCAATGATTGGCTGTTCTTCAGATGGCAATCGGGCGTTGACTTCCAGGACACCCACGCAACGTAGCCGGAACGGAGTGGATCACGTCGCAGCGATATATA
This sequence comes from Poa pratensis, assembly GCA_947311845.1. Lineage (NCBI taxonomy): Eukaryota > Viridiplantae > Streptophyta > Magnoliopsida > Poales > Poaceae > Poa > Poa pratensis. The sequence continues at coordinate 4,636,733 of CAMZMU010000041.1, read as the reverse complement.
CACACCTCACAGACACAGACGCCCGATCCGACAGAGATAATTAAGCAGGCGCTGACCTTTACTCTGCTCGTCGGCGCGCGGGCATGCGAATGCATGGCGGGGCTGGAGATCGCCTTCGCAGCCATCAGCGTCGCGGCGGTGGTGGCAATCGCCTACTTCCTCCACACCTGCTCGCGGGACGCCACGCCCATCCCGCCCATGCCCGGCACCGCGGAGGAGGCGTCGGCAGCGACGGTGGGCGGCGACGTTGAGCTGGGGATGGACGAGGCCGCGATCAGGGCGCTGCCCAAGGTGGTCGTGCACGGCGGCGGGGACGCCTCGTCGTCGTCGGCGGCGACGGAGGCGTCCTGCGCGGTGTGCCTGGGGGAGTACGGCCGGGGCGACGTGCTCCGGGTGCTGCCCGGCTGCGAGCACTCCTTCCACCGGCCCTGCGTCGACCAGTGGCTCCGCCTCCGGCCAAGCTGCCCCGTCTGCCGCACGCCGCCGGCGCCCACAGCCCCCTCGCCCGCCCAAGCCCACGCCACCGATCACTAGTTCATAGGGAACTCCGGCATGTAAAGAGAAGAGGTGTATGGCGTATGAGAACAAATGGATTTTGTGACACAGCAATTTGATGCGAAAATAGTTCTGGGCCTGATGAATGCACTGTTGTATGGAACAAGATACACACAGAGCCCTCATTATTATTCATTGGAGGTAAACAGCAGCATACAAACGGTAGGGCGTTCAGTTCTCACATACATCACAGGTATGACAAACACAGACACACAGGTTGACAGACAGGTGTATATGTCCCTAAGATTAATGAGCTTACAAGTTAGATGAACAGAACAGACGATATGGATTGGGAGGGTACATGTATGTCCCGCCGGCGGGGCAATGGCGGAGGGCCACATAGGGCGGCTGCCCGCGCCGGCCATACAAAATGTGACTAAACACGGAGCCTAAGTACTTACCGGTGCTCATCACCCAGTAACGTCAGACTGGCTAAATTAACATGCTTACCCGACGGAGACCGAATGATTACAATGGGAATGATCCTAGGAGACGTCTCGCGGAGGACACGGGGAGGGGCTGCTTCAGGTGCACTTCACCGTCGAGGCGCCGGGTGACAGCTGCCCGTTGTTGACCGCAGGCGATGACTCATTGGTGTCAGCACCAGGCTTCTGGCTGTCTACTGCAGCGGCATCTGCTTTCGCTTCAGCTGCTGGGGGAGGAGGAGCAGCAGCAGCAGGCTCACTGGGAGCAGCAACTGAGTTCTCAGCTGGGTTGCTCGCTGGAGGAGCTACTTCCTCTGTAGTCGCCACCTCAGCTGGCTTTACATTTTCCTTGTCTTCTTCCTCTGCAGGAGGAGGGGCATCGACCTCAGCTGGCTTTACGTCTTCCTTCTTCCCTTCTGCTGGCGCGGGAGGGGCCTCGGACTCAACTGGCTTTACATCTTCCTTGATTGCCGCAGGTGCAGGAGGAGCCTCAGACTCGACTGTCTTTACATCTACCTTGTCTTCGACTAGTGCGGGGGCAGGTACGTCGGCATCAACTGCGGAGTCTTCAGTTTTCCCTGCATCTTCAGCTTTCGCCTCTTCAGCAGGCTTCATCTCCACATCAGTGCTTTCTACAGCAGCATTAGCCTCTTCAGCAGGCTTCATCTCCACATCAGTGCTCTTTGCAGCATCTTCACTAGGGGCCTCCTTGCCTGTCTCAGCTTCTTTGCCTTCCTCAGTTTCAGGGTCTTCTTTTTTCTTGCCCTTTCTGCCACTTGAACTCCTACTACGTTTTGGGGTCTTCTCACCCTCGGGGTTATCAAATACCTTCACTTTCTCGCTAATCCGAGTGGACCTCCTCGGGGTATCGCCTGTTCATAAACAAATTTAGATGCTTGGATCAGATGTTTGAACCCATGGATTCTACTACAGCTAGAGCTATCTGTAGACACAAGTGACATAACGAAGGAACACAACGGGCAAAGGCCTCTACCAGTTCCCCAGTCAAACTCCGATGCAGCAGGGCCTCCAGGGTTTGCCTTTAGGTACTGGCTCAGCTGCCTCTTGTTCTTAATTTCATCACCAGTTGGTGAAACAAAAACAATCTCAGATTTTCCCCGACTTTGGGGAGTAAACTGCAGTATTAGGAAAACAGGGATGTTAGTTGATGGCACCGTGTAGAGAATGAATATAGTAAAATTGATGGAACACATTACTGAAAATACCTATTTCCAACACTGGAACCAAATTTAACACCTTAACACATCATTACTTCATTAGAAATAAGATGGGAACATAAGAGAACTTTGTACTGCTCAGTGTTTAGTGTTTAGTGATGAATAATTATCTACTCCCTCTGTTCTAGTAAATTTGATGACTTATATTTATCTAAATTTGATTACTTGTGGAAGTCATCTAATTTGGAACGGAGGGAGTATTTAGTACCTAGACATCCTACTTAGGATCAAGGATTAAGTGTCGCTCGACAAGTCGCGACAAGTCGCACGACTTGTCTACTTGTCGGTACCCCAGCGACAAGTTCAAAACCTCGACAAGTTGCGACAAGTTGCGACAAGTCACGACTTGTCGCGCGACTTGTCTACTTGTCGGTACCCGAGCGACAAGTTGCGACAGGTCGACTCGTAATCCTTGCTTAGGATCCCTAAAAATGTCAGATAATAATGTGTGGCTTGTAATATTCATGCACTGCCTTGTATTATCATATCAACATGTCCCACTAATAAACAATAAAACAAGTGAAGCAGAATCCACACTCTAGCTTCACCCTAATAATGTGTGGCTTGTAATATTCATGCATTGCATTGTATTTTCATATTACCATGTCCCACTGATAAATAACAAAACAAGTGAAGCAGAATCCACACTCGAGCTTCACCCTAATAATGTCAGATTATATTATCCCACTGATGCACAATAAAACAAGTGAAGCAGAATCCCAACAATAGCTTCACCCAAATAACGTCAAGATTATATTGTCTAGCTTGTATTCAAGCACATCTTTTCATTCAATACCTCAATACATAGAGGCAGAAACCAAACTATAGCTGCACCCATCTCTCTATGTATTGCTTATTAGGCACTGTGATCAGTGTCATTGACCACCGAGAGAACATATGCAGAATCATACTCAAGTTTAAAAATATGAATATCCAGTACTGCCCTATTGCCGCCAAAGGGCAACACAGAGCAAAAATTTCAACGGAAGTGATAAGATGTATATCAAGCAAAACATTTCAAATACGATTAGCCAAATAATGCCAGAAAGTACAAAAAAGTATACCAGAATGATTTTGTGGAATTCCATGATGCCAGTCAACTTGTGCAGTCAGCACCACAGATTTCATAGAAGAGTCTTAGGCACACTTATTCCAAACACAACTGTTCCACCATTTTAGAGTAAAACCACATATGTATCAAAAATATTTTGTCCAACACAGTCAAATAAACTAGAGTAAGACCTTGTCAAGAAAGTGGCCATAAAGAAACAACACACAAGTGAAAAATAGGAAAATATGAATGCTTTTACTTCAAACAAACTATCGGAGATTCTTAATTTGAATCCATATCCACACTCATATCAAGAATGATACAACTTTAAAAGGTTGTGAATGATAAAAACCAAAGACCAATTAGTTAAAAGGACGCTGATATTTACAAACCAGGCACGATAAGTTTCGGGGATACAGGAAGAAACACCATTTGAGAACAAATATGGCAATATTTGTGCAACCAAGTGACAGGTTTAGCAAGCATATCACATGATAAGTTCATATGATATCAGAGACCGATACTATAGCAACCTATAATATTTAATGGTCCAATCATATCAGCAAAAGATAGGGGTACAATCCAAACTAATAATAAAAGAAGTAACTCATTACCCTACACAACGAATTAATAATGACAGCGTGAGTCGTTATATAGATTCCGAAGTCCCAGCTAACTGTTTTCATAGAATCCAGCTTTAAAATCTAACATGTGTTGTTATTATCCAGCGGAAAAACATACCAAGCGACCACAACTAGAAACATTACATTCTAGAGAAGCAACGAAATTCACTGCTGTACCAATAGAATACATTCAGGATGTGTGCTCCATGCAATAGCAAAAACTAGGGAGTCGAACCGCCATAAACACATCGGATGATGAAAGAAACAAGTTCCTCAACCCGAAAGCATGGGGAGTATAACCGACACAAGCACATCAACTGAGTAGCTAATAGTTTCCGAAACTGATAATATTCTAATTGCTTGAGACTGCCCAATGCAACTCAGAAAATGAGAACGGGCAAACAAACATCAAGCCGAAAGATGAAAAAACACAGTCAGACCACTTCAGCCAACATAAGAAATCAGAAATTCATTTTTGGCATGACACGGCTGAAGCAGTTTCGACTACTCAAATTCTCTCGCAAAGTGTTTCTCAAATCAAAGCAAGACTAAAAGGACGGTGTAGCAAAGCTCGTCTAAATGACATCAACTGAGACTTAAAAGCGTGAGTAGTTATATAGATTCTGAAGTCCCAGCCAACTGTTTTCATAGAATCCAGCTTTAAAATCTAACATGTGTCGTTATTATCCAGCGGAAAAACATACCAAGCGACCACAACTAGAAACATTACATTCTAGAGAAGCAACCAAATTCACTGCTCTACCTATATAATACATTTAGGATGTGTGTTCCATGCAATAGCAAAACTAGGTCCAACCGCCATAAACAGATCCGATGATGAAAGAAATAAGTTCCTCAACCCGAAAGCATGGGGAGTATAACCGACACAAGCACATCAACTGAGCAGCTACTAGGTTCCGAAACTCATAAGATTCCTCTCATTGCTTGAGACTCCCCAATGCAACCCAGAAAATGAGAACGGGCAAACAAACATCAAGCGGGCATCAAACGGGCAAACTCACATTCTCTCTCAAATTGTTTCTCAGATCAAAGCAAGACTACAATGACGGTGCAGCAAGGCTCAACACAGTGGCTTCAACCGAGACATAAAACACAGGCTGCAGTCGGTACTACTCCCATCACGAGTCCCTGGGCTCAGAGCTGCAGATCCGAACAGTATAGCCTTCCACTTCCATGGTGAAGTCATCCGACCGAATCCAACCTAGGCCTAAGCAGCCCCCCAAAAAAAAGGGCAGTCCAAATCCCCAAAACTACGAAACAAACAGAATAGCCAGATTCGGGAACCAGGCCCAGACTGGCCAACCAGCAGCCTAACCCCTAAGCTCCGAGACCCTAGAGTCCAACTGTGGCAGCACGCCAGCACCAGAAGAGGAACTGGTCGGCCCCAACGACAATAATAACAAGGCACACTCCAACCACAGCGAGCAGAAGCAGCAGCAGCAAGCCCTAGGGGAGCACCGTCCCGAGCCCAATCGCGCTCGAACCCGCGCCGTCGGCTTCGGCCAGCCAAACCCTAGAACCCAAATGGATAAATCGCAAGACCCCTAGCAGCCCCCCGTAATAATAAACCCTCGAATCCGGCCCGAATTCGCGCTCTCCCGACCGCGGCACCGCGCCGGACGACCCCCGGACAAGCGAATTCCGGCTCCACACGGCCCAATTCGACGCAATTCGAAGCGCGGGCACCGGGTGAGTTGGTAGGTGAGCAGGAGGCTAGTATCGAGAGGTAGATGCGGGCGGTGTGTGGAGCGAGCGGGGGTAGGTACCTTCTTGGTCCAGCCCTCCGGCGCGGGCATCTCGACGGACACGAGCTCCTCCGCCGCCTGGTCGCCGCCGGTGGTCGCCATGGTTCGGGCTTTGGAGGGAGCGTGGATGTGGTGCAGGTGGGAGGAGAGGGGAAACGAGGGACGTATGGGGATTTGGGGATTTTTATTTATATATATATATATATCCCGTTCTCTTCTGGTGGTGATGAATTTATTAATCATCAAACAACGGCTCCTTTGGGGAGCGGCCGTGAGCCAGGGGATAAACCCTCCGCACCCAGATGCGATCGGCTGACGCGCGGGACCCGGTCCGGCCGGACCCACGTGTCGGTGAGAGGCAAGGTTTGGCGGGTAAGGCGTCTCGGTGGGGAAGAGCTCTTCGGGGCTGAGCGGGCGTGGGGCCGAAACAAAACCGGATTGAACCTTTGCTCTACTGGGGCGTTGGAGTCCGGGGCTGCGGGAGCGTCTGCGGGCGAGGCGACGAATATTCGTGCGACGACACGTGAGGGAGGCCACACGTCAACCTCAGCCGCCGTGGATAAGGCCGCGTGTAGAGCCAGCCAGCTGGTGAGATCCTTTTTTTTAGGGGGGATGGCAGCTCGTGAGATGAATTTCATGGTCTTCTGACTGGGCTGCGCCTTAGCTACCATGACGAGCCAGGCCTTCCTCCCAGCCCATGAGGCCCCCCGTGAGCCACGAACGCATCCACGCTGGGTTTCGTCAAGCTTTTTATTCATGATGAGGCCTTCTTTGTTTTGATGTAGTAAGACCGTAAAGGAATTCCCATGTGAATTTCAAAAGGTTTTTTCTTAGAAAGTTCTTCTACTTGCGTCGTTTTTTTTTTTTTGCATGGTAATACGATTCTCATTTATAAATGAAACACAAGATACAAAGTACGTATACACCGATCTTACAGATCTGGAAAGATAAACCTATGTGACAAACCAACGCCTATCCACCTTCTTCGGCACCACCATAGCAGCCACCAAAGAAATAATAGACAGATCACCTTTTCACCCGAGCTCGACGCGGCTCCATCGCTGATCATCAGCTTTTCGGAGCTCCAAAGTAGTTTGCCATAAAAAAAACATTGCCGTTGAAAGAATCAGACCGGGGCAGCACGACCCCGGACACGCCATCGAACTTCAGCACTAGCACCCCCGCACGACGATGTCGGAGTAGGGAACCAGAACCATCAACCTCCATCCACGAACCCACCACAAGGTGCATCATCTTCCAGCTGGCACCAGTGCAGATCACCGTCTGCACGTACTCCTGGATAAATCCTCTCTGTTCTACCATGGCGCCGGAGACAACGCCGCAGCAACGGGGACAGAGCAGGAGGAAAAACTCATCTGATGGAGTCGCCGCCGCCGCCTCGCCGACACCATCCTTGAACCCTACAGCCACCGATCTAAAAGATCGGCAAGCACACATTGCCACAAACTCCGAGACGCCGCCATGAAAGACAACGCCGGTGTGGGAGTAGAGTTGAGGCAGATTTATTTGCCCGGGTGCCGCTCCCACCACCCCAACGACGCACCATGCCAAAAAGCTTCTAACCCTAATTACCATGCAAAAAACGGGGTCCCCCTCCCGCCTGCTGCCGGAGCGGCGAGCGGAAGGTGAGGGGCCCAGCTCTTCTGTTGGAGACCTGCGGCGGCGGTGGCGGCTAGGGCAGAAAAAAGGTCGCCTCGCAAGTCGCCTGGGAGCGACTCACGAGCGAAAACCACGTCGCGATTCAATACCGTCTTCTACTTGCGTCGTTTGATTCGTAGGATCTATGATTCTGAGAAACAAAAACAAAATAGTATTGTGTTGCGCTACGCTTCGAAGGGATTTTTTCACCTGCTCCAACATCATGTTACCGTTATTTCTTTACTTTTCCTGGGGTCCAAACACCGCTTGACGAAAACCCCTGGTAGACAATCTCATGAGGAGTGTTTTCACCCAAAACACTAGGTAATGTACACCCCAAAACTCTCCAGCCGAACGAGGCCGTAGGATTCGACCGTACACGACGATATAATCTTGTGTTTTCCTGTTCCTACGTTTTAAAAGTTGTATGGATTTTACATGCTTGCTACTGTAGGGTGTGCATCCTAGCGTTCCATCAGTTTTCATGATTTGTTCCTCGTGCATGTAAAAGTTGCTCAGCTTGGTTTTATTGTGTTGTTTGCGATTTGATTGTGTTCCACAAATAATAACTTTGTCGGTACATTTCAATTCAGGTTTTGTTCATTTTTTATTTGGGGGGGGGGGGGGTAATTGCCCTACGGCATGGCACCTACATTTGTGAATCCCAACCGAACTTCACTAGACTTACTCCGAGCCGGAGGAGCTGGAGCTCGTGGTCTCCATGGTGGGACATGACGAAGCCGTCTCTGACACCGAATCCTCCACGTCATCACGGCGACATCGATGGAGGCGTCAGAGGCGGTATGTACGTGGAGGCGACATAGGCGGCGGTAGATCAACTTGGTTTTATTCTGTTGTTTGCGATTCGATTGTGTTCCACCAATAATAAATCTGTTGGTACATTTTAATTTAGGAATTGTTCATTTTTTATATTTGTGGGGGCGACGAGGGGTAGACTCATCAAGACCCATGGTTAAGGTCCCTAGGTTATGAATATAGGGGAGAGAACGTGGTAGAGCTGAAAGTATCGTCGGCTGACAAGCAGGGCAAAGATTTTACCCAGGTTCAGGGCCCTCGTGTGGAGGTAACACCCCTACGTCCTGCCTGTCTGTTATTGCTTTGTGAATATGATGGTTACAAGAGTCCCGGCGAGATGTCGATCTCGCTAGGGTTTTGGTGGCTCTGAAAGTACGTGGCCTGGTTCGATGGCCCTCCCAGTCCTTAAATAATAGGCTGGGTCTCGGGTATTTGTAACCGACTCGATTTACAAGTAAGGAAACTCTAAACCGACTATTGCTTCGCCAAACTTGGAGGATACTTCATCTTCGTGGGCCTCCCTTCATGGGCTTCACGTAGGTTCTGATAGTTGGGCCTAGTCGATACGTGCACCAGGTACCCTCATGGTAGGGTACCCGATAGACATACCCATGTCAGTAGCCCCCGAGTACTTGTCTGATTCGAAGAGTCGGGCATGGACTCATACATTATGCGCGTTATATTTTTACATCTGTATTTAGAATTCTTATGAAATAGCACATGTTGGCTATGTCGAGTGTTTCATCGGCTATGAGTTTTTGCTTATGATAGTCAAGAGATATTAGCTTAGCAGGCCCGGCACACACGACGGATCGGGGCCAGTTAACTACCATTTGTGGCAAAACCATACTAGCTTTCAATCAAACTCGAGTCCCCGGACTCGAATCTGGAACAAACTGGACAGACTCGAAACAGCCGTTGAGGTCTTACGGAATCGAACTGCAGTATAATTTTGAATCAACCCAACGCGTCCGTCGGGGATAATTCATCATGTCTGCTGACACGAAAAATTTAAGGATAACGCTGCTGGAGCGGTCCTTAGCCCAGCTCGACTGATCGGTGGGTCTTACCTTTGCACTATGCATGCAGCATCCAAGGATCGTCGGATCAACTCGGGAATATTTTGAGTGTGATTTTGCTTATGAACTTAGTCGAATGTTTGGTCTACTGACACTTTTGCCATTATTCTATCGGGTGCGCGACAGCGCTCCCGATGGGAGTAGCCCCCGAGATTGTACTTTATTGCTTGCAATGGAGGATAATCTCAAAATCTTTTTACCCTGCACAAAGAAATTTTTGATATGCTCCCGATGGGAGTATGATGTTGCAATCGAAAGTCCTTTGACTGGCATCTATGACCTTTTGCTGGAAAACCCATCGAGTTTATGGTGTGACATCATTCGAATGAGTCATCGAGTGACTTTTGTGCCAGTTGTGCAATATGAATAACGTCAGCCATGACGCATTTTGCGACTGCCATCTCTGACAAGCGGTGGCGTGCCTGGTAAGACTGATGGGACGTGACACTTCTGTGTGGGCCCATTTTTGCAGAGCTGACCAAGTATAGCGCCGTTTGGACTTGATTTGACCGCTCTGGCGCGGTTTTCACGAGGCGTGATGATGATTTCCTAGTTTCCCGTGCGTAGTGGGCGGAGTGGCCTGCGACGGTTGCCCTCCGCGGCCGCCACGTGTATGGCTAGATTTCACGCGGAGCGTATGCCTTTGTTTTGATGGTTGCGATCGTTTTGCGATCTGTGGTAAATAGTGGAGACGGCACTGGCAGAATTTTTTACTTGCCATTTGCCTCTTTGCGCCGCCCCTCGTCTCATCTTCCTCCTCGCGCCCACCTCCATTGCTCTGCGCCCAAGCTCTCTTCTCCACCCTCATCCATCGTTGCAATGGCGAAAGGTGGAGGCTAGAGCGGCTCAGTCGTGAGTTCTCCTTTTTGCTTTTGTTTTGCCGAATTTCTTTTTGCAATGCTTTATTTTGTCGAGTACTGAATGCACGCGATTTTGCTGGGCCAGGCGAGAAGAAGGAGCTGGAAGATGCACTAGCCGCACAACGCGAAGAATCGAAGAAAGAACTGGCTGCCGCCACCAACTCAGCCGCTGCACGCGAGCGAGGATATGCTGACCAGCTCGCGGCACTCGCGCAGGCCATGGGAGGTGAGTAATCTTTTCTCCTTTTGATATGATAATATAACTGTCGAGTGTCATGAAATGACTTTTGCCTTTTTTTGAATTGTGCAGAAGCTATTGGCGCACCGGCTTCTGCGGACGTGTCGAGTGGTGATCTTCCGCTGGACCAGGTTGTGGACGGCCTAGGCGCCGTATGCACCCAGGCGAAGGACGCACTCGCCAAATTGACGAGCACGCTTGGAGCTGTATACAAGGTGGTGTTCCCGACTGGCATAGTGCCATCGACGGCGGACGACTTCGCCGACGTGTTTGGCCCCGGGACGTCCACCATGGCGGGTTTTGCTCGCGCCAACACGGTACGCGGATCCGAGTCCACCATCAAGCTTCTTATGGGACATGTGATAGATTACGACTACGAGGCAGCACTGTCTGCGTTTGTTAAACAGAGGCTAGGGTTTGAGGGAAGTGCTCGATGCCCAACAGGGTTCGGCAGGGTTCACTACACCACGACACTACATCCCCAACCGTCAAATTGGTAGGGAAAACGGCTTTCACCAACAGAAAGTCGGTCGGGGATCGGTATTGCTGACCGACCTTGTCGGTCACCGTAAGTCCAGTCGGGAAAGGCCTTTCCCGACCGACTTTACTTTGCCGACCGACTGTTTGACGGCTATGGAAAATCTTTCCCGACCGACATAATCTTTCCCGACCGATAATTGTTTCCCGACCGACATTTTATGCCGACCGACTCTCAGACAGCATTTGCTTTGCCAACCGACTTTCTAACAGCAATGCCATGACCTTTCCCGACCAACTGTCCGACGGCGTATTAATTGCCAACCAACTATCAGCCACATACTGGCATATTCACATATTTAAGATACTTTTTATAGCCAAAATCAGTCAAATTCACATATTTCACACTACAAAGCATACATGGATATCCGCCAAAATATCAAGACAACCAAACAATAATGAACTGATTTTCATGTGTTCTCAACCGATTATCATATTATCAGGTTTACAAAATGATTACCACATGATCAGGTTTACAAAGTGGTAGCTAAAAGGCACCCTACATTACACAAAACATCTTGTTGATACAAAACAGCCAGCTACTTGGTGGAATACATATTGCCACAAGTTTTGCATTATAATTCATTCTCTGAAGGGGCACCTGCACAAATAGGTACAAACCGATGAGAATTTTGTTGCTTGACAATGCTAATTCATCACAATTAGGTCGCTGTTATGATAATAGAAATCCCATGGGCAAAAAAAATAAAAGCACAGCCTTTAGAAGTCCCCCTATATAATTAAACAGAAGACAAAGAACGACACTCGTCACCCTAAAGTTTAGGAATATCAACAGAACATATTAACCATCATGCTTGCTGCGATCCACATGCAACTGTCAATCAGATAGTAATATGAAGTCCAGATTACACAAGAATGTTTCAACTGTTCAGCCTAAAATGAATCTTATCAGAGCTCAGTTGCAATCCCATTTTTTGCTGCTAATTAAGTTGCCGGTTTAGACAAAATATACAAAACTTCCTGGATCTTGAACTAAATAAACAAATCAAAGTAATCTTTCAACATTAGGTACAATGGGTAGACTATAACATAAGTAGATATCACTCCTTGAAGGTAGATAAATATGTTCTAAAGGATATGCTAATCTTTATTGTAGTTTTGTGTAGATTACAATAGAATTTCAGCAAACATAACTATCTGACCGTGTGTGTTTTTGGATTGCAGAAGCAAACGCGTCCTAACCACATGCTAATTTGGAAAAGTATGCAAGTATGCAAGGTTGAACAAAGCTATGCTGCCCGGTTCAACAATCACTTCAAAAGCCATAGCAGCCTATAGCCTCGGTAAACGCACGAGAAAATTCGTGCCAAAAAAACAATAGACGGGAAGTAGCCATAGGCACAAGGCGGAGGGGGCAATTTCATACCTCAGAGCAATCACACCAGCCAATCGTGGGGGTTGTGGTGGAGAACTGGAGATGCGGTAGGACGAGCGGAGACAGGGGAGCCTCACCGTACTACGCGCCGCCGGCCAAAGAGACCACCTGGGCGGCAGAGAGCGAGGGAGCGCGAGCATTCAGGCAACAAGGCAGTGCCGGGGCGACGGTGGAGAGGTGCCGCAGCCTCGCCGGACGCTACGTGCCTCCGCGGGGCAGAGAGACCAGCTGGGCTGCAGAGAGCGACCATGAGCACGGGGGCAAGTAGGCGGTGTGGGAGCGGTGGTGGAGAGGCAGATCGGGACGAGATGGATCTGGCAACGGCAGCCTCGCCGGAAGCACGACCGCCGGCCGGAGAGAGGGCGGCGGATCGAGCGAGATCGAGCAACGCGGCGGATCTGAGAGTTTCCCTTTCTCTTTCCTTATTTTGAGGCACACGCTGAGAGGATAAGCGCGGCGGATCTAACAAGTAGCGCGCCTGCTAGCGAAAAAAATTGGGATCCGCGGGCCGGACGAAAATTTTGGCGCTGAGATTTTCGCATGCGCGCGCACGAGGCCGGCCTAGTTAGCCACCTCTAGTCGGTCGGCATCGTTCCCCGACCAACACTCCGAAACTAATACAGAAAATGCCGACCGACAGTTTGACACTGCATATTCTTACATTCCCGACCGATAACAGGTCGACATAGATCGGCATTGCCGACCAACAATCCGATAGAAGTTTTGCCGACCAACAGTTTGACACGTATAGTGACTTTTCCCCACAGACGTCGGTAGGGAATGTAGTGTTGTGGTGTAGTGGTTGTATTTATATAGGGCACAAATACAACGTACAGGAGTTCGTATACAATACGTACAACATAACACAGGCTACCATATACATAGTCTAACACCCTCCCTCAATCTTAACTATGTCCTGAAACACTAAGAAGGTTAAGATTGCGTCGGCATCCTTCAAAAGAAGGTAAGGGCAAGGGCTTAGTGAAAATATCAGCAAGTTGATCCTTTGAAGAAACAAACTTGATCTGAAGTAGCTTCTGTGCAACACGTTCCCTCACGAAATGATAGTCAACTTCAATGTGTTGTGTCCGGGCATGAAATACTGGATTAGACGAAAGATATGTAGCACCAATGTTATCACACCAAAGGACAGGCGGCTGAGCTTGAGAGATCTTCAACTCTCTAAGTAAGGACTGCACCCAGATGATCTCAGCTGTGGCGTTGGCAACTGCTTTATACTCAGCTTCAGTACTACTCCGAGATACTGTAGCTTGCTTGCGAGCTTGCCAAGCGATCAAGTTAGGACCAAAGAACACTGCATATCCCCCCGTGGATCGCCGATCATCAGGACTACCAGCCCAATCTGCATCAGAAAAAGCTGAGAGCATGCCAGAAGGTGCAGGCTATAGATGTAAACCATATGAAGCAGTGTGACGAATATAGCGCAGAATGCGCTTAACAGCTGACCAATGAGGATCACGTGGCACATGAAGATACTGGCACACACGATTAACTGCAAATGATATGTTTGGTCGAGTGATGAGCAGGTACTGGAGACCACCAACAATGCTACGGTACTCGGTGGCGTCATCAGAAGAGAGCAAGTCTCCAGCAAGAGCTGACAACTTGTCAGTGGCAGACATGGGAGTAGTAGCAGCCTTGCACTCCAACATACCTGCACGGCGTAACAGATCCTGAGAGTACTTCTGCTGAGTGAGAGTCAAACCACTGTCAGAATGAGTAACCTCAATGCCCAGAAAATAATGCAGTTTGCCCAGATCCTTGACAGAAAAATCAGCACCCAGAGAAGTAACTAGTCGATCGGCAGCAGTGACTGAAGAACTGACAAGGATGATATCATCAACATAAACCAGAATATACATAGTCACCTCAGGTCGCTGAAGAATAAACAGGGACGTGTCAGCTGTAGACGATGCAAACCCATGCGCACGAAGAGCGGCACCAAGCCGTGCATGCCACGCACGAGGAGCCTGCTTGAGACCATAGAGTGCCTTGACAAGACGACACAGATGATGTGGCTGAGCAGGATCGACAAAACCTGGTGGCTGGCGCATATACACCTCTTCTTCCAGAACTCCATGGAGAAAAGCATTTTGAACATCCAGCTGACGAAGTGACCAGCCTCGAGTAACAGCCAATGAAAGGAGAAGACGGATAGTGGTGGGCTTAACAACTGGACTGAACGTATCCTCGTAATCAAGACCATACCGTTGTTTGAAGCCAGAAGAGTCTGGCACGACCGCTCGATCTGCATGAGCCATGCATGCTCGTTCGACGTCAGTTAAAACCGGCACAGCACTGGCGTCAGGCGCAGCAGGGACGATAGGTGCCGCTGGCACCACGACATCATCGAGAAGTTCCAGCCGAGCTCCGCGTCCAGTTCCTGACCCGTTGGCGGTGCGGACCTGATCATGTCCATTGTAGGGCTGGTGCATAGCCAGCTTGTCGAGTTGGCTTGTCAGATGGTCCGTGGCACCTGTGTCCATGTACCATGCAGGATCCACATGATAAGAGGGAGTAGACCCAGACTCCTGTGTCGCCAGAGCAGCCTGCTTCTCGTTTCCTTTCCCATTGTTCCCAATGCCGAGGAAGTCGCGCTTTAAGCGGCGATGGCAGCGAGACGCCAAGTGACCCTCGATGCCGTAGAGCTGGCACTCAACCCCACCACCACACGCCTGGCAGGCGAGCCGCTTGCGCCCAGCTGTGGGAGGGGCAGGAGCGGACGGGCGGGGCTGGGAGGTCAGCGGTGATGGCGGAGCCGGTTTGGCACCACGAGGACCACCACGGTGAGCAGCATTAGCCGAGGAGCCGTCAGTGTAGGACCCCACAGAACGGCGAGCGGAGAGACGTTGCTCCGTGCTCAGGAGACGCGCGTAGAGATCCCGTGGGGGTATCGGTATGTCACGTCCATTGATGTTTTCCACCAGTGAGTCGTAGTCCTCATCAAGTCCCTTGAGGATGTACGAGGTGAACTCCTCGTCACGAAGAGGCTGCCCAATAGAAGACAGCGTATCGGCCAAATTTTTAACCTTGTTGAAAAAGGCCGTGATGGAGAGGTCATGCTTCTTGATCTCACCCAGCTGATTACGAATAGCAGATGAACGCGCCAGAGACTGCGAGGAGAAGCTGGAGTCAAGTGTGGTCCAGGCGTCTCTCGACGTCGCAGCAAAGACCACCATGCCAGCCACGGAGGGGGTGAGCGAGGACTGAATAGCCCCCAGAATTGCTTGATCTTAGGCGACCCACCGACGATGAGCAGGGTTGGGCGCCATTACAGAACCACCATTGGCCGAGGGCATCGAAACCACAGCCGGAGGACACGGCAGCGTGCCGTCAACATACCCCTCAAGGTAGTGACTACGCATCAGCGGCAATATCTGAGCACGCCACAGGAGATAGTTATCGGCGTTGAGCTTCACCGTCACAAGATGGGCAAAGTGGAACGGTTCTTCACGACGCGGTGTCGGTGCTAAAAACTGCGAGTCATAGTACGGAGGTGTGGACGAGGCACCATACGGCGGAGCAGTATCGAATGGGATCAGCGCATCGCCTTGGGATGATGCACGATAGTGTTGGGGTTGGCCATAGAGCACCATCGGTGACGCACCATAGGGCGTCGGATGCGACACGGCGTGCGACGGTGTCGGGCGCGGCTCAGGCGCGGCCGTCGGGTGGGCGACGTAGGGCACAGCCTGCGACGGCATCGAGCGCGGCTCGTAGACGCCTGTCTATTGGGCACCATAGGGTGCCGGGCGCGGCTGGGAGACGGCCATCTGGTGGGCACCATAGGGCGCGTCATAGGGCGCCGCGGGAGCCGCGGCGTAGGACGCCGGCGCGACGTAAGATGACCACGCGGCCTAGGGCGCCGGGTAAGGCCCGCCATAGGGCACCTGCCAATGTGCGCCGTAGGAGCTTGACGCCAGTCCGTCGGAGGAGACCGGAGCTGGGACGGCCGAAGGGCGCTGCGCAGCCATGGGCGACTCGGACGTCGCAGATGGGCGCGCAGCGGCCGCAGCTGGAACTGAAGAACGGGCAGCGGGGCTGACCCTGGCAAGCGGGGCGGACTCCATGAAGGGCGACCCGAGCGCCAGGGACGAAGGAGGCGGCGCGGCGGCGGAGGCCGACGCGGCGGCGGCAGAGGATGCGGAAGCAAATCGGTGCGGATCGAACACGTCATCTGATACCATGTTAAACAGAGGCTAGGGTTTGAGGGAAGTGCTCGATGCCCAACAGGGTTCGGCAGGGTTGTATTTATATAGGGCACAAATACAACATACAGGAGTTCGTATACAATACGTACAACATAACACAGGCTACCATATACATAGTCTAACAGCGTTCCCTCGGAAGCCAGATGGGAAGCCCATTTCTCTGAAGGGTGTGAGCGGAGCCGCCGCGCGACTGGCCGAGGTTTTTATGTCCACCATGGAGCGCCAGGCACTCGAGACTGCCAATCGTCTGCTTAGGAAATCGAATACTTAGGTTTAGGGTAGCCGTACCCTTTTGGTTTATGCCTTGTAATGATACCTTCTGAACTGCGCGAGTCTGCGCTTTGTTTGTGCACCTTGTTTATGCAAACAGTCTTTTGCTAATGTCTTTCACTCGAAGAGTTGTATGCTTATGACATGAGTTTTAGCTTCTGACACAAACTTTGTGTTTGTGATTATGCTCTTTGAACAGTCACGAGAACCTGCTACTGCGACTAGTTCCTCGCAGGCTCCAATCACCACCCGATCCCAGGGTCAAGTGGTAAATGATGCCAAGGTGATGGAGTTTATGAAGGCCAAATTTGTGAGAATGGAGCAAGATCTGAAGGACGCCCAGGCTGAGCTGAATCGATTGAGGGCGAGACCCGCGTTGGCCACCCAACGCGAGGAATATGTGCTCGGGGAGATGGATCTTGTGAACAGGCAACTCGAGTGTAAGTTCGATCTTGCTCTGTTTACAAGCTTTTTGCGTAGCTATTGTCCTTTTGATCTGACTGGTGCGCCCGTTTTGTAGGCTTTGTCGACAACTTCCAGGCTGAAAAGATTCGCGTGGAAGGGCGTCTGGATAGCGTGGTTGACGACCCTACGACTGGGCGTCAACACTTTTGGCTTGATAGGTACCATGCCCGCATACTCGCCACCCTGAAGGATCGCGTCTGGCGAAGTGCTGAACTGCTGGAGTTATGCCGGGCAGCGTTTATTCGCCTGAACGAGACTCTTTTTCCTGCGGGGCCACAACCACAAGGGATTCGTGCTTTGTTGAACATCTTCCGTCAAACAAATCCCATTCGAGAGTTGCTGTCTCAGAGACTTGTGATTGGAGCCAACGCTGCAATGGCGTATATGCGTAGTCGAAAACCAAGGTTGGTGTTGCGGACACCTGCAGCCGGAGAGGTTCTCGAACAAAAGACCTGGATGACACGATCCGAGCTGCGGAGACACTAATCGAGTGCACTCGCGAACAGCTTTGCGGTCCCGAGCTGCCCGTAAAGGACGAGCCTGAGGATTAGAATAGTTTGCGAGTGCAATTTTTGTATAGGGGGCAGCCCCCGAGTGTAATTTTTGACTCTTTGTATATTGTATAGTTTGTATACTTTGATTTTTTGTCGAGCCCCCGAGTCAGTCGAGCGGGGTTTGTGAAATATGGTTGGTTGTGAACCAATGACTGTGCAGCCCCCGAGTATTCGAGTGCGGCTGCAGAGTTTTTGTGTTCTTTGTTTGGATCCTTGTTACGCAGCCCCCGAGCATTCGGGTGCGGCTAAGGCATTGTGTTTCTGCAAGAGCGAGAGCTCATTTGATCGATAACACAGCCCCCGAGGGTTTCGGGTGCGGTTAAGGTATGAATTATGCGGGTAGTAGTCACAAAGAAGTCGAAGGAACATTGATTTTATTCCTCTTTTGAATGTTAGGCTGCAGGCCGCCTCATTAAAAACCTTCCAGTCCCCTTAGGTACCCTGGTAAGGAAAAGAGCGCGTCTGAAACCTGCAGCCATCCGACATATAGCCTATTACATTGTATGACTGTGAGCACTTTATGCGTAGAAACGGCGCAGATGCGCAACGTTCCAAGGATTATGAAGAGTTCGCCTGTCTTCGCGTGCTTCAGTCGATATGCGCCTCCACCAAGGACCTCCGTGATGATGAAGGGACCTCCCATGGGGAAGCGAGCTTGTGCACCTTCTTTTGCTTCAGTCGAAGAACCAGGTCGCCACAACAAAGGACCTGGTTCGCAGTCGACGGCTATGGTAGTTGCGGAGATCCTGCTGGTAAACAGCTGTGCGGGCCAAGGCCGTGTCTCGCGCCTCATCGAGCAAGTCGACTGCGTCTTCGAGTGCTTCTTCCGCGTCTTCTTCATTGTATGCTTCAACTCGTGGCGCATTGAACCTTACATCTGATGGCAGAATTGCCTCTGCACCATAGACCATGAAGAATGGGGTGAACTGCGTAGAAGTGTTGGGAGTTGTGCGTAGGCTCCATAGCACAGATGGTAGTTCTTCGACCCAAGCACCCGCAGCTCTTTTGAGTGGCACCAGGAGGCGCTTCTTGATCCCACTCGTCACAAGTCCGTTGGCCTTTTCGACTTGGCCATTGGATTGTGGATGTGCCACGGATGCGTAGTTGAGCGTAATGTCCTGCTCTTTGCAGAAGGTTTTGAACTCCTCAGCCGTGAAGTTTGTGCCGTTATCAGTGATGATACTGTTTGGGACACCGAAGCGGTAGATGATGCTCTTTATGAAGTTGACTGCCGTAGTAGCAGTCGAATTTGTGATGGGGACCGCCTCGATCCACTTTGTGAACTTGTCGACTGCCACCAGTAGGTGAGTATGCCCGCCATGCGATGATTTTTTGAGTGGCCCAACCATATCGAGCCCCCATTGGGCGAAAGGCCAGGCCAGCGGTATAGTCTTCAACGCCGATGCGGGTGCGTGCGGCCTTGTTGCGAATTTCTGGCAGCCGACGCACCTTTTGACTATGTCCTCCGCGTCTTTGAGTGCTGTAGGCCAGTAAAACCCTGCGCGAAAGGCTTTGGCTACGAGTGATCGACTGCTGGCGTGATGCCCACAGGTACCTGCATGAATGTCTCGAAGTATGGCTTGGCCATCTTCGAATGCGATGCATCTTTGGAACATACCTGATATGCTGCGCTTGTATAACTCGCCGTTGATAACGGTGTATGCTTTTGATCTTCGAGTCACGCGTCGGGACTCGGTTATGTCATCTGGTAGCTCGCCACGGAGTATGTAAGCCAGAAAAGGTTGAGTCCAGTTGGCTCAATGAGAAATACCTCGACTGGGGGGTCCTCTGTGCTAGGCACTTTGCTTTTGGGTGGCGTAGTCGACGGAGGAGGCTCTCGTTTCTCCTTGATAGATCTGTGTTCGATGCGCTCGAGGAAGACACCAGGTGGAATTTGTGCGCCAGTTGAGCCAAGATTGGCTAGCATGTCTGCTTCTTCGTTACTTTCCCTTCCTATGTGCCTCAACTCACAGCCCTCGAAGCTGCCCTCCAGTGTGTTGTACAGGTCGCGATAAGCGATCATGTTGTCCGCGATTGCGTCGCAGGCCTTCATTGTTTGCTGCACCACGAGATTGGAGTCGCCGTAGATCATCAATCGAGTGCACCCAAGTGCTTTTGCCATCCGCATGCCATGGATCAGGCCTCGTATTCAGCCTCGTTATTGGAGGGTAGTTTGAATCCCATCTGCAAAACATAACGTAGCTTGTCCCCTTTTGGTGATATGAGGATGACGCCTGCGCCTGCGCCTTCGTGTTTCTTGGACCCATCGAAGTACATGGTCCAGGAATTGGACACGTCTGGTGCTCCAGGTAATTGGGCCTCTATCCACTCGGTTGTGAAGTCGGGTAGGACTTGTGCTTTGATAGCCTTCGGGTGCTCGTACTTGATGTCTCTTGGAGCCAGCTCGATGAGCCATTTTGCGACTCGACCCGTTGCATTGGGGTTTGTGAGGATATCACCGATTGCTGAGTTACTTACCACGGTGATCGGGTGCTCGGTGAAGTAGTGTGTCAACTTCCTTGAGGACATGAATACAGCGTATGCCAGCTTTTGATAGTGCGGGTACCGCTGTTTTGATATGGAGAGAACCTCGCTCAGGTAGTAGACTGGACGTTGTATGCTTTGGATGTGCCCCTCCTCCATGCGTTCGACTACCAGTACGGTGCTCACCACCCTGTTTGTAGCCGAGACATACAGGTAGAGTGGTTCCCGTTCCTTAGGTGCGACGAGGATCGGAGGGCTTGTGAGGATCCGCTTGAGATCTGTGAAGGCTGCTTCAGCTTCTGGCGTCCACTCGAACTTGTCCGCCTTCTTCATCAGTCGATAGAATGGTAAGCCTTTTCACCCAGTTTGCTGATGAATCGACTGAGCGCTGCTACTCGTCCTGCTAGTTTCTGCACATCATGAAGCTTTGAAGGCCTTTGCATTGTGAGGATGGCCTGTATTTTCTCCGGGTCTGCTTCGATTCCACGGGCAGAGACTAGGTACCCTAGGAGCTGCCCGGCTGGAACGCCGAACGTGCACTTCTTAGGATTGAGCTTGATATGGAAGCGTTTGAGGTTTGCGAACGTCTCCCTCAAATCGTCGAGTAGTGTGTGTTCTTCCCTTGTGGTAATGACAATGTCATCCACGTAGACCTGGACGTTGCGTCCGATTTGCTTTTTGAGGCAGTCCTGCATCATGCGCTGGTATGTTGCACCCGCGTTTTTGAGCCCAAAGGGCATAGTTGTGTAGCAGTAGACCCCGAGTGGGGTTATGAACGCCGTTTTTTCTTCGTCTTCTTGCTTCATCCTTATCTGGTGATAACCTGAGTAAGCATCCAGAAAGGAGAGTCGTGCGCATCCGGCGGTGGAGTCGACGATCTGGTCGATTCGGGGTAGCGGGAAGTGATCCTTTGGACAGCACTTGTTCAGCGCTGTGAAGTCCACGCACATCCGAAGGATGTCTGTATGCTTCTTCTCTACGAGTACGGGGTTGGCCACCCATTGTGATTTCTTGATTTCCCTAATGAATCCTGCTGCGAGTAACCGGTCGACTTCAGATTCGACTGCGGTTCGCTTTGGGCCGGAGATTCGACGCATCGTTTGCTTGACTGGCTTTGCATCTGGAAACAATTGGAGAGAGTGCTCGGCGAATTCCCTGGGAATACCTGGCATGTCGGCTGGACACCACGCAAATATTTCCCAGTTCTCACGGAGGAATTCGACGAGCGCGCCTTCCTATGCGATAGGCAGGCTCGAAGATATGTTGACTGTCTTGGACGGATCGGTCGGGTGCACCTGATGCGACCTTGTGTCATTTGTAGCATTGAAGGATCTGTCGACTGCCAACTTCTTATGCTCCGGAAGGAGTGTGCGGTCGTTGGAAATCGCCAGTCGGCGAGTGATTCTTCCACCCCGAACATCTCGGAGATTTTGCTGAACTCGCGGTCGCAAGCATCGGACCTTTGAAAGTTTCCACGGACAGTGATGACTCCCTTTGGTCCTGGCATCTTCAGCGTGAGGTACGCGTAGTGTGGCACCGCCATGAATCGAGCAAACGTCGGGCGACCAAGAATAGCATGGTATTGTGATTTCCAGTCGACGACCTCGAACTCAATCGACTCTGTCCTGAAGTGGCTTTTGTCCCCGAACGTAACGTCGAGTTGTATGGTGCCTTCTGGGCTAATTGCTTTGCCAGGAACAATACCGTGGAAGGTATTTGAAGATTTTGGGAGGTTTTCGACTGACCTGTTCATTTTGCGGAGCGTGTCCGCGAAGATGATGTTTATGCCGCTGCCTCCATCCATGAAGACCTTGGTCATGGCGTAGCCTCCTATTTGCGCGTCGAGTACCAGAGCCGCGTGCCCTGGTCGAACTACAGCTGGGGGATGATCCTCTCGACTGAAGCTTATGATGGTTTCCGATCCCTTCAGAAATTCGGCACGGCAGGAGGTGCCATGACAGCCATGTTCACCTGTCGAGTGATTAGCTTTTGCTGCCTGTTGGAGGGGCGACCCTTTTGTATCATGTACATCTGCCCGTGGGGCTGTGGATATTGATCATCTTCCGCCCGTAGTACGGGTTGTATGGCACCTGCGAGGTTTGCGCCTGGAGCAGGCTGTGGTGGTGGTTGCGGTGGCGGCTGTGGCGCCATGAGAGCGGGCACAGCGTTCGGCTGTGGTGCGGGTGCAGGCGTGGGCTGAGCAGGTGCTGGGCCGTACCTTTTGAGTCGTATCATGTAGTCAGTCGCCATTTGGTCGAATTCCCTGCAGTTCCTTAGGGTGTGATTGGAGCGTAGTTTTCCGTCGTCCCCCTTGAAGAGGTGGAATCTGCACCAGTCGTCCATCTTTTCCTCGAATGACCGCTCGGGTTTTGCGTCGCTGCGTTTGCGCCATTCTTGCCTTTTGTAGCTGTCGCTCCGCTGCTCGCGATCTCGACTGTCCCGTCGATCATCCGAGCGTCGATTGCTTCTATCTTGGTCTTCCCGGGTTGTGTGTATCCAGCCGCCATGAACTCGGGTCTGTTATCGTCGTAAGGACGTTTGGAACGTTTGCGCCTGCGATCTTCTCTGTATGAATCTCTGCGGCCTCGACTGCCGCTTTCGTAGTTGTCGCGTGTGGGGAAGCACGGGATCTGCGTACAGAATCCTCTCCATCTGCCCACTCAGTCGCAACTTTGATGAGGTCAGCCAGGGAGGTTGGCTTTTCACGACCAAGTGCCTCTTTGAAGTCCTTCCTGGCGAGACCTTGTATGAAGGCATCCATGGCCCTGTCTTCTGACACTTTGCCAACCGAATTGCGTATTTCGGTCCACCGCCGTATGTATGATCTCAACGACTCGTCTGATCGTTGAGTGCATGTCCTTAATTCTCGAATGTCTTCGGGCGCTCACACAGAGGCTCGAAGTTTTTGATGAAGTCTCTGCGGAAATCGTCCCACGAGTCGTATGATGATGGAGGGAGCGACTTGAGCCAGTCGCGGGCAGTTCCTTCGAGCATAAGTCGTATGTACTGCATCGCCGTGGTGTTCGTGCCACGCTGGCATGCCACGGCGAGTCTGTAATCTTCTAGCCACCCGAAGGTTCTTGGCGACCGTTGTACTTGGGTTGTTCGCCTGTCAACTTGAACCTTTGGGCATCCGCGTCTCACGGATGCGTCGAGTGAAGCACAATGCTCCGCATGGCTCTGGTTCACGATCAGAGTATGAATCGCTGCTATAGGATCTTCGAGATCTGCTTCTGCTGGACCTGTGCCGGCGCGTGCTTCTCCTTCCTTCATCCGAGTGGTGGCTGCGACCACTGCGATGATGTGCTGCGTGTCGTGAGTCGACTATGTCGCGATCGCGATTCCTTGCTGGAGTTTTGTCTTCTGGCTGTATAGCCTGTGCCGCTAGAGCTAGCGATTTGAGTTGTTGGCGATGCAGGGCTGCGTTAGGGTCATTCGCCGGAGGTTGCATTGCCTTGAGGTAAGCACCTACGGAGAATAATGCACCCGCAGCAGTTTTGGGCACTGGGATTCCGTTAGCGTCCTCTGTCATGAACGACAGGTTACGGGTGATTGCTACCCTTTCATGTTCTGGAAGGCTTGCCAACCGCGACCTAGGTCGTGGGGTTGGTTGCATTGTGGACCCGAGGGATTGCTCCCTTCTTCGGGCACTCGAGAGGCTGGCTTGCCTTTTGCGCTCCTCGAGCGTCGCTCGGTAGTTTTGCAGTCGAATTGACTCCTGCCAGTTGAAGTACTGGAAGGTCAACATCTCCTCTGGGGTGGAATTTGGTGGCATCATTGTGCACTCCTTTATGACTTTATCTGCTTTTGCTGCCATCTCCTCCGTGATTGTCAAGGTTGTGACCCCATCCGGCATGGTTACCGTGCATGGGAATTGTGCAGGCCTGCGAGCGGCTGCGTCTGCGGATGATTCTGCGGTGAAGGCCACGTAGACCTGATGGGGCGTGACCCGAGGACAGGTGTATGTGCTGTCGATTCCAGTCATGGACTCGACGTCGCCGTCGAGGCTCATGTCAGAGCCAGTATGTTCATCGAGTAGATCTTCGAGGCGAATCTCGTTGTCGATGTGCTCATCGCCTATGCTCATCTCGGTGTTGGCGAGCCATTATGGATTTCTGAGTCGAGGTTGGTGTTGGTGAAGATCTCCGAGTCGACGTTGCTGTCGTTATGAATCGCGGGCTCGTAGAAGTCATCGAGGGAGATCCCGCAGTCGAAACTTCGTCGAGTGGTAGGTTGAAGTCGACGTTGCTTGTGCGGTATGCTGATTCTGCCTCCTCGCCTTGGAGTTCCGTCATCATGAACCTGTCGAGCTCGCCGGTCGACATGGTTGTTGCGGGCGAGCAGGCTTCAGGAATCGACGACGGGGCGAGCGCAGTCGACGGAGCCTCGAGTGCGCCCAGCAGTTGTTGCGGATCTGTCGAGTCCTGCGTGCCAAGATTGTTTACGAAAAAATTGAATGCTCCAACAGTTAAGCTCAAACCTGATTCAAGGCCAGAAAACGCCTCCTGAAGCTCTGGCGAGTGCGGATTGAAATTCATTGGAAGAGCAGATGCGCTTTTTGCGGGTGAAGCGGGCAGGCTGCCGCTTTTCGAGTGGATCGGCGAGTCGCCGTGTGTCGCCTGGATCGGCGAGTTGCTGTTTGCTGACATGGCCGGCGAGTTGCCGTTTGCAGATGAGATCGGCGAGTTGCCGTTTGCTGGTGTGATCGGCGATTTGCCGTTTGCTGTTGGGACCGGCGAAACTTCGAGTCCAGCGCTATTCTTTCCCACAGACGGCGCCACTTGACGAGGGGTAGACTCATCAAGACCCATGGTTAAGGTCCCTAGGTTATGAATATGGGGGAGAGAACGTGGTAGAGCTGGAAGTATCGTCGGCTGACAAGCAGGGCAAAGATTTTACCCAGGTTCAGGGCCCTCGTGTGGAGGTAACACCCCTACGTCCTGCCTGTCTGTTATTGCTTTGTGAATATGATGGTTACAAGAGTCCCGGCGAGATGTCGATCTCGCTAGGGTTTTGGTGGCTCTGAAAGTACGTGTCTGGTTCGATGGCCCTCCCAGTCCTTAAATAATAGGCTGGGTCTCGGGTGTTCGTAACCGACTCGATTTACAAGTAAGGAAACTCTAAACCGACTATTGCTTCGCCAAACTTGGAGGATACTCCATCTTCGTGGGCCTCCCTTCATGGGCTTCATGTAGGCTCTGATAGTTGGGCCTAGTCGATACGTGCACCAGGTACCCTCATGGTAGGGTACCCGATAGGCATACCCATGTCAGGGGGGGCAATTGCCCTACAACATGGCACCTATGTTTGTGAATCCCAAATGAACTTCATTAGACTTACGTCGACATAGTCTTTGGATGACTCTACCCATCAAAGAAGTCATAAGAACGCGCGCGTCATGGAGCAGAAGCATGGATGAAAGCGCGCGCACGGCTTAATCCGAGCCGGAGGAGCTAGAGCTCCTGGTCTCCATGGAGGGACATGATGAAGCCGGATCAATGTGCACAGTGATTTCAATGTTTCTTATGTTATTTTTATGTCATATATAAATTAATAGATGCCTATAGTGGACAGATAAAACATGTTGAATTTTAAGAGGGGTAGTGCCAAACTTGACATGAAGGAGTCTGTTAAAACTTAAAAGAGATCTAAAAGATTAGAATATCACCAAAGAATTATCCTTGTAGATAGGTGTGTGAAAGTTAGCTATCCACGTGCCAGAATCATGATCCGGTTTTGAGATTTTATGGGTTTCATCTCTATCTGACCCAATTTTGTTTGGGACTTAAAGTCTTTGTTGATGTTGTTGTATATAAATGAACAGATGTGCAATTTCTAACCAGGACGTAGGGAAAGGAGTGCGTATGGTGTACCGGTGTCGATCTGTCCCACTACAACCTCATTAAGCTAATTAATCCGCAATAGCTTTGGGCACACACAAGAGGATGGTCAACAATAGCAAAAAAAAAAGGCACTTTTGCAACCCTGCAATGACCGCGAGAGCAAGTACCTTTTTTTGTTGTTGAGAATTTCTGGTCTTTTACGGTGTAGCTGTAGTATCTGAACTCACGCACAACTCACTCCACACACACAACAACACACGCATGTCACCTATGCGCAAGCTAGACCTAACCAGACTATACTAAACTTCTGGGCCTACGTGAGTCTAGACCTACTGGAAAACCCCTGCGGTGGTGGGCACATCACAATACCTCTGACTGAACAATTGTGGAATTTGGCCCAGAAGCAGGAACTGATTAAGGGCTCAGTCCCCAAAAGCCCTCCACAAATTTGCTACAGCGCGAACACTGTCGCGCGGGTGAGACACTCGGAAAAATCGACTCCGGGAATCGAACTCGCGAGCAGGCGGTCAGCCACGGCTGGACCAGCCAACGCGCGCTCCTCGCGAGAGCAAGTACCTGACCTGCCCTCAGTGCCATGGATTGGTAGAGTACACAGCACTAGTGTGCTTGGTTGTTTTTTTTTCGAGGGGTACGCCAAAAGCGCACTCAACGTTTATAGAAGGTTACAACGCCAGGGCTAATTCAGAAGAACAGCAGCAGGCGCACACACCACACACCACCCTCTAGTCTACTCTCGCGGCATGATCTCACTCCTACCAGCTCTAGCTCTAATCCAAAGCTTGAATTCATCTACGATTCTGTCTACCAGCACCGTCACAGTGAATTGCTGGCCAACATTGTTGAAAAGCCTCGCGTTCCTCTGCTTCCACAAGCTCCAGGCTATCAGCACGACATATGTGTCAAAACTCCTCTTGTTACTCTTGCTGAAAGGTCTCCTGGCCAATAGCCACCAATCCGCGAAGTTGTCTGTCATCCCCGGAGCAACGACGTGCACTCCAGCCACCTGTAGACAACGGAACCAAACTTCCCGGGCATAAACACAGTGCATCAGGACATGCTCAATAGTATCAAGCTCCTGCAAACATGTGAAACAAGCGCTCATCTCCTCCTGTAGGCCGTGCCTCATGCGACGATCCGAGGTCCAAACACGGTGCTGAACCGCCAGCCAACAGAACACCTTACACTTGAGGGGGGCGTACGACTTCCAGGTGCACTTTGCCGTAGCAAACCTCGTGTTCCCATGACAGAGCAAGAGATAGGTGGAGCTCGCCGAGTACAATTTGCTCCCGGTCCATGGCCAGATAAACTGGTCCTGCACAGCGGCATCAAGGCGAACGCTATGCACCCGCGTCCAAAGCCTGATGCATTGGCGCACTCCTTCTTCATCCAGCTGGCCCTCCAGATCCTGCAGCCACGCATTTCCCAATAGAGCTTCCTGGACTGATCTGTTGTTCTTTCGCCTAGTGCTTGCAATACCAAAGATCAGCGGTGCGATCTGGCTCACGGTTTCTCCATCGATCCAGCGATCTCGCCAGAAGAGGATCGTATCACCTCTTCCTATCCTCACGTGTGCTAGGCTTCTGAAAACACTGATCGCGTCCTCATCTTTCAGCATAGGCAGTCCCTGCCAGGGCCTGGTGGGATCCGTCCTGCGTAACCACTCCCAACGCGTTCTGAGCGCGAGCCCATGCAGCTTCAAGCTCTTAACACCGAGGCCCCCGTAAATCTCCGGCTTGCAAATTTGTTCCCAGGCCACCGAGCACTGCCCCCCATTGACGCTATCTTTACCAGCCCAAAAGAAAGCCCGAAGCCATTTGTTAATTTCCTCCAGGAGCCAAGCAGGCGCCTCCGCAATCAAGAGATGGTGGATAGGCCTCGCCGAGATAACCGCTTTGATGAGCGTTAGCCTTCCTTCCTTGGTGATCCACCCCCTTTGCCACGCAGGAATCAGTTTGAGAGCCGCGTCCAAGATCGGCTGCCACTCCGATTTGGTTAGCGGTCGCAAAGCCAATTGGAGCCCGAGGTATTTTATTGGGAACGCCTCAATCCTGCATCCAAGAATGTTTCTGACACGCCCTTCCTCCCTCGCGCTGCAACGGATCAAGGTGGCTGAAGATTTGGTGTAGTTGACTCGCAGCCCCGATGCCTCAGCGAATAGGTTAAGAACCTGGCGGATCGCATGGAGATCGACCGCCAACGGCTTCACGAAGAGGACCACATCATCTGCAAACACAGAAATTCGCTGCATGGGACTAATGGCGGCGATTGGGGAGAGGAGTTCATCTCGGACTGCCGACACCACCAGCGCTGTCATAACTTCCATGACCATGACAAAGAACAGGGGTGAGCTTGGATCACCTTGCCGCAGCCCACGTCCATGCTGAATCCGCCTACCCGGCACTCCATTAACTAGCACCTTCGTGCTTGCAGTGTATAGAAGCAAAGCCGTCCACTTAATCCAGATTTCGCTAAAACCCAACTTGCGCAAAACCTCCATCAGGAAGGCCCACGAAACCGTGTCAAACGCCCGCGAAATATCTAGTTTGAGGAGAACCCCTGATTGCCTTCTGACGTTGATCTTCCTGGCTACCTGCCTCACAAGGATAAAATTGTCGTGAAGGCTCCTCCCCTTTATAAATGCAGATTGGTTGACACTGACCAAATCTGCCATCCTTGGCCGCAGTCTGTTCGCTAGAATTTTGGAGAAAAGCTTGGCGAAGCTGTGGACCAGACTAATCGGTCTGTAATCACCCACCTCCAGCGCGTCCGGTCTCTTGGGGATTAGGGTAATTAGGGCTCGGTTAAGCTTGTCAAAACCCCTGCCATCACCGACATATAATTTCATGATTGCTGCCATAATGTCCGGCTTAATGATCGGCCACGCCAACTGATAGAAAGCGCCCCCAAACCCATCAGGTCCTGGCGCACGGTCCGCAGGTAGATCCTTGATGGTACTCCAGACCTCCTCCTCCGTGATAATCCTGTCAAGCTCCTGCAAATCATGCGCCGGTATGTCCAGGGCGTCAAGGTTCAGAGTATGGTTGCGGTTCTGTATGCCTCCCAGGATATCGCCATAAGCTTGGGAGAAACATTCTTCTTTCCTCTTCTGATCCGTGATTAGCTCGTCTCCCACCTTGATCACAGGGATGAAGTTTTTGATTCGTCTGCCATTAGCCACCGTGTGAAATAATTTGGTGTTTGCATCCCCGTCACGTAACCAACGCATGCGGGATCTCTGCCGTGCCATAGTTCTCTCCAGCGACGCTAGGCTCAAGACATGCTGCTTCAGGGCCTTCCTAAGCCAGGCCTCACCAGGCGTTAAACTCCTCCTATCTTGGGCTTCGTCGAAACGCAAAATGATCGCATGGGCGACAGCTAGCTGAAGTTTTATATTGCCCACACGCTTTTGGGCCCAAGACTGAAGATGCGACGCGGCGTTTCTGAACAGCTCATTCAGGCGTTTGAACGGATCAACAACAGCCGGGTCGCACACCCACCCCTCACGAATCGCATCGGTGAAACCGTCGAGTTTGGTCCAGAACATCTCAAAACTGAATCTCCTGGCTGGTCTGTGCGCTGCGTTCATCGACAAGTGCAGCAGAGCATGGTCTGAAACCGAGGAGGAAAGAGCCTGCAGCATTGAATCTGGGTTGTCGATATCCCACTCCACTGAAGCCAATGCACGATCGATTCTGGTCATGGTAGGTGTGGCTCGTTCGTTGCTCCAGGTGAACAACCTGCCGTGCATATAAAGGTCCTTCAGATCCATGTTGCTAACGAAATTTCGGAAGCAGTTCATGGCCCTCCTGTTCAGATTGCCATTGTTTTTCTCCGAGGCATGCAGGATCATATTGAAATCGCCTATGATGAGCCACGGCCCAGAACAGAGCGATCTACGTTCGACTAACTCCTGCAGGAATTGCTCCTTTTCCTCCAAGCGTTGCGGTCCGTAAACCGCCGTGAGCCACCATCTCCTCCGGTCCCGGGTGCAAACCTCCCCGGTGATGGCGTGGGTGTCCATGCTAACACTCGAGATGTCAAGCACGGTGGCGTCCCACGCTAGTAGAATTCCCCCTCTCGTTTGAACCGCCGGCAGATAAACATACGCATTAAATCTTGGCCCTAAACATTGTGCCACCACAAAATCATCTATTACAGCCATTTTGGTCTCAAGAAGACAGACGATGTTAATGCTCATCGTATCTAAGAACTCCCTCGCCAGATCACGCTTCGTGGGGTCATTGATCCCACGAATGTTCCAGCTTGCCATCTCAGGATTTAGATCCATGGATAACTAGCTGCAACACCAACTGAGCTAGGCCGCTCAGGCCGCCGTGAGCACCAGGCACGGTGCCTCCTCGAAACTCGTCGGAACCTTCTTGCCAAAGATTGCAGCCAGCGCGCGGAGCTGCTGCTCCTTCAAAGGCGAATCAAATACTTTTCGAATCTCCTCCAGGCATGCTTCTTCAACCGTGAAATCACACGTGGATATCCCCAAAGCCTTCAAGAGCACCGTATCTTGCAGAGAGGTTTTCTTCGGTTGCTTGCCATGCGCAGCGCTGGGAGTCGCGGAGGCAGCAACCACACAGCTGCGCTGAGACCTTCTGGGCGTACACGGCTCGACAACCGCACGTAGGCGCGTTGAACTCTCCAGTTCCTTCAGCAGAGGTGGCGCCAACACCTTGAGGACACGAGCGCAAAAGGATTTGATACGAGCAAGCGCCGCCATATCCTGCTGCTGCGTCACTTCGCCAACACCTGCCTCCTCGTGGATTTGCATCGCACTGTTTGGGCCATCATAGGATTCTTCAAAGTTAATCGCCAAGCCATCCACCAGCATAGCAGGGTTCTGTTGCAGCGGTCCAACAATGGCCTGTTGGGCTTCACCTTCAGTCTGTCCCGAGGAGAGAGAGACCTGAAAGTATTCGTTCCCGCTCGCAGCAGACTCAGAAATTGAATTCCCCTCCTTTTCTGCCAAAGGACCATCCCTGCAGTGCATTGCCTTGTCGCCATCCATTTCAGACACAGACTCCTTTTGCCCCGGGTCAACTTGCTTCCCCTGCTCGTCTTCTTCCTCCCCAGCTTTTGAGGAAGCAGTCTGCGCCTCGCGCTGGTTGGCTGGCTCAGAGGAAGGACAGCCAGCCTCTTTCTGCGTGTCGCCCTGCCTATTGGCGGCCAGAGGGGCAGGGACCGCCTCCCTTGTCTCCACCACTACCAACTCGGCAACCATTGGGCTGGAGTCCGGCTGCCTGTGGGCCTCAGTATCCAGATTGGGATCGGCACACCATGTCGTGGCTTGACCACGTGCGTGCGATAGCGCCCCTTGACTCGGTTGCACTGGGTTGCCCGCCCGTCCCGGCCCCACCCTGCCAGCAATAGTGCACAGCGGGCCAGCAATTGGTGGCATCTTCCAGGCACCCCAAGATCCGAGCTCACCGGCGACGAACCGGCACGGCGGCTCTGCCAGCGGTCATGATCCGCAGTGCTAGCAGGAGCGCCGCCACGCAGGTCTGGTACACCCGACGTCCACGGGGTGTTGCGTGTGGTCCAGTATCCACCTTCACCACCATCGCTGCCAAAGCTTCCGGGATCCGGCAGTCCGCTCCGATCACTTTCCGGCGAGCTCGGCCCCATACCAGGATCCTCCAGCCGGATGTACTCTTCCACCCGAGCTATGTGAATGAGTACTCGATACCGCAGCAAGCCCCGTTCCGTGTCGCGGCCCAAGGGCCTTGGCCTGGCGTTCTCCATGTCGAAGTCGACCGGCTCGGGGATCCACAACTCTCTCTCCGGTGGGATGGCATCCATGTTGCTCGTCCACCCAGTCGTCCAGAAAGTTCCCAGGTCCTCCCTGTTTGCAGTATCCGGCGCGATCTTGTCCATGCTGCAAGAAGTGCCGAGCAGGTGCTCGACAGTTGCGCGATCCCAAGCATGGGGAGGTATTCCCTCAAGTGCCAGCAACACACGCGTGCGAGCGACGCGGCGTTCCGCTTGGGCCAACCTTGTCCAGGGCCGGAAGTAGAGCTTGAAGTTGTCGTGCTCCACGAATGGCTTTGCCGAGACCGCATCCCGGTGCTCAGCCACCGAGAACGCCACAAGAAAGTCTTCCGGCTTGAACCGGTGCACGGTGAAGGAGCCGCGCGGAACACCGGCCTTGAGCACGAGGGCATCCTCGACCTGGCGGCTGGACACACTCGGCCGTGCCCCTCCCACGTACATCACCAGAGCGTGCCGCAGCCTACGCTCCAGTTCATCCATCGCCGCAGTTCTGGGAATGATGCATGGCGCCGGCCTTAGCGGCCCAAGGGAGCTGGACGCCTCCTGGAGTGCCGGCCAGGCCGTCATGGGATCCTCCGCCGATGGGGGCGGCGGCGGCGGCGGGGCCTGACGCTCAGCAGGCGCACGACGGTCCGGCGCACCAGGCTGCAAGGCAGCAGGCGCACCCTGACCATGCGCACCAGGCTGCGACGACGGACCCCCCCGGTAGGTATGCGCGCGACGGTCCGGCGCACCAGGCTGCGGAGCAGCAGGCGCACCCTGACCACGCAACGGACCCCCCCGGTAGGTCTGCGCGCGACGGTCCGGCGCACCAGGCTGCGGAGCAGCAGGCGCATCCTGACCACGCGACAGGCCCCCCCGGCGAGACAGCCGATCCCGACTGGCGACCACAGCCAGAGCTTTGCGACGCAGCTCCTCCTCAGACTCCGAGCTCCGCGGTCTCTTGCAACCGCCGGAACCATGCCCTTCATCCCAGCAGCGAATGCAAACCATCTTATTACGGCAGTTCCTCTTAAAATGACCTTCTTTGAGACAATTGAAGCACGCACCATTCATGACCGGCGAAGCTGGACGCGACGACGGCGTCTGCCTCGTCACCTGCATCCGCTGCATCTGCTTGCGCCTCCTCCAGAGCGTCTTGCGAGACGGCTTAGGCTGGGTCCAAACAAGCCTGTCCTGCACGCGTCCGCCAGGCTGCGCCGGCACACCGGCCGGCGGAGCAGGCGAAGCACGCGTAGCCGCCATCCCGCCGCCATGGGAGGCAGAGGACCCAGCGTCCGACGAGAGCCCCAGCCCCGACACAATCGGCCTCGCCGAAGAGACCGACTCCGGGCTGGACGGCGAGCTTGCGGTGCGGCCTCTAGATCCAGGCGGAGAGGAAACAGCGGCCGCCGCGGGGGGGGTGGGTGGGTGCTGCAGAGCGGGGTTGGGGGTGGCCGACGCCTCCTGAGCAGGGGGCGGCGGGAAGGTGGGCGCCGTGGCCGGAGCGGCCGGCGGCGAAGGGCTCGAGCGCGCGGCGCTGTCGCAGGAGCGGTGCTCCATCCGAAAGGGGAATACCTCTGCAGCATGTGTGCTTGGTTGTTAAACCTCTGAATTTAGGTGAGCTGATGTGATTCTACTCAAGCTTAGGGGCCATGCAGGGTAATTAAGTAAACTATGTTTTTTTTAGTGCAACTTGCTTTCCTCAAAGATCTGATGGGCATGCACAAAGTCAGAGTTGACCCAAGAAGGGTGATGCCAACTAGTGGTAACATTATGCAATAACACACACCAGAGACCCCAAAATTCTAAACACAGGAAAATTTGACTTGGACCTGCGATGCATACACGCCCATGATCAACTCGCCGTCACAATTGGCAGGCAGCTCACCTGTCACACTCCTAAAAAAATCGGTGCTCGGATGAGTGCCTGTCACACACCGGAAAAGCAAAGCGTTTGATCTGATAGGGAGAGGCTTTTAGTTCATCTTTGCAGCGATGCTGACATGGAACTGTGCATTATCCAGGGACTCTGTCATGTTCAGAGATGGTTAACCCAACTATCTCTACCTAATACTAACCTTGGGTTTCCTTGGTTCGTCGTGGGGCCCGCCTGTCAGCCTCATACGTCATCACTTTTGCAGAAAACCCCTGCCAATTCGTCAAATTATCCCGCAGGCCACATATCCAACGTCCGAGTGACCGATTTGTAATTTACGAAAAATACAAGGACCTTTTCACACAAACACTTTTCCTGTTCAGCCTCCGCGAAGGCAGAAGAGGTTCCCGCATGCGAACTCCCGCCACCGCCGCGTCGCGCCACCGCTACAGCCTTCCCCTGGACGAATTGAGAGCGCCGTCGGCTTTGCCTCGTCGCCCTCTACCTCTTCGTCAAGCATGGCGTGCCGGGACGGCCGGAATCGGTCGGAATCGACGCTGCCGTGCTCTTCTTCCCGCTGCTTCGTCTCGCCGTGCTCCAGTCCGCCGCCACCGTTCTGGTCGCCGCCGGCGACTCCGCGCAGCCCGACCGACTCCCCGTGCCGCCCTCGCGCGGATCCGCACGGCCTAGCCCGCGCGCGTGCGTCGTTGGTCGACCACAACCTCGGCAGAGCGGGCGCGGCCACCGCTGGGTAACGTCACCCGCGACGTCACCCGGGTCCACTCGGCAGCTCTTCACACTTTTTTGCAAGTAATTTCTGCAAATTTAAGAAAATGAATACAACTTGTAAAATTATTAGACTATTCTCTGTTTATCAGAAAAATATGTTACACATACCAAAATGTTTAGAAAATTGAGATCTAAATGTTAATGCATTCATCATGCATGATTAAACAACTTTGAACAATGTTTAATTAGACGAACAAAAATACCCTTTTACGTCACCTACGTAATTTGTGAAAATGATACTGATTTTCCTCCGTTGCAACGCACGAAATTAAATTGTTCCAACGGCCCGTTGCAACGCACGGGCAGGCATTTCCCTAGTTATTATAATATCATTAAATCATGCATTCATTCACATGTCAGCATCTTGAAAGAAAAGGCAAAACTTCAAGATTAGACGACCTGTGAGTGAGACTGCATGCAAGCTAGCTAGCTGAAGCACAACTGCACAATTAACACTGAGGATCTAAGGAAGGATTACAGCTCTCAGTTAAGGAGGATCTAAGGAGGAGCTAACAGCCATTTTCTTTCTTTACAAAATGATGAAAGCTCCTATAGCCTCAAAATACACACACCAAAAGGGGAAGAGTTCGGTTACCTATACTAGTCAGTCCACACACAGTTCTTCTTAACTAGACAGCAAACTCGAAGCCAGATCTTCGATCTGGTTCGCTTCAGGGTTTGCCCTCAACGAAAAAGAGGCTCTCTGTATGTTAAACGGTAGGCTGGGCATCTCTATACAACGGCGACTGTAGGTGCTAGGGTGACCTCCATGGCAGGCGGCGGCGGATCAGGCCAGGAGAACTCGAAGGGGGCTTCGATCGCAGGGAATGATGGGGACGGGAGGGTGACCTCTTCAGGGCATGGCTCGGTGTAGTGCAACTCGATCTGGAGGCGGTGGTGCATCGTCGTCGATGCCATGAGGAGCCCCTTCTTGATGTCGGCCTGCAGCTCACGGATTGGGATGGCCGCCAGAAAGCTCTTGATGTACTCCTTGCAAGCATCCTTGCCCTTCAGTACCAGCAACTCGTCCTCCTCGGCGTCGCTCCCGCTGTCCTGCTCCGTGGAGGAGCTCTCCGAGGAATCCTTCTGCTGCTGCGTGCTGGAAGAACTGGAATCAGGGTTGGGCTCTTTCTTCTCTGCGGGCACTTTGTGGATTGTGGTGCTGCCGTCGAACTTCAAGATGTATGCCTGGTCACAGCCTTCATACAGCCTCTCGCCAAGTGTGTCAATGATGTAATAGGCGTCGGCCTCGACCTTGAGAACGAAAAAGTGGTCGTTCCAGCTGACAACATATAGTGTGGGTTTCTCAGTAGAGCACTCCGCTGCTCGGCTGATCTCTTCCCAGATGTTATCGAACGACATCGCGCCATCAAGGAAGTCAAATCCACTGGCATCCTCTGCACTCTCAGGCTGGAAAAATCCAACAAATGACTTGTTAGGAGCAACTGTCAGCGAACGGATCTTGGCGTGGAGTACTGTCTCAAGATCAAAGTGCTTGTCGGGGAAGCGCTCTCTGTAGGTCTCATTCTCACATAGCTTCCTCCACTCTAGAGACCCTTCTCGGATGAGGCTGTCAAACTGTGAGCGGTTTGGCATCAGCTCCTGGTTTGCTTGGAACCAGTCTGCAATGACAGCCACCAGCGCAGTGCAGGCGCTCTCCCAGCAGCCCGTTCACTCCTCTGGTCTATTGATGCGAAGAACACCTCGGTAGAAAGCTTCAAATGGCCATCACGACTAAGTACCTCCTTTGACTCCCAGTTCCCCACAACAAAATTGTCATCACCAAATACTGACTCCATACTGTTAGCCGAACATCCCTGGAAATAAGAAAGATCATATGCTGTCAGCAAGCACCAACCAATGGTGGCAGTAAACCAGAAATAAATATGTAGGGAGTAAAGAAAAAATTAAGATTCTTTCCAAGATATCAACAAAATACATACCTCCGAAACAGATCCATCACAAGAGGTTAATATCCGACGGTCATAGTCAATATCATCACCACCCTCTTCTCCATCCTTGTTCTTCAATAGTGGTTCCCTTTCTTCGGCACTTTGACCTTTCTCCATGGAAGTATGCTCCTTTTTCGCCGAATAACTACAGATGTATGCTCTTCCGCAGTGGAGGATGATTCTTTCTCTGCGTGATAACCAGCATCAGATTTTCGGTGACTGTAATATAACCAGTCCTCCTGTTCTCCATCAATTCTTGCATGCGCATAAAAAAGGCCACCAGCATAATTCACAGACTGCAGGGAACCATAGCTGAAGGACTTCCTGAAGGTTGAGCCGCCCAAGTCCTCATCCCTCTGTCTATCATCTAGGTCATCCTCAGAGTCAATAGCGCAAGGGTAATCAGCACCGTCACTGTGAACATACTTATCACTGTTGTCGTCCTCTCTGTTAGCCTTTTTGGACCTCCGTATGGACACAAGATTTGTAATATGTTTCACCTTTCTCAGTCCAGCTCTAATGACAGAAACTTCATCTTTTCCAGAAGGAACAGAGTCCGCAGAGGAAGGTGACAACGGGGTAGTAGCAACAGAACGCTGTGAAGCATCGGGTGATGGGTGAGGAAGTCTTACTTCCACCAGACTCAGAGTGACCTGAAAAAAAAATGACAGTAACTCACAATCTGGTTGAATAAATGATTTATGGTGTTCCAGTGGGAAAACGAATATATAATTGTCAAGGAAGTGTCACTGGTTTATAGCACCAGATCACCAACATACATGAAGTGACGGGGGAGACTCAGGTGTGCCATTGGGCACCGACAATGGGAGGATAATCTCGATTTCCTCTTCAGCAGCAGATGTGTAATCTGCTAGGGTCAGTGTTGCAGTTCCCAGAATCGATTCACTCTTTGGCCCTTTATTTGAATCCTAGAACAATAAAAACAAACAATTAGGAGGTCAGAATAAGTGTTGGACATCATTAGGACAAAGCCAATTGAAAGAAGATGCAAAACGTTCTACACATTACATTTTACAGCAGTAGTTGAGTTCAGAAAAACTGGTAGCCTGCCTCATACGGATAAAAAATGTCCTGGTCACTTTACACTAGACTAACCAAGAAAAACTGGTAGCCAGGCTCATACGGATGTAGACGCCCTGGTGAAGAATTACAGTAAAGACTATGATGAACCCAATTTTTAGCTATCCATTTATTTTGCCTGATAACTGGATGACAACTGGCAAGCTCCCGCTGGAGCAACTACATATTACACTAACCGACTGACGTATTCAAAACAATTAAATGGCACAACAGTGACTCATCAAGCCAACAATGCGACAAAATGGGGCTACCGCCAATCACAAACTAGTCGAAAACTAAGGCGACAAAAAAGTAACGGCATATCACTTTTCTTTTCATTGTGGCGGTGTTTATCTAAAGTCTCACAAAGCAACAATTGGCAAGACATGGACAACAAACCTAATCAATTCATGACCGGCCAACAATCTCTCCTGAGTTCGCGAAGCACGATATAAAGTATTAATTATGTGCAAATCCTGATTTACCTATGCGTCGTCCTAATGAGACGCAAATCTTATATTGAATTGTATCGATGTCTCCGTACATCAAACCTAGTTTATGCCAGCCAAGCAGAAGCTGTGAATATGAACAACATAATCCTTTATTATTAACTAGACAACTATGCTTTCATATATTCAAACAACTCGGTCACCAAAACCAACATAAGCTAGCTAAAGAACACTTCATTGTTCCAAGTAAGCTATCCAAAATTTCCAACAAAGCTAAACCAATTTGGAGATTCCAAAATAACAACATGGACCAAGCACAATAATATACGGGAATCCTTATCATCCACGCAGCCTGATCATCAAAACTGCGAAAAGGGGACAAGAAGAGGCTAAGCGCAATCATCCTATCATCGTTTTCCTAAAATTGATATGTTCTGTCAAAGCTTGTTAGTTGCCTAAGATATTTTTTCCTAAAAGGCCGGATCCAACAGAATTTAAATAAGTTATCGTTTTCAACAAATAACCAATGAGACTGACCTTTTCAACGAAAAAAAAGTCAAAAGTCTCTCTCACCATCACCATGACCGGAACGAAATGCTAAAAGAATAAACCCAAACAGGAACGATTCAAACACCCCTGTCTAAACTTAATCAAACGATCCAATCGAACCAACACCAACAGGAAGAGATGACAGAAAATCGTCAAACAACAAACCACCAATCGATCGCCGCCCAAAGGAAATTGCTCTTATTCTACACACGAACGAACAACTGGGAGAAAAATAAATAAATAAATAAATAAACAAAGGGGACGCGGAGAGGACGGAGTGTGCTGTGCTCACATTGAGGAGGACGGAGAGGCAGAGGTCCCAGGGCTGGAACGTCGCGGCGGCGGGCTCCTTGCGGCGGTGCGACGCGGCGGCGAGCGTGACCACGTCCTCGAACTCCTCGTCCCACTCCACCGCACCGGCCGAAGCCGCCTCCAGCCGCGTGCGGTTGCGGCAGACCCGGACGCCCTTCCACCGCGCCTTGGGGCCCTTCCACTTGACCTCGACGGCCAGCCTCGCGTCCGCGTCCGCGGCCGGGGCCGGCGGCAGGCCCTCCGCCCGCCGCACCACCAGCCGGACGCCGAACTTCCGCGCCGCCGGCGGCCACGGCCACCGCATCTTCAACACCAAGAAAGAAACCTCAAACTACGGCCGGCCTTCGTGACAGGAGCCTCCCTCCAAGAACGCACACTGAAATCGGAACGGAGACCAGAGCTCTAAGGGTGAGTGGAGTGGATTCCCGCTCGAATCAGGCGCAAACGTGGGATCTTTGGGCGGGGGAAGCGGGGTCCGGCGAGTGGATTTGTGCCCGCGCGGGTCGGGATTCCCGGGGAGGTCGTTGGTTGGAGATTGGCACGGAGGAGGAAGAAGAATATACGAGGGGATGCTGCTGCGGGAGGAGGAAATAAACAGAGACGAAGGAGGGTGTTTCTGTGATTACGTTTTCCTCAGGGGGGTTTTGCGACACTTTTTCTCGGCGTCAAAAAAAAAACAGTGTGCGGTGGGCCAATATATGTCAACTATATTTTCGTTTAATCGGAATTGCTAACAAAATCTACTCTCTCATCAATCCTCCAAAGTTACCATGTGCACCATTCGAACAGAAATGTTTCTAAGTTCCTCTATTTTACAATCGGTAAGAATCCACTTCACATGAAATCCGGTCTTATGTTTTTCCTATTCATGTGTTCTCAAAGTCGTACGGGCTAAAGAAGCCTACACATTAGATTTCTGTCACGGTTTGTGTGATATGTGAGTTGCAAATGAAAGTTTTTTTCTTATATGCAGCTCCCTAGTTATTTTGCGTCGCGGTTCGTGCAATCTGTGAGTTGTATATGGGTTACAACTAAGATTTTTTAGTTGCGTGGCAGTGAAAACCACCTAGATCATAGAAAGTAAACATGTGAAAACATGGAGCGTGATACATAATATGGATCAACCGAGCCTGTCTAAAATGGTTTCTAGGTCCAATTTTTCTTATAAACCGGTCATTTGGTCTTCTCAAACATCTCCTACTGTCAGAATCGATATTGAAGTTCTCATGTGGCTATTAAAAAAGATTTCTGAGTTGCAAAGTGGATGTCACTATTTTTTCCAGTCACACAAGGGTTGCAACTCAGTAACCATTAGATTTGAATCGCAATTCTTGTGACTTTTTTAATGGGATGACCTCAACCTAAGTGAAAATTTAGTTAAATCATAGTTTACTCGGCGCTAACCTCGTCCTTGTTTAATTGTATGAGAAAAATCTCTATTTAGAAACATCCAGGGGCGCTTGTAGTGCTTATATAATAAGTTGTACTCAGCGGATTCATCATGACCATATAAAAAAATAAAATCATAGTTGTGAGAAAGTAGTAGGATCTGTTTATTTACGTATTCATCGGTGAATTCTATTTTTTCAATGCTATTTGAATATCAAGTATGTATTCACTAATATGTGATCACAGAGATATCGGTGAAAATTTATTCCCATGGTCCTATATACTCTAGAATTTTCTGTAAACATGCTTAGCTAATTGTATGCTAACCCTTTTAATATATTTGTTAAACCATATTCTTAGATATCTCTACCATAAATATACATATACTACATAGTTTATCCACTTATGAAGAAAACTATGCTACGAATATAGTTTGCATCATAATGCAATTATATTTTTCAACTATATGAGTTATTACTATATATATAAGAATAATGTTAAAGCTTACTTTTAGCAATTTTATGTGGTTAAAATACCAAATACAAAATTATTATAACATCATGTTGTTGTATGCTAAAAAAAAGTATAAAAGATCAGTATAAATTTTAATATCACTCATTCCCGGGTCCAAATGTCATCTCGACCGGCCCCGTTACAAGAAAAAACTATGCGGAAAACTGAAAAGTGTTCGGGCGGGTCGGGATTCCCAGGGGAGTTCGTTGGTTGGAGATTGAGACTTGGAGGAGGCGGAGGAGGAAGAAGAATTTACGAGGGGATGCTTATGCGATCGGGGGAGGAGGAATTAAACACGAATATTATGGTGTTTCTCTACTCAAGTTTTCTTTTGGAGGCTGTTTCTGAACAACAACAACAACAACAACAACAACACTTTTATTTGCTAGGGTGCCGTGGGGCCAATATATATCAACTACTGTAGATTTTTGTTTAATCGGTTGCTAACATAATCATAGTTGGCTCGGCCCCTTCTGACTCGTAGGATATTCATAACTTTTTTTTGAGTATTTGAATCTATGCAACCCCTTTAATCATAGGATTTGGGCTACCAAATTGCTACGAAGCCATTGCTATGCACACATTCCATATATTTTTCAACATGAGCATGAACCTCATTTTCTTTGATAGATACAATGTATTTACTCTATCTCTATCTACTCTCTCATCAATCGTCCAAAAATTAACGTGTGCACCATTCAAAGACACATGTTTATAAATTACTTTCTTTTACAATCATCTAGGGGCGGCCTGGTTAACGGTTGGGAATCGCCTCCCCTCCCCCCCAGGACCTAGAATAGCGTCGTTTCCCAGGCCAGCCAAAATAGCGTTGTTTTTCAGCCTGGGGGAACAACGAGTGGAGATGCCCTTATCTTTGTGTTGGCTCTGCGCTCTGCAGGTGGTGGCCGCCAAGGCCGTGGGTGCTGGCTGTCTAACTCGGTTGTGTGATAGTCAATTTTCTTGGCCTAGAGGGCTTGCACTGGCGGCATGTTGGCTCGGGCTCCATTTTATCTTTTCACCTGGTGATCTTGTTTACTAAGATGGGGTGAAATAGTGCTATACATGGCTACGTATATGTTTGGGGAGGTAGAATGGCTCCGAGGAGCGCGTCTTGCGGGATGAGGTTCACCAAATACCAAAGATTTTTTACTAAACAACCGACTTAAGGAACATATATTTTAAATGGAGCAAAACTTTTATTTCACAAAATTCTATAAGCACATAAAGAACTCATATCTTTACATCTCTATTTTCTTGGCTTCTTCTTCTTCTGTTGTGAGATTTTTCTTTTTTGACATTTATAACACTCTATCTGATCCATATTAATTGTCACAAAATTGAATGTATCTAGTACTAAAACATGTTTTGATACATCTCATTCAGCGGTGGTTAATATGGATCGAGGGAGTGTTACCTTTTGGATACAGATCACGTGCTCGTGGTGCACATTTGAATTTACGCAGATAACACTTGTCATCGACTGCCGAGTTTCTTAGTTAACGAGGAGCTACTCCATGTGTTCTAAATTAGATGACTTTTATTTGTCTACATATGGATGTATCTAGATATGTAACAATATCTGAAGGTAATCTAATTTGGAACGGAGTGAGTATTAAACATGCATAACACTATTTACGTACGTAAAAGGTATATAGCTGGATGGCATACATGCATATAACCTATGCATTAAGAAACATGTACACGAACCCACATCAGACAAAAAGGAAGGCTGGTTAAGCTACAAGCATGACTAACTGAATACGTGGAGGCTGCTAATCATGGTTAGCTACTTTGGTTGTTCCTTGGTCAAATGTTCCTATCGAAAAGCTAGTGCGGCCAAAAGTGGATCCATTATTCAAAGCTAAGCGCGTGTTTGTTCTTGTGTGTTTAGTACTCTTGACAAAGCTATATCTATCTATACATGGAGTTAATTAACTGAAGCCCTAAACGAGAGCTGATTAATTAGCCGAGAGAGCTACTACTTACTTAATTAGCCAGGAAATTTAAACACCGGCAGAACGAGCTAATGAATCATCCTTCGAAGAGAAGCAACATGGAAAAGGTAATTTGAGTGCGATACGAAGCATCAAGAACGGCATGAAATGTGTTGAACAAGTTTTTTGGGAATAAAAATATGAACTGGAGACCATGCAATAAGGTAGGAGTATATGGAAATATATGCTGGCCAGCTGCCACCACGTGTATTTCGCACAAGAATTGTTCTGCATCCATCCATCCATAGGTTTTCCAGGCCAGCTAGGAGAGAATAGTATATGCCTGCGTGCGTACAGCGTACAAGGCTATGCGCCACAAGCATTCCAATGCTAAATGTTCCTTGCAACATGCCGAAATTCTCCCGGGAAATGCTTCAGTTTCTTTGGAGAAGACAACGATGACACATCAACTTATATATCTGTCCCGTACGTGCTCCTTTGTGATGAGAGCGATGAGGAACCTTTTGTCCATGAAAGTGCACTTGAAGTTTCTTTTGACTTTTTTGGGGGCATTGTTGTATGCACCTGCGGTGCCAAGATAACATGAGATTGTCTCTTCTCTTTTCGGTGCCTTGACCTCTAACATGTGACGAAACGCGAATTGGTTAAACAGCTACAATAATCTAGTGAGTGTAATAGTTTATTAACTATTCTTTTAATAAACTATTCGTTTATTCTTGTATGTATATGTGTGCATGCATAGGCCAAGAGTTTTGCCTCCTTTTCCATGTTTAGTTTTCTTCATCTCTTTTTTGCTATTCTATTTGCCATTGACAGAAGAGGCCATCCAATGATAAACCCAGCGAAAAGGACAGGACAACCTACTCCCACGGTGTTGACATATCCTGCAATCCTCAAGCTATAGCAATGCTTATGCAGTGTGATGTGCACGCCACCCAAATTTTGGTCTTGTGGTGATGTCAACCACATCAAGTGTCTCGGTGGGTGGCCAAAATGTCAACCAGCACCACCGCTTGTGTACACACAAATAGCTAACTTTGGAGTCTACGTAGGTGTGTTTCTGAAAGCCCATGGTTGCGGCATTTGGCTCTTTCTTCCTATGGGTGCACCACACACATTTTCGATGAGAACTCACATTGATGCGCGAAGCATGTGTCCTCTTGTCATATACAAACAAGATGTTTTTTGTTTTGTTTTTCTAGAAACAGCGGGTCCAACATAGACGCGCGCACACGCGCACCACCATCGCCGTAGGCACACACATCGCACCCACAAAAGACCGAGATTCATGAAGTCGCTATGGATGTCATTATTACTCGACGAGAATACCACCTCCCGCTGAAAGATTGTTGTGTCTCAATGACAGACACACTCGAGTGGCGTGAAATGTAGAGTTTGATCTGTTAGGCTAGAGAGGTTCAGCCAAACATTGCTAAATGGACAAAGATAATACCAAATCACCCGTGCTGGATAAGAAAAAGGAGTTCTTCTGGAATTGAAGAAACTTGTACGAAAAAAGAAGAAGCAATAATTGGCAATGACTTGAATTTCCACGTTGATCTCAATGCACAACAGCTTTATGAATCAACTAGTGGAGGGGCTGGCATATGGCATTTCCCACAAGGAAGATGTACAAGCTCGAGACATATGCATGTACGCAATACTACTTTCTAAAAAAGAAGGAAGTGTTTTTCTTGTTGTATTCCACACGGAACTAAGTATATCAGCATAACCC
The DNA here is from genome assembly GCA_947311845.1 of Poa pratensis. Lineage (NCBI taxonomy): Eukaryota > Viridiplantae > Streptophyta > Magnoliopsida > Poales > Poaceae > Poa > Poa pratensis. Next base: position 4,592,262 of record CAMZMU010000041.1, on the reverse strand, counting down.
AAAACATCAATTCCCCTTTTCGACGCCGTCGCCTTGCGAATGCGTGCGGTATAGTTGACCGTTTAAGTCCTTGTCCATTGATAATGCTACGAAATCTTTCGTACGAGACATTTCAATATACTCCATGTCTCCATGTATATCCCGAGTTAAAAGAAAAGGATGAAAATTATATGATAGCAACATAATTAAACAGTTGTAAGAGTCAGCAGCTTGAAGAGGCATGAAACAGATATGGAGAGAGAATAATTAAACAGATATGGAGAAATATATATATGTATCTACATCTAGAGAGAGAGAATAGTTAAAGGAGATGAAACAAGTGAGCTCATGACATGAACAACACGAGACAATATGATGCGCACTTTATACCGGGAGGAATTGATCGAGCTATAAAAGCTAGAGGAAGAGACCGAGAACCACACCTATACGTACGTACTGCGTGCGCGCACATCAACAGAGTTAGTCGTTGCCGTGTATGGGTCGGAATCCAAAATAATCAAAGATAAGAGATTAGATGCCTCGTGCATTTTCTTCTTCCCGTTTTTGACCTGGAGGCTTGATTAGTTAGACCTCAAACTTGCGCATGGGACTTGTGCATTTTCTTCGCTCATCTAGTTTTTGAATTTCATTCTAGAGCATATTCCTTTTTGGAAAATACAAACTTTTGGTGAAGAAAAAACATGTGACCTCTTTTTTTTAAGCTAAAATGGGACCTACCCACAAGGCAACCGAGGTCCGAAGATAACCGAGGCTGTCCTGGCCCATCAACGTAGCTGACCCGCTCGCTGCCCACTTATTATGACCACCACCATATTCGCAGTCCTAACTATGTTCCTGTGTAGACTTGGTCGATCCCGTCACCCTCGTGCCTCGTTTTTGTCGTCTCGGGTGGTCACCATCAACCTCGTTCTCCTCATTACTGCTAAACGGGGCCATACCCACAAACTCTCGAGGGTATGCAACTAGAGCACCAAATAGAAATAATCTTAAATTTTAATTCAAGATAATTTTTCAATTTTCTGAACATGTTTAAGTGAGTGAACATGCTTCTAAATTTATGGACATTTTAATTTTCTGAACATGTTAAATTTCCTGAACATTTAAAATTCACAAAAAAATTCAAATTATCTTAACATTTTCAAATTTTTGAATATTTTCAGATTCAGTTTATTTTAAAATGTGAACATTTTGAGTCCTCAAACATTTTTCAAATTCATGTATATTTTAAAATTCCTAACGTTTTCAAAAGTAAACATTTTTCATTGCACCATTTTTTTTCAAGATCAACAAGAAGAAACGAGTTAGAGAACGGTCGAATGTTTTCCTTGCCTAGAGCCCTAGACCAACAACAGAGCGCGAGCGGAACAAAATATTTGTTTTTGTTTTTGATTTTTGATTGATTGAGTCAACCAGCGGAACAAAATAAATGAATTAGCTCCGGCCAGCGAGTTACTGGGCCAGCCCAGGAGTGCTCGCGCTTCAAGCGTTGCCTGCCCCCGTAAATACAAAGCCCTTGTAGACATTGGGCCCAAAAAGAGCCGAAGCCTTGCCTGCGAAAGCTACCTAGACTCCGGTGTGAAATCTAAAAAAAAAAACCTAGACTCCGGTGCTGTCCCAAAAAAAAAAAAAACTAGACCCCGGTGAATAAAAAGGTGAGACGTAGACATATACGTACGGTCCCCGAAACACAGGTAGGTATGGCTATACTCGAGACCGCGTACGCCTCCGCCTCGCTTTCCCGATCGCGTGATGAAGGGCGATGACGCACGGCGACCAAGCACGTAGAGCCACGTGGCGCACCCACCTTTCGTTCTCCCTCGTGCCAATTTTCTTTAATTTTCTCGTGGCAACAAACTCGTAATCGTATACGCAAACGCGCGGAGAGATCGGATCGGTGGTGCTCTCGTCTACGCGGCGCCCTCTCACGCACGCCACGGCGGCAGTCCAATCACTTCGCGCCACGACAGCGTCGCCCCGTCCATAGAGGAAAAAAGATTACTACTCGTTTGTCTTGCTCGTGCGGTTGCTGGAAGCCTGGACGACCGGAGGAGGAATATCCACATGGTGGATGCCCGAAAGGAATCCGCTCTGGACATAGCCTCGATGCTATCGCCTTGCTCATCATGGGCATTTTGTTTCACACATACCATCTCGACACAAAAATGGCGCCATAAACTAGCACGGCGCTACACTAAACTTACACGGTGCAAGGTCCCGCTAGAACACACCACCTTAAGAAAACACAAACATCATCGAAACAAAGTTTCACACACACACACACACTCGATTTAACTGGTTTCTCTAAAATGTACGTACGAATTAACGATACACGCAATACCCAAAATATTGAGCGGGAACGGCTGCACACCGTCGCTCTTCGTCCTCAAATGACCGTCTTCCCCGCCCGCAATCCAACATAAACATACACCACGAGTACATTCCTATATGTAATTATGTGTCCCATGTACTGTTTTACCTAGCTTGCGTGTCTTTGGCCCGGGTCGTGAGGCGACGGCTACATCCCGGCCTTAGAATAAGGCATTGCCCGCCCTATGGTTTGTGCGTCTAGCACTAGTGGAGGGCGCAAAGAGTCGTGTGTTCGAAGAATTTTTTGAAATCTGGTTGATTTTCGTATTTGTCGGTGTGTGGTTTTAGGTCTTCCGATCTGTGATTCTTATCTTTGGCGATGGTTTTGCACTACCCCTTGAGACCTTAGCACGATGTGTATTCCTGTTTGTCTACTAGAACAAGCTCCACTGGAACAAGATTTGCCCGGCTCCGATGAGTATCACTTGGCCTTGCTTCAGGTCGGCTCTCTCTCGCTATATCCACCAAGAGAGTGGGGCGAGACATCGGCGCACCTTCAGCTCGTACTATTCATAATAATTATTTTTTGAGTCTTTTGTATTGATGTGAATGATTATTAATAGGTCGGTTGACCTTTTTGAAAAAAAATGAAAATATGCACAGTAAAATAAAATAAAATAGAAAATACAGCGAGCGATGGAGGCTGACATGTGGGTCCGGTTCTACCAGCCAGCAGGGAGTCTTCTTCTTCTCCTCCTCCTCCTCCTCTTCCGTGGTCACGGTCCGACTCGATCTCCTGCTGCGACTCACAATCTCATCATCGGTCGGCATTAATAGCCGCCGCCTTCTTCTTCCTCTTCCTTCCCTCCGATTCAATCCAAATCCAAACCCAAACCGAATTCCTTCCTCGCCGTCTCCAAAATCCAAATCCGCCGCCGAGCAATCTCCGCAGCACCCCCGGACGGATCCCAAATGCTCCCCGCTGGCGACGCCCCGTCCACCTCCGCCTCCGGCCCTGCCGACGACGACGAGCGCGTCTTCCTCGTGCAGCACCGGTAAGCGAGACTCACCCTAGCCCCGCCCCGATCCGATAGATAGGCCGGCCTTCTCTGACGGACGACGGGATCGCGCTCGCGCAATGCAGGTGGTGGAGGGAGGCGCAGGAGGGCGCGGGGATCGACGACGCGCACGGGGTGCCCTACGCGGCGGCGCCCGCGGGCGGGCCCGCCTCCTCCTACATGCGGGTGCTCAGCAGCCTCATCATGAGCGACTACGCCGCCGCCTTCACGCTCCGCAAGGCCGACGACCCCGCCCTCGCGCTCTCGCCCGCCAGGCCCGGGGCCAGGAGCTACGCGCTCGTCGCCGCGGACCTCTTCGACAAGGCACGCGCATGGTGAGTAACTGAGGACCTCGATTCGTTTAATCATTCAATCCCAACGAACCGTAGATGAATAGTAATAGATCATACTAGATCATATTAGATGCATTGATGTCTGTCTAGATTCTGGTTCTGCTGTGTACGAGTTTGTCATGAGCGATGGTGCCTTGTATTGAATCATCATCATAGTGCTCGGCGGACTGTGTGCTTCAGCTCCTAGGTAGCAGCGGCGTCACGCTGCTGATTGATTTTTGCGCGTGATTTGCTAAATAGGCATGCCATGATGTCGGGGGGCTGCCCCCGGGTAGGGCAAAGATGATGTGTTATGAGCAGTTAAGGTCTAACCGGATCAAGGAAAGAAGAGCCGGCTAAGTTATCCGGGTCGGATCTCAAGGCGATTCGGTCAGTCCTACTTCAAGCCAGTGAAAGAAAAGACCAAAGGGGATCCGGTGAGGTTTAACCGGATCCAGGAAAGAAGAGCCGGCAAAGTTATCCGGGTCGGTCAGGAAGGACCCGGGTAGGGCAATTCGGATGATGCACAGGGCCAAGTAATGTCAGTAAAAGTCACGGGCACTGTAAGGTTACTGACCGGGGCTCAGAAGACAGCAAGGTGCTGCCACAGGTTTTCCGGGTCACAAGCCCCTAGGCGCTGACTCGGCCTATTCAGGAAAGGGGCAGTGGCTAGGCTACTGTGGTCTACACTGCCTTAAGCTCAAAGAGGAAAGATAAGCCTGTGGTGAACAGAGGGTGAGCTGGGCTGAGTGACAGTGGCCAGTGTTTGTCCTGTTCTCCTTGTCCATGCCATTGTCCTCTGCGGCCAGGGGCAAAAGGGTAATTCGGTTACTGTATATAGGCAACACCACCTCCTTCTGTGGGGAGGATCGACCATTGTGAGCATCATTTCCCCCCCAAGCTTCATCTTCTACCTAGAGCCCGTTCCTTTGTTCATCATACAGCTCAAGGAGCGCTCTGTACTTGTAAACACTTGAGATATAAGAGAGTAGGCTAGAGCTGCAGTAGGGGTGTTACCTCCACAAGAGGGCCCCGAAGCAGGGTACATCGTGGTGTTCTTCGCTGTTCTTGGTTTGCTTTGTTCTTGTTGATTCCTGCGAGGTTCTTGTTTGGTCTTCATGCGTGCTTCGTAGGCGCGCAAACCCTCCCCGGTTCCCCCAACGCCCAAGCGAGCCCACACTTAAGCCATACCCATGGCATCTTCCGTGACACCACCACGACACATGAGCAAGTGTGTGTCCATCATGCCACGCGCCGGAATTTCTAGGTCACCTCCCGTTTCTCGCTTGCAACGTGTGCTGCTGACTCGCTGAGTTGCTGTCTGCCGGAAGAATGAATGTGCTAGGCGGATGGATTAATTCGGCGTAACTTCTTGTGCGCCGGTAGTTTATTCCTCGTGCTCATGTGTACGGCGTATTAACTTTGTAACCATGCTGGATATAATGTGCAGATGGGTTAACGGTTAGTGATAGGTTATTAATTGTGTCTACTCCAAATGCCAATATCACATACCCTGAAGAGATCATAGTACAATTATACTTGGCACTATTATTTGGTAAAGCAATATGCAATCATGCTGGTTAGTTCTTTGGCATCAACTTTGCATGAAAGGGGATAATTAAAATTTGGTTGCTACCGTATGATCTGTAGTGGTTGCTAGCATTGCTGTCTCCAACCTGTCTAGCATAGGTTTTCTGGGAGAAAGAAAATGACGATCTGCTCGTAGAGTCTACCATAGGGTTTGTCGCTTCGTCTCCGGTTTGTCTACCATAGCTGATGGCAAGGAAATTTGCTGGTTCACTTTATGCACTTGTGTTTAAAGTCATAAGATAAAGTTACATACCCAACTTTGCCCGACTCCACATGGTTTCGTGGGCTAGTGGATGGATGAGCGTAAGAGATCTTATGGTGCGTTTGGAATTGTTTTGGTTCCTAAACCATTGAAAGTTTTCTTCTGTATGCGCGAGAAAATATGGATGTTAGTATTTGAATTTGATGCTGCACCTAAAGTTCGGCTTGCGGTTGTAAATATATGCATATCTGTCTGGTTTAGCTATGCTTGCTCGCTCTGATGGTTTATATTATCTCTCCCTTAACTTGATTGGTTTCTTGATTTTCTCACCTAGGCATTCGGATTCTCTGAAGTCTAATGGCAAAAATGTTTTGTTTACGGAAGAGGCATCTGTAAATATTTATCCTATTATGCTTAAAGTTTCCGTCACTCGAGGTACAAATGCACTAATGGTGAAGATCAGCAAAAAGGTATGTGTTATTTTCAACACTATATTCTCCTCCTCCTTGTTTTGAAGAAAGGTTTCTTATTACTGTTGGTTTAGTTAAGGATCTTTATGTTTTCACGGATTTTTTTCTCTGTGTAATGCACCAGAAGTAAACTGGGATGTTCTAAATTTACTTTTAACATATCAGGACAACTCAGCTGAGAACTTTAAAAGAGCAAACAAGATTCTGGTTCCGGACCCTGAGCCGGTAATTTTCTTCACTTTAATATGTAAACTCGTGTTTCTTTTCTTTAATAACATGTTTTAAAACTATATTTAGGTTCTCATATGGGATTTTTCTGGGCGAACAACTTTCATATTGATGAATGAATGGAACCGTAAACCCCAAGATCCTCGCTCTTCTGACCAGGAGGTCATTATCTTCACCATCAATTTTCCATTTTATTGCTTTTGCTTTATTACCTGTATATATGACAGTAAAATCGATTGTACACTTCTGTTGATCACCGCATAAAACGCTAATAATTATTATTTACTATTTTATTTCAACATACTTAACCCTGTTTTTTTCTTTTGGTTTTTGGTGCTATTATTGTGTTCGCTGTGGCGAGCTAGCAAATATGTTATACCTCAAATTTGAAGCTGGAAGTGCACATTTATTTAGACCATTAATTAGCCAGATCAATCATCACTATTATTTCCTCCTGCAACATCATAATTTTATTTGAGTGCAAAACGCGACCATTGTCTTGCTGGTCTCTTGAGTAAATATTCATCGTCCCATGAACTTTTTCTACTTGGGTGACACTGATTTCAAGTGCACAGCTAGTAAGTAATTGTGGGCAGTTTTAACTGATTGAAATGGAAAGGCTGCTTACTGCGTAACCCCCATTTTCTCTGGGCCTTCTAAATTTAACCCATCACTCCCTAAATGCTAGTGATAACCTGTTCATTTGCAACTAAATTGGGCTCATGCATGAAGTTCTAGTTGCAGTTGGTAAGTTATTAGCATGTTTATCCTCTGCATATTGGTACCATATATCATGCAAAAAGGAAGTATTATGTGCATCACTATTACACATGAACCCACCTCCCTATATAATACTACCAAAATTATCCTCAATGTCTTTTGAGCTGGCTTCAACCATTATAGATGAGTTAGCTTGTCCTACCTTAACCAGACTTACCTGGCCTAAGTAAACACCAGGTTTACCTTCCCAGTTATTTGATACTGAATCTAGTAGGTAGTTTACTTCTAAAATGAGATCATTCAATAGCCCTCCATCAATACCTTCATATGAGTAATGAAATGCTTCTGCAGCATTTTGTACTTATACTCACATTGTTGACATCTTCAGATGCCTCTGGAGATACAATTCTATGATATATCAGAAGCTACAGCTAATGGTGCCGCTGGGAAAAAAGATGAGTTAGCACTAACAATGGGTAGTTCAGCTTTGAGCAACGGCAACATCATGGACATGGATCTGGATTCATCAAGGGGAATCTGTAAGCAAGTTGGCTCTGGTTTAATAGGATTGGACAACCTTGGAAACACATGTTTCATGAACAGTGCAGTTCAGTGCTTGGCTCATACTTCAAAGCTGGTTGAATATTTTCTTGGAGATTACCACAAGGAAATAAATACCCATAACCCACTGGGCATGAAGGCATGTTAAAGTCTCTTTTCAACAGAAACATATGTCATTATTCTTATTTTTGTTTCCTTGCTCATTTGGACAATGCTTCTTAAACAGGGCGAGCTCGCTTATTCATTTGGAGATTTGTTGAGGAAGATATGGGCTATTGATGGAACCTCATTTTCACCTCGCCAGTTTAAGGCAAGACTTGCACGCTTCGCCCCCCAGTTCAGTGGTTTTAACCAACATGATTCACAGGTTAGTAAAATTCTTTTAAACTGTCACCAGGATCCTATGAGCTTGATTAGTTAATTATATATTTGTAGGTGTCCGTTCTTTTCTTTGAATTACTCCCACTTTCCACTTATGTATCATGTAAGCAAACTTGAATAATATTTGCCTGAAATGTTTTATGAGTGCTAATGGATTGGTTTACTTGTGCTGTCTTAGGAGCTTCTTGCTTTCTTATTGGATGGACTCCATGAAGATTTGAATCGTGTCAAATGTAAACCCTATTCTGAAGCAAAGGATGCAGATGGCCGTCCCGATGAAGAGGTCGCAGATGAGTATTGGGGCAACCATTTAGCCCGAAATGATTCCATTATAGTTGATACCTGCCAGGTTAGTTTTATACACATGCATTTTTTTGGGTATGATATGGCCTCCCATATCTCGTTATGACAAAAATAGTCACCGCTTAGTTGACTCCTTTCTTTATCTTCTATTTTCCACACATGAATTTTGAAATTACTGCTTCTCCGCTGGTACATTTCTTCCATACACACCTAATCAATTTCCTAGTTCTGTCAATGTTCGCATTATGGGTGTCAGCATGGTTTTTAAGGCGGTGAGGCGTTTTAAGGCGGAGGGGGGGCGCCTCACCGCCTAGGCGGCTAAGGCGTAAGGCGAGGCGACGCCTTAGTTGGAGGGAAGAAGCAGGCACAGGGTGGAGGGGAGGAGGAGGGTGAGGAGGCATGGGTCGGAGGAGGAGGGGGTCGGAGAAGGAGGGAAGGAGGCAGCGGTCGAAGGAGGGGAGGAGGCAGTAGCTCACAGAGCAATGGAGGCGGCGGCGACTCGTTTGGGAAGACAGCACACATCTTTTCGTCCTCTCCTTCGTGAAGGTAACCGGCCCAATAGGCCCATTATGGAACCCTAGCTTCCATACAAAATCCTGAACGTCCATTCTCTCTAATCTGGACCGTGCATCTGCTCTCTTCTATTCCCATCTCCTTTCACCTTCGTGCTTCTTCTCCCTGCCCGGCGGCTGCATCTCCTCCCTGCCTCCTCAGTCCTGTCCACCTCTCCTCCCCATCTCTCCTCCCTTTTCTGGAAGCAAGCCGCCCAATTTCTGCTTCCTCCTCTACCTGTCCGGCGATGACGAAGGCGTCCAAAAGCCACCAGAGCGACGCCTTCCTCGCCTAAGCGACGACTTGGACGCCTCCATGGCGAATCTGGACGCCTTTGTCAAGAGCCTAAGGCGAGGACGACGCCTTGCAGTCTCCGGGCGCTCTGACAGGCGACGCCTTAAAAACCATGGGTGTCAGTGTGGAGTGTGGTCATCGCAATACAAATCAGCAACCTAATACAGTGCCCAACAAATTTCCTACCAATACCCGCTTCAGCTTGAACCTTGATTTATCTATCTCTGTTGCTACATGGGTGTACAGAAAATTGTGAGTACATAGTAACGTAGTAAAGAATGACATAGTGCATAACTATTTGAGTTTTAGAAAGATGAGTGGTGTGAGTTTGAGAATTCCCTCTAGTCAGAGCTGGTAATGTTATTCTTGAGGCACATAAGCCAACTGGTTCGTGCAGCTGTCTTTGCATTACCTAAGAGAGTGTGATCATCTTACACCCCAAAATTGCTTAAATCTGTAAATAATTGATGATTTTGTGGCCTCATTAGAGCACCTTTAGCACATAATCACTGCTGCACCATCTCAGTGCAGTAATTTTTTTAATGATGCCATTCCCCGCAATGTGCCAATCTTACTGCTGGAGCTTTTAGAAAACAAGGAGGTCTCTAAGAGGCCAAGGAAGTCTAAGGGCCCTTTTGTTTGGGCTTATTTTGGTTTTTTGGCTTTGGCTTATAAGCCAGAAAAGCACCTAAATAGGTGCTTTTTGGCTTTTGGTTTTTTGGAAGCCAAAAGATTTGGATCATTGTTTTTGGCTTCCAAAATCCAAAAGCCAAAAAGGTGCTTTTCTGGCTTATAAGCCAAAGCCCAAAAGCCAAAATAAGCCCAAACAAAAGGGCCCTAATATGTTGCTATTCTGGTGATGGGCATGGCATGGCATGGCTGGGGACTAATTTACACCTGTTGGGCTGCCTATTGCCCAGAATTACCCATGTAATTGGTGGAAGGCAATATATCTTTAGCCGTTATTTTGGTGGATACATACATGGTATGGATAAAGCACGTAGATTCCCATTTCAAACCCATGTAATTTGTATGATCACACTGGTATATACATACCCAAAATTTGTGGGTGAAGTGAATGTGGGTAACGATCGATTGTTTTCTGGCTGCCTTTAACTCATGTGCTTTGTTGAATTTTGATTATCTTTGGTGCTTCATTTACAGGGCCAATACAAGTCTACATTAGTTTGCCCACTTTGCAAGAAAGTGTCCATAATGTTCGACCCGTTTATGTATTTATCTTTGCCGCTGCCTTCAACCGCCACCACAACAAGGACAATGACAGTAACAGTCTTTAGTTCTGATGGCACTACTGGGCCATGTCCTTACACTGTGAATGTGGCACAATCTGGATATACCAAGACACTCATCGATGCCATAAGCAATGCTTGTTCGCTGAGAGACGATGAGCGCCTCCTGGTTGCTGAGGTATTACCCATTCCTGCATATCATTCTCATGCCAAAAGGCATATATGCAGTGCACCCTTCCTTACATTTTGATGGTCTGCATATAGGTTTACACTGGTTCTCTTATCCGCTACTTGGACGAACTTTCTGAAGTCATCCCCTTGATCAGAGATGGAGATCGCTTGGTTGCATATCGTCTTCCGAAAGACAGTGAAGATGCTCCCATAGTGGTGTTCAAACACGAACGTATGGAGTAAGTATAATCGCCACGTCTGTTATATTGTGCTCTGAAAGTTCAATATAAATTTTTTTCTCCTGAAATTTGAAAAGTTGGATATCAGTTACCTGACAGTTGGAAAAGAAATCTTCACCTTCATAGTTATTCCTTTCTGTTAAAGATATAGAACCTTTTTACGATGAAATTGTCCTTTATGTACACAGGTCCTCCCTCTCTAGTTTCGGTAGAAAGTCTTGGAAGAGTTTTGGCACTCCTCTGGTATCAGATCTTCCTGAAACAATCAATGGGCGTACTATCTACGATCTTTTCATAAAACTTATGACTCCATTCCGAGCAATAAAGAATGATACATCAGATGTTGATCAAATAACTGGCAAGAGCAGCCCTGTTAATGAAACTACAGACGTCGATATGAGCTCTGATGCTGCAGAGTGCTCCAGCATAAACAATAATGCTGGTGAGGATGACATAATGACTGAAGGTGGCATGGAGTTTTTCTTGAATTTTGAGAGGTCTCCAAACCCTCGCATGAAAATAGAACTTGACCAAACTGTCAAAGTTCCAAGTTCGCGGAAACTTTTGCAAGTGTCCGTGAGTTGGCAGGATAATTGTCTCAAGCAATACAACCTTGATTCTTTGACCTCCCTTCCAGAGGTTTTCAAGACAGTGCCGTTTGCAAGGAGACCACAGGAAACCTGTTCTCTATATGCATGCCTTGAAGCATTTATAAAGGAGGAACCATTGGGCCCAGAGGACATGTGGTAATTGTTTTCCATCAGTATTGTCATTTATCAGTGTTCTATAGCCTCTTGCTTTGTATAGCTTCTTTTAAATTTCTTAGTTAACAAATAGTAGAAGCACTGCTGGAGGAAAACCTGAAACCTAGAAGTATGTGTAACATAAAAGCTTATTCGTTTTCCGTCTTTTATCTCACAGGTATTGCCCAGGTTGTAAAGAACATCGGCAAGCTAGTAAGAAATTGGACCTCTGGAGGTTACCGGAAATCCTGATAATACACCTCAAAAGGTTTTCATACAGTCGGTACACAAAGAACAAGCTAGATACATTTGTGGACTTCCCGATTCATGATCTCGACTTGTCGAGGTATATCCGCGACAGAAGTGGGCAGATGTTGAACCACTATCAACTGTATGCTGTCAGTAACCACTATGGAGGCCTGGGAGGAGGTCACTACACTGCCTATGTTTATGTAAGCGTTCTTTTCCTCACTGATAACCTGCTGTTACTCTCTGCATGGGCTTAAGCCGCGAAGCAGCATATATGTACTGCTTTACATCTCATTGTAAGCTCAAAGTCCAGATCCTCACGCTGCATACCTTTTTTTTTTATGTTTGCAGAACGACGGGAAAAAGAAGTGGTATGACTTTGATGACCGTTGTGTCCAGGTTCTTGAAAAGGAGGATAGTATAAAGACGTCGGCGGCGTATGTTCTTTTCTACAGGCGGGTACAGGGTCATAGTAGCTTAGTAGATACAGAAACAACAACAACAACAGAAGCAGCAACAACAGAAGCAACAACAACAACAACAACAGAAGCAACAACAACAGTAGTAGAGTCTGATTGTACAACATGAGGAAGTAGCGCCAAGTGAATTACTTCCAAGAGCCTGGACATTGTATAGCTGATGATTGGTTAGGATCGGGGGCACAGTCACGCTTCCAAGATCCAACGCAGCTGATCTTTGCTAATGTAACAGATGACGGCGGCCACATCGACAACGGATGAGAGATAGTTACAGATGGGAGTGAAAGAGGCAGCGATTCTTTCCAGCAGCCTGACTCGAAGGTGGTTCTCCTTTGTAGAAGGACACCCGCAGATATATAGATAGATAGACAGGCAGGCTGTTGGTTCACATTATTGTGGTTACTATGACCCATGATTTTCCAGGGTCGAGAAACCGGAGGTAGATAATTTATACTCTGCTGTCGGTATTCCCTGAACATACATGCATTGTAAACCTGCCCTGCTAATTTTTTGCTCGTGCCGTCGAGAAAACTGGTCCAGATTTATTTATACACATCGGCAACCCGTGATTTTTGCACTTTTGTTGTCAGTCGCTAGTTAACGTGACATTTCACCGTGCTGTCATGCGCGCACGGTGTGTGCTGAGAGAGCTTTCTCCCATCTGCTTTCGGAATCAACATGTTATTTTCTTCCCTTGTATCTCTATCTCCGAAGTGTAGGTTGAGATTGCTTTCGGCACCTGTAGGTAGGCTACAGTGGCTGTGTTTTATCATATGGTTAGTCAGGTCGCCACGTGCCCACGTACTTACATGTTAACAGTGCTCTTACGTACTCTACAAATATATTTCGCAATCTTCAGTACGTGGTCGGAGCAATGCATTTTCTTTCTCCTCGAGAGGAAATTCAGTACGTGGTCGGAGCAATGCATTTTCTTTCTCACTCTCGCCTACTTGTTTGACCGTGTGCAACTTAGGTCCATACAGGTGTTCTGGGAAGTGATAGTGGTTTTTCTCTCGCCCAAGTGGAGGAAGGAGGTCAACTGAGAACGTACATGGACGTACATGAACGTACATGGATGTACGTATTTTGATTTCTCACTAGCTACTATTCCCTCCGTTCTAATTTAATTGACTTGCTATGCAACAAATATGGATGTATATAGACATGTAACAAGTTTAGATACATTCACATGTGGTGCATAGCAAGTCAATTAAGTTGGAACGGAAGGAGTAGTAGTAGGCTAGTACGGAGTAGCTAGCAGTAGCAGCACTGGTCATTGTGCAAATTGTCAAACACCTACCTAGCATGCAATTCGCCAAGTCGAGGCAAGATCCCCATCCGTTTGGACATTAGGACCGACGAGAACAAACCAAGATCAGACTGACGGTGGGATAGCTGAAAGTGCAGAAGAAGGGAAGGAAGCTAGGGCGGCTGTCGAGTGTAGGCGGAGCAAAGCATGGCCGTCCCTATCGACCATCGTCGTTAAATTCGATGCGTATGCATTGAGTTCAGCTGGCCCACCGCGTGTATTTGGTATATTATGTGTCACAAATATATTTCGCAATCTTTATTTTCGTCAAAGTATGCGGTATGCCATGGTTTCCGAATGGAATGATAAACTCACTTCGCTCCATATTAACAAAGTCATCTCTTGTTTCGTCCTAAATCAAGCTTCTTCTTAAACTTCGATTTTGCAAATGTTAGGAACTTCGATTTTTTCACAATGGTGCTCAATTTAGCAGTAGGCTGTTTGGTTCGCAAGATTCAAACCACGTGCAAAACAGAGGACTGAACAACACATGTATTATGTAAATTTGGGGGTTTGGCTGATAAGAATCCGAATCAAAATGGTCAAATCAAAGTCAACCCAGATGAAAAGTTACAATTAGATACTATTACTATAGACCTCGATCTTGTTCTGGATTTTTTTTTCTTCAAATGTCGAGGTAGGCTGTAATATTCCAGCATTTTTCCTTCAAAGCTGATATCACCTTTAAAGCAAACGAATGAACATGGCCATCAGAGAAGTGTTTTCCGGTTTCTATGTTATTTCTTCATTTTAAATTTGAACCAAAGAGACGCCTAGACAGGAGCAACAACAAAGCTGCCCCTGTCTCTACAAGGCGATCTCGTCCATGATTGGCTGAGACAAAGCCACATGAACGTAAAGATACATAATTTCACATGGTAATACTGATCAATGCATGTAAAAATGAAACTGGCCCATTGCTTAACTAGATTGACGGATGCATGTGAGCTGAAGCTGAGACTGAGTCATGTCGTTGCAGAGGTTGAAGGAAAGGAAGGAGGGACCAGAGAAGAAGGCCAGAGAAATTATTAAGGGATCGAAGCTGTCCCGTCGAAGTGACTCAACATGGCCTGCTTGTAGCTAGGCCCCCTCTCTCAGCAGCAGCAGCTGCTGTTCCATGTGCTAGCTCATCACTAATCCACTCACTCACTGGTCACTGGAGTAGCATGTAATCCTACTGCTAGATAGATGCTACTTGCTACTACATAGTGCTGTCTAGCGGAGACTGTTCTTGAATTAATGGAGGAAACTGTTGGAAGCCCCACCCTTTAATTCCTTATCTTTTTTCTTTCTTTCTCTTTTGTAGACGCTAGCTAGATTATTGCTTCTTTTTTTTCTTTTGTGTGTTCAAAGTGTGCTTCCATTGGAAAAGCATTTCACTCTCGTTATGTGACATTGTGTGTTTTGAAAGTAGTTGCACTTTATTCTTGTTGGTGGTGGTGGTGATCGAGCTCGGTGATCGTCTTCTTCATCCTTTTCTTTTCGCGATGGCGCCAGTGGGAGTACTACAAGGAAAATGTCTGTATTGACCATGCATGTCCTTCTTGGCCGAGTTGTCATGGATCGCATGGTCTAATTGAACAAGTTAGGCATTTTCGATCAGACAAAAAAGACTTAAGTTATTACAGTGAGAGACAGATCTCAGTATTGCCCTACCCTTTCATATGCAGATAGACTATAGCTCCCGTCCAAACACAAATGAAACTGTTGATGTGATTAGGCTTCTACCCTTGCTACTTTTCCCTTGAACTAATAATCATCTAAAATACATTGTTCGACATACTTCGATCAGGTTTCTCGCATGCAATATTTTACCCGTATATATGCCTGATCGAAGGATGTGACGCTTTGGTCTTAGAATAATCACAAAATTGTCGTCCAAACAAACATTCCCTTTAATAATCACAGGACGCGGCCGAAGCTCCAAAACGACGCAAACAAGAAAGAAACGACGTTCAAAGGCGATGCCGTCGTCGGTACGCACCGAGATCTGTACAGGCTTTCGCCCGAATTTCGACTCACCTGCAAAGCTCACCGGAGCAACAAGAATGGTAGTATGGCTTCGTTGCTGACCACTGAGCTCCACCACATGCCGTAGCCACCGCGACACCTCAAGCCGCGACAACTACCATGTCGGCGCCCTTCAACTGCAGCAGCCGCTCCGGGCCGCCGCCCCGGCATCCTCATCCCGTGAAACATGCCAGGCAGCCTCCAATCCACGCACCGCAAAGGGCCTCCACGCTGCCCCGCTGCCTCCACCCACCTTTAGCCCGCCGACGCGACGGGCCGCGGCCAAGATCGAGCCCGGGCCAGCGCAGCCCGCGCCGTCAAGCAAGCGGGCCCCCGCCATGCACGCGCGCGCCGCGACGTCGCCCCCGTGCCGGGGCCTCTCGCCGCGCTGCCAAAACCGCGGCCGCCAAATCGCGTCGCGCCTCCATCTGCGGAGGAAAATCAACGCCTCACCGCCACCTTCTCTAGGCGCGCCCGGCTTTGCCGGCGGCGACGACGCGGTGTGTGGGGGAGTAGGCTTGTAGGCCGGCGGCGGCTAGGGTTTGCCTGGTGTCGCCACTCGCCATAGACACAGGCAACGCCAGGGTGGGGGTGTTCTGTTTCATTAGTACTCCATCTATTCGAAAAAGGATGACTTCTATTTATCCAAATACAGATGTATCTAGACATGTTACAAGTATAGATACATCCATATTAGACAAATGGAAGACTTCCTTTTCACGGAGGGAGTAATATTTAATTTCGATGGCATAAAATGGTTTCATTAGTTTCTTTTCAAAAGTATGATGATTACACGGTTTTATATAAATCATATAAACGCAAAGTAAAATCCTTAGGCTTCTTTGGTTCAGATGAATTTCATAAAACTTTTGAAGGATTCAATTTCCTGAAAACTATTTTCTACTCCTTCGTCTAGAAAAGGATGTACGTATAAATGGTACTAAAATATATTTAGATGCATCCACATTTTAACAACATTGCACGCACTACATAAGATCAGACATGGTACATGCAGCCATTGATGTATGTGTAAGCATGATTAATTTTTACACGATTTATGTCGCTGCCGTACATTTATATCTAGCAGTTACGTGAACTGCCCCACTGATTTCAATTGTTTTAGTTAGCAGTTATGTCCTGACCCTCCGCTCAGCTAGCTCCACTGATGGGACTGACTGTGACCAGCTAGCTAGAAGCTAAGCCGTCCTCCAACAGGTACTGCTCCAGTTGCTAGCTACGAGCTGCTGCCACTCCCGAATTAATCCTGGCCATAGAGATGGGTTATAGCCTTGAAGATTCTCCAACCTGGAATGATCTACCTTCTGTCCTCAACTGGTAGGAGAATCTTGTACTCCACCATATTACTCCATCCGTATCAAAATATAAGTCTTTTTTACCTACTTTCTGCATACATGTATCTAGATGAACCGTGTACTTAAATATGTACTCTATATACACATGTGGGTAGAAAGTAGCTAAATTGTCTTATATTTTAATACGGAGGGAGTAAAATGTAACACATACCTGATAGGTTATTTGTCTACATGAACGAAAGAAAAATGATCCTTATGTGTGGTGTCAATCAACATTACCGACGGTTGTACAAAAATACCCTCATGAAGTCAACAAACGACATAGACCATACGCCCATCTGTGATGACAACCTTCTGTGATAAGACGATCTGTGGCATGATCCTACATTTGTATTATACTCTTGACAAACTTATAGGAACTTGTGATTGATGATAAATAATACTCTCATAATCAAAATATTATGACAAGCATGCACGCCAAAGCATCGTATGATCCACACAATCACGTAATAATATAAGAGATTAATATTTACAACCGAATAGAAGATTTATCTTGGCATGTTGAAATATACCGTATAAGAGTTGAGGACGGTCAAATAGTCACGAGCTAGCTTGAGGATGACCGAATGATGCAATAGTGAAGCCTTTAATTTTGAAGGTTTTTAAATTATTCATGTTTATTATGTTACTTTCTTAGCATATCGCCATCACTATTCATAGAATGGAAAACGGAACAATGGACAACACGACTGACTTATCGATCTGCATGTCATCGTCAGTCTAAAATTAACCTCGTGATCCAGTGTACGGCGAGACAACAACATTCGATTTAATTTGCACGATTATAATGCGAGCAACATTGTCCTTGTAAAAAATATCTTGTTTATTCCACTAGATGATTTACATGTTGACCAAGCTAGATTTTTTTACAAGCATGACGAAATGCACAAAAGTAAGTCTTGTTAATTTACCAGACATAAGAGTGCGACAACTGGGCGAGATTTGGGGCTAGTATGTGTGGATATAGGGGCCGCGAAGTTGGGCAACATGTTTGAAATAATTACGCAACTGAGAAAGAAAAATCTCGGAGTAATTCACGGATATGAATCATTTTCAGAGTGCTGTTTTGTCAAACTTGAAAAAGGGATTGGACGGGCGCATGTACGAACGTCTTGTGACCAGATCACCTGCCGTTTTGGGGCATGAGAGGGGCTCCAGAGTCCTTGTTGGGTTGTTCCTTCTCCAACTAATCTTTCCTCTTTTGGGTGAGAGAGATTTTTCTGGCCAGGAGATTAATGACGAGTGTTGCATTGCATCTGTGCAAAATCTATCTCGCTGCTGAGTTGTCTTGGTCAGCAACGTTATCATCTAGTACAAACGTACATCAATCACTTAGTCACGGCCACAAGTTTTTCGACACGACCACTCATGAAATATCTCATATGACAATCTTTTATTTGTTAATTTATGATTCTCACTAGTTGCACCCTACATGCTAATCTAGCTCCATGCCATTCCTATTCACTACGGGAAAGGCCCAAAACGCCGACGGCCGGCCGCCGTCGGCGTACGCTCGCATGCCGTCGGCGTACACGTATGCCGACGGCGGCCGTCGGTGTATCCCTGTCGGCGTAGAGGTCCGTCGGCGTAGCAAATATGCCGTCGGCGTATCCTCCGGCCGTCGGTGTACGCTTCGGTGGGACCCACAAGACGCATCCCGTCCGTCTCCGTCAGCCCTCCAGACGCCGACGAGAATGCCGTCGGCGTAGAGCGGCCTCCTGTCACAAAAAAAAACCCGGCCGCCCCGCGGTGGGGACGAGCTCGGGACGGGCTGGGGGCGGGTTGGAGGCGGGCTGGGCTGGGCCGGCGGCGTGCTCATGGCTCGCCCCGGTGTCCGACGCGGGGAGGACGGCCGCGCTGCGCCCGGCGGACGCATAAATCTTGGCGCCGCCGGATGCCGCCCTCGCGCTGCTGCCCACGGTCCTGCTGGTGCTCGCGGACGCGCTCACCGTCGAGTCACCTTCCTGCTCGAGGCTGCAGACACCTTCCTGCTCAAGGCCGCGGACGTCGGCGGCGGCGGAGACGTGGTTGCAGCGAGGACACCGGCAGCTCGGCGAGCTCGAGGATGTCTATCACCACGGTCGCCATCCTCGACGGAACCGCGCGCCGGCTCTTGCCACTGCACGCGGCGCCGGCGAGGGAGGCCACCGCAGCGCCACCGTGCCTAAATCCCACGCCGCCTCGCGGCGGCCGTCACGCCTAGCCCCACGCCGCCTCACGACGGCCGCCGCCGTCGCGCTTCAGCCTCCCGCCGCTAGCCGCCGTCCATCAGCTCCAGGAGGCCGTGTCGACGACGCCGCGCCGCCACGCGGTGGCCACCGCGCCTAAGCTCCTCGCCGCGTTGCGACGGCCGCAGCCGCGGCTCAGCCTCGCGCCGCTCGCGACGGCCAGCCAGCCTCCAGTCGCCGTCCTCAATCAGTTGTGAATGGAGAGAGAGAAGAGAATAAGGCAGAGGATAAGGTGCGTGAATGGGGGCAGAGATAAGGCAGACGCGTGAATGGAGAGAGAGAAAAGTCATCAATCCAAACCAACCAGTCTCGACCAATCACATTGAAGCATTTAGGATGACGGGATAGTGTGCTTCTTCTCAACGGTTGATATTGAATCGACGGTTGAAAGTCATTTTTGGCAATTCAAAAATGAAAAATTATATTTATAAAAATAATTTGAAAAAACCCAGTTCTACAAAATTGTTTCCCATACTAATACACACTTATGTGCCAAATTTGTGTTTCTTTGGCATTGTTTAAAAATACATAACTAAATATACAAAACTCTAAAAATGTGAAACTTTCGCCTTGGGTCATTATTTGTGTAACAGTTGCAACTAAGAATGACAAATACGAATTTATCATATCTCCACTACTAATAAACAAGCGAACTTGAGTTAGGCTACAGCCACCCCGGCGTTGTGTACACAGGCTGAACTTTACCATCAGATTATGCCAACTGTTTAAATCTAACGGACTGAATAAATCTAATCTGCGTCGGGTGCACTTAGCAATTAGTATCGGCGGACCATCCCCGAGCGGACGAAACTTTCCTCGACCCACGAACAAAAAACTAGCGCCTCGCACCCTCCTCTTCTCCCGTGACCGGTTACCCCCTTTCTCGCCACCCATTGGAGAGATCAGGGGCTGGGACGCGGACCGCCGCCTTCGTCGGAGGCAACCGAGGCGGAGAGGCACGCTGCGCCGCTGCATCTTGAGAGAGAGCGGGGTGGATCGAAGTCGCACCGGGTATGGCCGCCCTGCCGGATGTGTCTCGCGTGTGAGCAGACGAAGGCGGCATGGGTGGGCGGGTGTTTGAACCGTGGCGGTGCTTCTGCTCATCTTCAATTCCTTGGGGAGAGAGGAGCTTGGTGGTGAGGATTGAGATATATGGGGAGCTTCATGTCAGGAGGAGAGGTTCGGGCGGGGCAGCGCACGTCGATGAGATTTGAGGAACGGGGCTGGATGGCGTCGGCCCCGGGAGGGCAGGAGGGTGCTGGAGCCTGGAGGTGGAGAAGAACTAGATGAGGATGGTGATGGTGCTCGCTGGGACAGCGGCGCTGCAATTCCGTCTGCCTCATCAGCCTGCCCCTGTTTCAACCCTCTGCTCCAGCACGGAACTGAAGATGCTCATCCACGTATTAACTCTCTATGCTCTATTCTCTGTTCTCTATATTATTTGTCATACTTATATATGGACTTAAATAGGAACAGCCATCACTAATCCACTTTCTGGTTTCCAAAACAATGAGTACTTACTCCATTTAATCTGGATTCGAAATTTTGATGCTGGCAATGATCAAGTTCCAACGATTAATCGACACTCTTTATTTATGTACAGGATACATGCATTCAGGAAAAGTGACATGTAGAATCTAGGTAGGGAAGCATGGTTGCTACATGTAACTTCCAAATCAATAAAGAAGAAATTTTCAAAAAATTATATGAATAATATTAGAGTACATATGTACATGTAATTTCGAAATATCTATTGGCACTGGTCTATATCTTGCTAACAAATTGTCTATCTATAAGATGTCTTTCTTCCCTCACTTATCTTTCAAGTTTTAAATAACTTTGAACTATTTTGCAATTGTAATACCAGCAGTAGTTTTGTTGGATGGTCAAATGTTGTATAAGATGTATTTACTCGATGGCAACCTCCTAATGCAACTATAACTTTCTGTGTTGTCTCATTGGCATGGTAACTGCTATGTATTTTTCTGTATTGGACTATCCCGTGCAGTTATTCGGAGATATCGCTGTGTTCTTTGTGTTCTTACATTCAACTTTTACGTTGTTGCCTTTTACCTTGTAAAATATGCCATGTGTTCTACTAATTTATGTGCCCTGAACTGATTCTTATTTCCATAGTCCTCAAGTCTTCCCCGTCTTCCAATTTTGCACTTGAATGTTATTTGGTCTTGCCTTTGTCATTGTCGGCAGCCTGAACTATTTTCTCTTCTTTTTGTTGTACAATGTCTATTCTGCAGTTTACAGCGGCCCGATCGTGGCCATCGTGGTTGGAGGCAAGCATAGCTTGCTGTTCATGGCTTCCATAACCTTTGTCATGTGCGGAAGGTCAAGCGTCCATCCACAATGGTGATAATGTTCCCTAATTTTGTTTTCCACGCACCATCCAATCAGTTATGTGTTAATGTTATTTTCTGAAGTTCTCATTGAAGAGGTGAATGTACTAGGTTTGTTATGAGAATATGATAACCACTTGAGAATGATTCTAATTTGTAGGTACCTGTAGAGTGACAGTCTGTTGCCGACATTGAGACTGAAATTGTTCTTTTACTACTGGAGTTGGTACCGATTCTACATTGGAGGTGATGTTCTTTCTTCCAGTTTCTTATAGGGTCTTATTTTGTTAGCCTTCATTTTCTATAGTACGTCATTGTCAACACGTGCTCAAGCCAGTTTTCTAACTACTATTGTTGAATATTGGTTAGCTCAAAAGAAAAGGTACAAGGAGTAACCAATGCAACATACCTAATGGAGTTTTGTGGTTTCAGTATTTTCCGATACTAACATGAAAAGAAAAGAAAAATATAGGATTCTCTGCTGCAAATATTATATGCGTTTGTTACTAAGATGGCCGCCTTCAAGATGATCCATAGGAAGCAAACGGAAGTTTGAAAATTACGGCATTGAATATGTGTTTCAGTTTTGCAAAGTGCTGCTGTGTAGGAATCCTTCTAGAGATGTGCTTGATTAGATAAAAGAAATTGGAAAAGTGTTGGTGAAGAGGAATTCAGTGTCATGTCATGTGGATCTGACGAGCTGAAGTTTAATAAGAAGTACCAGACTCTCATGCCTACTCTATTTTTTTATGTTCCCTACTCCAATTAATTGGGAAGCATATGCAAATTATCTAAATTTCACATTCAGCTATGGCAAATTAAATCCAAAAATAGCATTCTTGTTGTACCATTATCGCTCACTCACAAAATTATTCTTAAGAACCAGATCTAAAGAACAATGTAGTTATATCTGTTCTTGCATCACAGTCCTGTAAATCTATTTCAAAGAGCTGTGGATGTACCAGCTGCTCAAAGAGCTATGGATGTACCAGCTGCGGTGTGAGAAGAGTCGCTACTTTCCTTTTTGAGGTATTTCTTGTTAATTTTACAGCTCCAGCACAGGCTACCGCACCTAAATTTCCTAAATGGTTGTTCAGACATGGCGCTTTATTCATCATGGGATCCAGTTTATCTCCTTTGACTATAGGAAACTTGCAGTTAGCTGGAGCATTGTAAAAATTATAATTCATGTCATTAGTTACATCTGAAGTTGTACTACGTGTTGGAGAGTGCATCCCAGTACATATTGTTACTGTCTATGCGTCATTCTATTTATTTCCTTCTCTTTGGTAGCTCCACTTGTTTTTATTGCATGTACATCATATCAAATTGAAAGAGGCAGAATGTTATTTTGGTTTGGCATGGTTTAGAAACAGATATAGATCCACTATATGATTTGGCTTCTTGCATCTTGTATTTCTGGCATTGCAAAATAAGTCCTATAGGTGTGCAACGATTCCCTTTTCATGTTCAGAGGAGTGAAGCATATCTTCGACGGCTTGGCGGAGTCACTCAACACGCATGGCTATCTGCTCGAGAGCATGGCATAACGTTGACAGCTTGATTTTTCAAATTCGGATGTAACTGAATGATTTTTATGGAATTTTCTCTACGTAGAATGGTGTCTCACTTTTAATTTCTACTGTCTAGAATGTCTATTTTTGTTTTGTAGGAGCATGAATTTTGATTGTCAATTTTTAAGACGTGCGTTGTAGGTGCACTCTGACTTGTTTCATATATGATGCTTTGTGGATTTTAAATGATGCAACGTGTGTGGATTGTATGTTGTTCGTATATACTTACGCGGTTTAGTTATGAAATCTATTGCTCTGGTAACAAAAAAACTAACTAAAATATAAACGAGATTATATTTTAAAGACGTGCATTGCACGTGCACGACTACTAGTTTTTTTAAAGTTTTGTTTTCAGTTTCTTTGATTTTTTGAAAAAACGGTCAAAAAGACAACATGACTATTCATCGAAAGGTTTCAATTTTTTCAAAAATGGAAAGTGATAGTTTGAAAAATTTAATAGGAGACTTCATTAGATTTGAACATGTAGAAAATTATGACCAATTAAGACGCCCAAAAAATTGTTGTTGATACGTACTCATTTTTCATGACACGATAAATACAAGTGAGCGAGAGCGTATAATTATTGTGTTGAATAGTGGGTTTAGTAGTGAGAGAGTTAAATAATGTGAATAAAATCATCGATCTAAAGTATTGGACGGTATGAGGATGGTGCAGCGAGCAACAAGAACCTGATGGCTAGAGTTTTGCTGTGCAACTAAAATTATAATTTGTGTTAACATGAAATAAATTGGTGACAAGTAAAAATGTTGAAATTTTGTACCATACAAGTGTTTGTTTTTGTTAACTTTAGTATGCTAAATGAAACCATGTGCCATCACAATCCATTTATTCATTGTTACATGATAAATTAAGTATGTGTCAGCGAAAGAGTGCGATGAGAAATAGAGAATGATGTGAAGAGAGTTAAAATATATATTAAAATAGCTTCACCTACGGTTAAAAGTAAACTACGTCGACGCCGCCGACGCCGCCCTCCTCTCTCTCAACGCCGCCTATCCTCTAGCAGCCTCCGCCTTGCTCGCCC
Organism: Poa pratensis; assembly: GCA_947311845.1. Lineage (NCBI taxonomy): Eukaryota > Viridiplantae > Streptophyta > Magnoliopsida > Poales > Poaceae > Poa > Poa pratensis. Next base: position 4,568,243 of record CAMZMU010000041.1, on the reverse strand, counting down.
GACGCCGGCGCCGCTCCTTTCTCGCCCGACGCCGGCGCAGCTACGTCGGCCCAGCCAGACCTACGCCGACGGCAAGGCTACGCCGAGGGTGGCCGTCGGCCCAGCCAGACCTACGCCGACGGCAAGGCTACGCCGAGGGCCAGGAGGACGGACTGGCTTCTTCGAGGTCTACGCCGACGGCCCCGACAAAAGGCCGTCGGCGTAGCCTCTGGCCGTCGGCGTACTGCCTCATTCCCGTAGTGATTCAAAGACTACATCCCTCTCCTTTTACCACTTTTTCATCGGTCTGCTTTTTCTCGTTTAGAATCACATTTTGACTATCGACCAAATTATCGTTCCAGAGAACCTAAAATCATAGTTCTTATTAGTATATTTTGCAATGGCAAGAGTATCGAGATCGTCGTACCTATATTTTGCGAACAATCGCTTTGCATACTCGCTATAAATTAAATCTGTGCAGTATAACATATATGAGCTAGCATCAAAGTTGCAGCTGGTACTGGATGAAGTTATGGCATGGAGCAAAGTGCAAGGGCCCAGCGTGGAGAGGCAGAAAGGGACTTCAATCTACACCGCATGGGCATCCAACCATCAGATCATCTGGATGGACATCGGTCTATCTCTATCTTTTTATCTAACCATGCCTTTGGCACATACACACACTACACAAAATCTAGCCATACATACATACGCCAAAAAAAAGCACAAAGATAACTTGGAGAGATGCAAATGTTAGACATATATGACGATATATAGTCATGGACAAAATGCATACACTTGTGCCATACAAATAATTTGTCAGATTATTGCTATAACTGCTTAACACCACGTCGTCTGTGACGGGGTTAGTTGAGAACATATTTTAATATGCCAATATAATAAAATTTTGAAAAGAAATCTGACATTGTAGTACTAATTATAATTATGCTGAACTATAATGTTTTACTTTAATATAACATACTATTTGGGAGAAACGAACAAATTTGTGTGAATTTTATACTAACATGTATTTGTGATGATTATTTATTTTGTATGTACTACAGAATATAAGATTTTTTCTCCGATTATTTCTTGTGACATATTATGATTTTTTTACTACACTCATGATATTTCCTCACAGAATTATCAAAGTCATGGATCAATCGATGTAGAGGCCGGCCGGCGACTTCCTCCTTGGATCTAAAACATTGTGAAGACATAGTGATAGGATGCTTGCCTGGTGAGTGAGCAATTTGGTAAGTGCACACTGGCGTCATCGGTCCATGTTGGTAGATATGCATGATGGAGTAAGGAAGGGAGGGGTATCGATCTGCCACCCACTCATTGTTGCAATCATGCCACAAAGACCGTTTCTCACCCTCCAACCCCCATCATCTCTCTCTCTAGCACCAATAAAAACCAGGGAAGGGGAAAGCTGGACAGCTCAATTTCTCCTTCCTCTCTCTCTATCGATCTAACCTACACACAAACAGAGAGAGACTCTAGAGAGCCTGCAGAATATAAGTAGTAGTGCATGTAGACCTAGCTAGCCTCGTCTCCATATCTCCCTCTAGCTTCTTCTTCTTCTTCTTCTTCTTCTTCTTCTTCTTCTTCTTCTTCTTCTTCTTCTTCTTGGCTCCCGGTAGACTGTTTCTTTTGCACAGAGAGACGGTGAGGCCGACGGCGGCGGCGGGATCCATCGGAAGAAATGTCGGCCGGCAGATCGCGCCGGCAGAACAAGTGTGCTACGTGCACTGCAACTTCTGCAGCACAGTTCTTGCGGTAAGATATATATGCGGGTGCTAATTACATGCGTATATGATCTCTCTCTCTCTCTCTCTCTGTGCGTGTCATCTATCTCTCTAAAGTTCTCTCCTGTGTAGATCTGTCTTCCAGAGAGAGATAGATAGATAGAGAGAGAGAGATTCACCAGCTGATCGATGCAAGTTTTCCACTCTAATGTGGTGGCTAAGCCTGTGCAAACTAGATAACGCAAAATTCGATATTTTCTTAGATTCGCTAGTACGGTAGTACCTGATTAGTATAGTCGGTTGATCTTCCATTTTGCTCTTGCAGTTTTGGTTGGAGAAGTGCTCAACCAAAGAAACAAGAAATATCCTGTCTCAAAAAAGACATGGATTATTTTCCCTTCCTTAATTATGTTCTCAACTCTACTGAAATTTTATCTTCAATTCTAATAAAACATTTCGTTATAGCGCAGCTAGTGCATCTACACGACGATTCATCGAGCTGTTTTTCTTTTTCTTTAGAAGTATTTTTTGGGAACTCCTTATTATATGCGTGAAGCATAAGGAAGTCTAGCATTCTCCTCGTGTTACACCATGTGCAGAATCACTGAGTTTAATGATCTAGAAATAGTGGAGAACAGTACTCCATTTCGAAAGTGGAGAACAGTACTGGCTCTAATCAAATACATTCACAGCATACTACACATGCATGCATGTGCCAAAATTTATGGCACTGAAATAATGTTCAATGTATACACGTTTTACAAAAAATAATATTATCGTAGAAACCTCAATTAATTAGGTTTTTTTACTGATTGATCCCCTTCTTCTACAATTTTTTATGAAATATTTTCCTTTCTTTGATTTCTCTCTTTGCCACCTGGTAAGTTACATATCCATTCATGTCAACACAATTATATTCTAACATGATCCTAGATCTCAAGAAGATTAGTAAATGCCATGCATGTTTAACGTATTTTTCATATTTATTTCCAACAAGATACAATCAACGAAATTAATAGGCGTGATTTTCAAGTTAAGTGATGTTTGCATAGAATAAATTTTGTGCTATACTCTTAACTGTTTAATTATGGGTTTACATGCCATTGGAGTTGTATTGACATGGAATAATAAGAACCATTTAGTATTTTAAGCATCTCATAAAACTAATTCGATCACATGCATCAACTTTTTTCTCCTGCTGATTCTTTTTTGTTGCTGTACGTGCACAATTGTTTTTTATAAAATCATTTAAATTTAGCATCAAAGGTCTAAACAAAGTTTTTGATGTTCATCACTTATACTTATCACTTACACGTCTCAATATCCCCACCTCCTCTTGTAATAAAACTCATAATGTTTAATCAGCATAAATGAATATTAAGTCTTTTAGCGTCAGGTACCTCTTCCACCTCGCTATTCTCGTGATGTTTAATTATCGCATTTTCCTTCTTACTTGGTGATAATTACTCACTAAAAGCAAATATTAGATGATCTTTTTGGCTACTGGAATCCATACCATGTGTGAAGTACATCCATCCACAATAACCACAATCTGTTGGGAAGTATCAAGTCTTTATCAACTTTTACACGAAGATGTAATGTTAACTAATCATCACTAACCCGCAAAAAAATAATCATCACTGTTTATCGTCACAATACATATTAATATTTTAACTGATCATATGTCCACCAAAGTACAGATAGTGCATGTCAAGCATGTCCTTGCAATTTGTTTATGGTTTGCTGAGTTCATTTATTTAAGCTCACATGAACAAATTAAATTGTCCGTTTGTACAGTAGTCATTTCATGGACGATCACAGCTAATTAACTAGCAAGTACATAATTAGTCAATGGCAATCCAAATTTTCATAATTTTAATTGTTACGTTACGCGCTAGCTTCAGAAAGAAATAAACTAGGATTTAGAGGCATGTCACAATGAAAGAAAAACGTAAGACTTTCTCATTAATTTCAAGCTTACTCGCAGAGTTTATATATAACCTAAGATTCTTAAGAATAACTGTCAGATAAATTCATAATGAATTAAACTGGAGCGTACCAGTAGCTTATATATATGTGAGAGTCTGCGGAGTATATATGCTGGATCTTGTCCATATGCATGTGAGTGTGTGAAGTGGGCTCTGCATGAAGTGTCACTGTCTGCTGCATCTTTTCCTTAGCTGCATGAAGTGTAGGGACATGAAATGCACACATGTACTCAGAGCTAATTATTGTTGCACAGCATGCAATTTATCCATCTTGGCCATTTGTGTATATGGGCGTGGGCTAAAACACCTACAATCATTGGTAGGATGGGCTTTTTTATTAATTATTTTCATATATGGGAGTGTGTGCCAAGAAGAAATAGATGAAAAAGAAGAGAATGAGAGTGACAAGCCGTGATTCTCAATATCTCAGATGTTGCGACGCATTGGTGTGCTACCAAAAGGTGAGAGAAAAAAGGGGATAGCTCTCAGGCCAGCCTCTGATAAAAGTCATATATTGGAGCAGCATGCATGCAGCAGCAGCAGCTGGTTAAAGTAGAAACACGCAGCAAAGTGAGAGAAGCAAGAAACAAAAGTCATACCTGGTCTGAATCTAACCACAGAACTTCCAATCTACCTTGATCTTTGGTTTCCTCACCATGTCTGAATATGTCCTTTTGCTGCTTGAACATGCCCTGGATTTTGGGACATGTGATCATTTCTTGGAATTGATGTCCACTATGTACATATAAAGTATGGTTTACAAACCGTTGGTAACTCTTGCTTAATTGTTTATCCATATGCAGGTGAGTGTTCCTGGGAACAGCATGCTCAACATTGTGACAGTTCGGTGTGGGCACTGCACAAACCTACTTTCAGTTAACCTGAGAGGGCTGTTGCACTCATCAGTCCCTCCTGCAACACAAGATCATCATCTCCAGGTTCATTATCTAGAACTCATGCATATGCTAATCATAAATGAGCGAGTTAGGGTTTGACCCAGACCATGTTAGCTATCTGATCTGATGTGTAATTAATTACGAGTCAGGAGTTAAGTAAACCCTTAAATTATGGCTTAAATAGAAAATTAAACCCAGAACAACACCATACTTAGACCCCTTTACAACCACTCTTTTCAAATTAAGAGAATTATCATAAAATGTGGAGCTTTTCATGTCGTTTTTCTAGTAGTACCTAGAAAACCACGCAGTACTGGCTTCGTTGGTAGAACTCATGGTGGGGTGCTTGTTGTAAACGATAGCAAAGAAAACGACGAAGTGCGGAACGATCAAACCAATGGGGACACGAGATTTTAACGTGGAAAACCCCTCCAACAATGGAGGAGAAAAAACCACGGGCGCCAGCCAGCAATACTTCACTATATCGGGTGAGGTTACAAACGCCGTGGGTTTACAATGTATGGCTTACCCCAAAACGGCGGCTTACAAGAGGAATATATAGAAGCATAAAACGCTAGGTCGGCTGCAGTCCAGCCCGGAAAACGATCCCACCGCGGCGGTACTACCGCTGGGATAGGCGGTAGTACCGCTGGGGTGGGCTGGTTCGGCTCTTCCCACCTCAGCGGTACCGGCGGTACCAGTCGGTACCGGACAAGTGCGTCAGACGGACATTCTGACGGTAGCGGAGGCGGTAGCGGTGGCGGTAGCTCTCGAGCGGTAGTACCGCTTAACCCAGCGGTACTACCGCTGGAATTTGGATCACCATAAAATAACAGTGCTTGCCGACATTGGTTTGAATCGGTTTGCACGTTAAAATCAAACGGGTATTATCCGCGTAAAATAATCATGGAGAGGTCTCATGTTCTACCTTACAACCCATACATTTAAGGGAGGATCCATCCCAGTTTAGCCACGTTTTGTTAATAATACTATTGTGAAACATGAATACTCTAAGTTCTGAACATTCCAAAACTTTTTTTGAAGAGTTCCGAAATGATGTTATGTCATGGAAAACGTAGACTATATATTGAACAAAGACACATTTTACACTGAATTGGTCCAGTGATAATTTGCTTAGAGTAAGTGATGAAGCATGCATCTTGTCATCTACATGTCGATCGTCCTAGCTAGTACATCATCAGCTGTAGAACTAATCATCAAACAAGACGAACATATCGTAATTGTGATGTATCAATGCGACAATGCATTCAGGCACTCCATGCTAGCTCCTATAGCTTTTTGTAGCAAGAATAAAAAGTAAACATCAAACATTGCATGGATAAGTCACATCCATGTCATGTTTGAATAGTACCCTATAGTGACATCACATCATGCACGTACAAATATCTGCCTAACTCTTAATAAACTAATACAAACAGGAGAATGTGAGCAAGGTACATGGCATCAACGGCCTATTCCGTGATCATCAAGCTGGCGTCGCCCATTCAGATCCGTTCGGTGGTTCGTCTTCTTCGTCGACCAAATTCCGGCTGCCTATGGTGATGTTCTCGCCGCAGAACGACCTCCTGCAGGAACAAACGCTGCACACACGCCGTAAGTTGCATGCCTGCATATATGCATCATTGAACTAATTCATCTGCAGATTTGGACATGAACTTTGGTCTCGACATGTGTTCATATCATGCATGCAAATATATATTTGATCAGAATTTTTGAAAGCTACTACAGATCATGTGGGAGATTGAGTTAGTGATGATCCATTAGCATATATATCGATATACAAACTTGGGTTTGGACATGATGTTTTGTCCACTAATTAGTCTTTTGTTTTGATTCCATCCAGCAGCCACGGAGAAGAGGCAGCGTGTTCCATCAGCATATAACAGATTCATCAAGTAAGTATGCGTGCACGCATGCATGCATGCATGTACTAGCTACTTACGTAGTAAATATATATTTCGTCTGAAGCAAGCTTACTTATCTCCGTTCAGTAATTATTGTTGTGTTTTTGGTTCAAAGGAACAAGCTCTTGCGAAATCTAATTACTGTTGACATACCAGGGAGGAGATACGAAGGATCAAAGCGAACAACCCCGACATCAGCCACAGGGAGGCCTTCAGCACCGCGGCAAAGAACGTAAGCATGCATGCATTTGTGCAGATCCATTTAAAAAGAAAATCAGATAATTAATTTACATTTATAGTACTATTTGATCAACTTATATATATACTAATGAATTTACAAAATGTACTGCGCATACAGTGGGCACATTATCCAAACATCCATTTTGGGTTGATGAGCAAGGGTGGGCATCCATGCGAGGGTGGCAAGAAGCTCGCCGCCGTCGACGTCGACGCACCGGCGCCCAAGAAGATCCATGTTAGTTTCTGATCAACAAGAACGTACCAAGATATATACGTATGTACGTAGTCCAATCAAGGACGAGCAACTGTATCTATACATATATAGCAAACAAAATGCGAGTACATGTATATAAACGTGACTAAAGAAGCAAAAGAAAATCTGCGCGCTATACATATATACATAGTTACCTTGCCTTAAGTTGTACGTACATTTACATAAACATATGTGTGGATGATCATTTGCATGCCGCTAGCAAACCACAAAGTTCAGATGGAGAATGAAATGAACGTTTATGGAACAAGAATCAAAAAGAAATATAGAGTAGTCAGAAGAGGACCCTGCATGCATGCATTCCGTGGCTTGTGCCAACGTGGCATAGCTAAGTTTTGTGATCTACTAGCTCTGAAGTCTGAACGATGCCGTGCGATGATGGTCATAAACAGAGGGAAGAAGAGGGTCAGTGAATTAGCAAGTGGCACCAATTAATGACCAATCTTATCTCTGTCTGTCAGTACAAGGCCGACCGGCGAATGCAGTGCAGTTTCTTCTCCCTTAATTGGCACAGCAGCCCAGCCCAGCTCCAGATCAGGTTCAGCTCTCCCAGTCCCATATATGCAGTCTCCAGTTCAGTCCTGGGGCCACATGGCGTCGAGCTCCGGCAGGGCCAGCTTCCTGCACCCAGTCGAGACCTGAAAATATTGATTAGAATCTGTTGCAGGGCCACTTGAATTAAAAAAATCAAGATGAACGTGAAGATGATCCCCGATTCAAAGGTTGAAGTCATCTTCTTTGGACAGGTCTTTGTCACGAGCTCATGATTTCGGAACAGAGGAAAGGGGATTCGGGAGGGAATTAGAGGCTGGAAGGAGACAGACGAAGCTCTGGGATTAGATAGAAGCAGAGTCGTACAGGAATGAATGTTCTATTCGTCGATGCAGGTTTCCTGCTGACCACGCCTTATAAACGACATGTCTCAGCTGAGCCACACATGGACCCAATTCCTTACACGGCCCAAGGCCTTACACGGGACGCAGCCCGGCATGGTACCTTGAGTACATGACAATCCCGTCCCCTTAAGCAAAGGCTTGACCTCAAGCCGTCGATGTCGAACCTGCCGCTGTTGTCAGCAACCAGCAGGAATGGAGCTCCGCATCAGCAGCCACCACTGTATTTGCTGGTACATGACGCTTGAGTAGGGACACATGAACCACCGGGTGAATCTTGCTTGAATCTGGTAATGCTAGACGATACGCCACCAATCCAACTCTAGCAAGAACTTTGTAAGGCCCGAAATAGCGTAAAGACAGCTTGTGATTGGAACGAGTACTCACAGACTGTTGGATGAACGGTTGTAACTTGAGGTAAACCAAATCACCAACCTCGAAGTGTCGCTCAGAACGGTTCTTGTCGGCTTGGTGTTTCATCCTGCGTTGAGCTTTCAGCAACTGTTGTCGAAGCACCTCCGTCATGACAGCTCGTTCAGCCAACCAACTCTCCAGATCAGGGGACTGACAACCAGTTGTTGTTTCAATACCCAAATGCCTCGGCTGTTGCCCATATAGAACTTCAAAAGGAGTGCGTTCGAGGCTGGAATGGTAAGTAGTATTATACCAGAACTCCGCCAATGGTAGCCAATCAACCCATTTACGAGGACAACTATGAACTGCACAACGCAAATACGATTCCAAGCATTGATTGAGTCGTTCAGTCTGACCATCTGACTGCGGGTGATATGACGAGCTCATGTGTAAGGCAGTATCTGACAGTCGAAAGAGTTCCTTCCAGAGCGTACTAGTGAAAATGCGATCACGGTCAGACACGATCACCTGGGGTAGCCCATGCAAGCGGTAGATGTTGTTGATGAACAATTGAGCAACTTGCAATGCTGTGAAAGGGTGTGAGAGCGTCAAGAAATGGCCATACTTAGAGAAACGGTCTACCACCACCAATATCACATCAAAACCATGAGATCTGGGCAATCCTTCCACAAAGTCGAGGCTAATCATCTCCCACGGTTGTGTTGGCACCGGTAATGGCTGCAGTAACCCTGGAGCTTTCACATGTTCGACCTTAGCTTGCTGGCAAATGGCACAGCTGCTCACAAACTGCTGAACAGAGTGTTTCAGTTTTGGCCACGCAAACAGCTTCTTGACCCTTTCATATGTAGCTCGAATGCCCGAGTGTCCTCCCACTCCACTGCTGTGTAAAGCCTGCAGAATGTGTTCTTGAGCTAATGCATTGCAACCAACCCAAATGCGTCCTTTATACCGAAGCAGACCATCCTGAAGAGAAAACCCAGCTTCATTATGATGAGTGGCTGCTGCACTTAACTCAGCTAGTAATTGCTGTGCTTGTGTGTCATCAGCATAGCCAGCTTGTAACTGTTCCATCCACGCTGGAGTCACCCGAGAAATAGCAGCCAAAACACCTGTTTCAGGTTGTCGAGACAAAGCATCTGCAGCAGCATTGGTTATCCCTTTCTTGTATTTAATCACAAACTGCAGCCCTAATAGTTTAACGAAAGCTTTGTGTTGTATTCCAGTCAACAGACGCTGATCAGTTAGATGCAACAGACTCTGGTGGTCTGTCAGAATAGTGAACTCACGGTGTTGCAAATACGGACGCCATTTGTCGACAGCTAGTATAATTGCCATGCATTCTTTCTCATATGTGGACAGGGTTTGGTTGCGAGGACAGAGGGCTTGACTGAGAAAAGCAACCGGATGCCCATTCTGCATAAGAACTGCACCGACACCAGTGTTGCAGGCGTCTGTCTCCAGGGTAAAACCTTGAGCGAAATCTGGGATCACTAACACGGGTGCTTGAGACATGGCTTGTTTCAACACAGCAAAAGCAGACTCCTGCTCAGGCCCCCACACAAAAGGTACACCCTTCTTCAGTAATTGTATCAATGCACGAGCTAGAATGCCATAGTGTTCAATGAAACGTCTGTAATATCCAGTCAAGCCAAGAAAACCTCTCAGTTCTTTCAAATTTCTTGGAATAGGCCAATTGAGTACCGCCTGAACTTTGCTTGGGTCAGTAGCTACCCCCTGGCAGCAAATGATATGACCCAAATATTCTAGCTCTTGTTGGGCAAAGGAACACTTGCTGTACTTGACCAACAACTGATTTTGTTGTAGTAGTTGGAACACAGCACGAAGATGTTGTATATGTTCCTCCAGAGTGGCACTGTAGATGAGTATATCATCTACAAATACAAGCACAAATTTCCTCAGCATCTGCTCAAAGACCTGATTCATCAAACTCTGAAAAGAAGCAGGTGCATTTGTCAACCCAAAAGGCATCACCAGGAATTCAAACAAGCCATGGTGAGTTTGAAATGCTGTTTTGTGTTGTTCTCCTTCTGCCACACGAATTTGGTGGTAACCAGATCGCAAATCCAGCTTAGTGAACCATTTAGCTCCAGCAAGTTCATCAAGAAGTTCTTCCACCACTGGCACAGGATACTTGTGCTTGACTGTCAGCATGTTGAGCTGCCTGTAATCCACACAAAAACGCCAAGTGCCATCTTTCTTTTTAACTAGCAGAACTGGGGATGCAAAAGAGCTAACACTTCGTTGAATTATTCCATTTGCCAACATTTCTTTGACTTGCTTTTCTATCTCTGATTTTTGCTGAGGTGTATACCTGTATGGCCGAGCCTTGACAGGAGCTGCTCCAGCTATCAGAGGTATTTTATGATCTGCAGCTCGAGAAGGAGGTAACTGAGTTGGTGTAGCAAATATGTCAGTGAACTCCTCTAACAGCTGTTGTATCTCAGGAGCTAGACCTTCATGTTTCTGCACACTGTTCTCATCCAGAACATCCATCTGATATAGTTGCCCTTCTGGTGTAAACTGAACTTGCACCAAGTGTGAAATTGCTCCTCTTCTGTGAAGGCCTTTCAGTTTCGATAGCTGAACAGGTTTGCATTGATCAACTTGATCTTTCACTCCATGTAATGTAATGAGACGACCCTGGTGAGCGAACCTCATCACCTTTCTCTGCCAATGCACCCACATTGGGCTTCGTTCCTCAAGCCAATCATGCCCAAGAATCATATCATAACAGCCTAGATTCAGTATCTTCATGTCGTGTGCGAATATGTGGCCCTGCACACCCCATTCAAGTTGAGGAACATACTGATCACACTGCATTTTCTCTCCATTCGCAACCACAAAGTTGGCAGGTGGCATTTCCTTGCGGACACATTGCAATTTATCCACCAAATCAGAACTGACAAAAGATGACACACTTCCTGAATCAACCAGGATTAGCAACTGATGCTTGCCCACTGTTCCTTGTAATCTGAAAGACTTCCTGCGTCTTGGAGCAGCTGGGGTCGAGCCACTCATCAGATAAATCGGTTCAGGTTCAGAATCTGATGATTGATTGCTGTCATGATCATCTGATTGCTGCAGTTGTAGCACTTCCAGTAGCTCCTCAATCACATGTAATGGAACTTGTGCAGGACACTTGTGAGTGCGACTATACTTCTCACCACAGGTAAAGCACAGTCCCTTGCTTCTCCTGAAAGCCTTCAGTGCTTCCAACTTATCTTCACCTTTCTGGTCCTCTGATTTCTTGCTGTCGTGCTTGTAATCATCACTGTTCTTGCCACTCATCCACTTGTTCTTGCCACTGTCTTTATAATCTTGTTTCATATAAGCTCTCTTCTTAATTGGCACCGCTTCTTCTTCCTGCATCAATGCCAACAAATGCGCAGTATCGAGATCTTGTGGCCGATGCAGCCAAATAGCAGCTCTAATATCGTCCCTCAACCCCGCAATAAACTCATCAACGAAATGCCCTTCATCTAAATGTGGATTATATAATAGCAATTGGTGTCTAAGCCTAGCAAATTTTTCCCAATACTCTGACACACTCCCAGTTTGCCTAAGCACTCTCAATTGGTGTCTGTAACTAGCTTGCTTATTTTTGCCAAAGTAATCATGAACTAATCTACACATTTCCCCCCAATCCTCCACACGACCCTTAGCCTCTACTCCCTGGAACCATAACGCAGCATTTCCCTGGAATCCGAGAACAGCATAGCGTGTACGGAGACAAGGCTGCACTCGAAACACCTCGAAATAAGTCTCACATTGTTGCTGCCATAGCTTAGGATTCTCTCCATCGAACTTGGGAAACTCTATTTTAGGTGCAGGCGCTCGAATACTCTCCTCTCTAAACTCGTTATACTGAGCGCGGGATGAACCAGAACTAGAAGGTCTAGAGTGAAGCACACCTGTTCCCGGGGCTGGCAACGGGATCCCAAGGATACCCGGAGCATCACCCCGGTGCAAATTTGCCACGCGGTGGTCGGTAGACCCGATGCCGTGCAGAGTCGAAGCCGCTGGTGGTGCGCCTTGGAGATTCGGCGCTGGCGGCGGCGTCGTGCGTGCGCCTTGCGTCATCGGCCCTAGATCGACCGTGTCCGTGTCCCGTGGTGTCGTCGGAGACGTGCGCTCGCCGATCCCTGCCGTCTGCGCCTCCACCGCCTCCGTGCGCTTCTGGATCTCGCGCACCGTCTCCTGAGTTTCGATCTGCTTGGCCTTGAGGTCGTTGAAGCCGTCGAGCAACTGCTTCATCATATCCGTAAGCGCGAGATGCTGCTCCGCCACTCCCTCCATGGATTTGGTGACCTGAGAGCGGAACTCCTGTGCCGCCGCTTGATCCATGTTCCTGCGGGGAGCCAGCTCGAACCTGGGAGAGCGCACCCGCGTCACAACCAGCCGTACTCGGGTATCTCGCTAGAGAATTTTGCGCCGGAAATTTCCGAAGAAATTTCAGCACCCGCGGTACAGAAATCCGAAGATTTGGGGTCGCGATTTGGGAAGCTAACAAACCCTAGAGGATCGAGATGGCTCTGATACCATATTTGTCACGAGCTCATGATTTCGGAACAGAGGAAAGGGGATTCGGGAGGGAATTAGAGGCTGGAAGGAGACAGACGAAGCTCTGGGATTAGATAGAAGCAGAGTCGTACAGGAATGAATGTTCTATTCGTCGATGCAGGTTTCCTGCTGACCACGCCTTATAAATGACATGTCTCAGCTGAGCCACACATGGACCCAATTCCTTACACGGCCCAAGGCCTTACACGGGACGCAGCCCGGCATGGTACCTTGAGTACATGACAGTCTTCCAGTGCGCAGTGTGGTAGCAGATATAAAGCATCAGGCTGCTGGCTTTTCGTCTGTTATCTTTAAGCATGTTCATCGCTCCTTCAATGGTGCGGCACACATTTTAGCTAGGACCTGTGATGTTTCTAGCTCTGGTTTTATTTTAGATTATGCTCCGGATTGCATCCGAGAGACGCTGTATTTTGATTTTAATTAATCAATAAAGTGTTGTTTACCCTAAAAAAAAAGACGTACTTGAACAAACATTGTAAGATCAACTTAACGTGCAAGACATCTTTGAACCCAGCGTACAACATCGATATTCTTACCAGCGACTATATCCAAAGGTCATTCCACCAAAAGAAGGACACATTCACGCCCAAGTCGAATACATAGTCTTTGTAGCCATATATGAACCATAGATTCATGTATTGTTCTTGGATTCATCTGTGGATCCGACGAGGTACATATGCAATAGTCTTGTACAAACTTGTAATCCCACCATGAATAAAGTTCGAGGGAATTTAATCATCATCCTGATCCTTTCCTGTTGGACCAAACCCCCTATCGAACAAATATTTAAACACTCTAGCGATACGCTAGGATTGTGTTTGTCTTGGGCTCGTGAAAACCATCTGCCGACAGTTAGCGCGCCAGGTACGCAGTGCACAGTTGCACATCACACCATATTGACATGCTCTACATCAACACTTCCGAGAAGTGCTCCTGTCGTTATGCATATCATATCTACTTCATATCCTCCATCATGATGCCGACGTCACACCAGGTCAGGGAGAACCTCCACTCCCTGGAGGACGAGGGTCTTGACAGGAGGTTCTGGTCCGAGAGCGACTTCGAGCTGTGGGTGAGGCCAGGACAATGCCGCCGAAAGGTATACCCCTTTGACCCCGAATACTTTGACGCAATGACTAGTTGACTCCACTGAGAAGATCTTCAAGCCAGCTTATCGATAGCATAGATACATTGTATATTGATCATATGTAATAACTGTATCTTTTGTGTACAAACGTAGTAGAACCCATAACATTTCTAGTCATAGGTGAATATCATTAAGCAATGTCACCTCAATAACTAGCATATATAATTTAAGTAACTTATCACTGACTCAACTATAAATACTTTATTTGTTCCAAATTAAGTGTCGCAAGTTTAATGACTTTTTTACTAAATCTGTGACACTTAATTTGGTATGGAGGGAGTGAAATATTGTACATAGAAAATATTATCATGCCAACTATTTAATATATGATTTGGAAGTTTCCATATGTGTAACATCCCAAGTTTTTCAAAAATTTGAAAAAATCAGAAAAATTTAAAACTTTTGAAAACTACTATGTATTTTGCTTTAAAAAGAAAAATCATGCATGCATTCATCCGCATATTGTATTGTTGCATTTGGATATTTCAAAAGAGGGAATTATAATTCCACTTGAAAACATATTTAAGAAAATATATTAAAAGGGCAAACCATGCCCTATATATATATTTTTGATTATTATGGTTATATTAGTTATGTGTAACTTTTGTTGTAAATTGATTGTTTGAATTCGGAAAATAATTTAGGTTCAAATGCTTACCACCGTGGTTTGAGTTTGAATTTATTTTTAGCCACCAAAACTTTGTTTTAAAACCTATTTCTAAACTTGACATTAAGTGCCAATATATGCCTTTAAAACATTTCTACAAATTTAATTTGAGAAAGTTTTGGAAAAGTATTTTAGAAGGTGTTAAAATAAAGACCTTATTTTAACAAAACTTTCAAAACTGGTTTGAATCAATTCTGAGTTTAAAATCAAAAGTTATAAATAAAACTGTGAAAAAAAGAAAATAGAAAAGAAAAACGTTTAAAAAAAATTAAGTTCGGCCGAACTGGGCCTAATCTCAGCCCAGCTCGCCCGCTCGCCGTGCAGCCCGAGCAGGCCGGCCCAACAAGACCGAACGAACCATGTTTCGGTTCGAATGGTTGAAATCTTCAGGATTTTTTTTTCAGATTTCCAAAATCCTCTCCACTTAAACTCCTTTTTCTTGATAAATATAACTCCAAATCCGGATCCGTTTGATCCTACGCGTTCATAACTTCGAGCCCAAGCTATTCCACTGACCCTTGGCCTATATAAACCTCCGTAGCCGTCGGCATCTCTTTCCCCTTTTTTTTCACCGAAACCCTAATCAGCGAAATCTTATTTCGTTGATCTACCGACCAAAACAATCTCGAATCGCGTCGGAGGCTGTAGCAATATTGTAGATCTGTTCAATATCTTTCCATCCCAAGAGGGCTCAACTCTTTTCATCAACCGTGGAGGAAGAATTTCGAATCGCCATCCTTCAGATCTAAAGTCGTAATTCTTAGATCTCTTCGTGCTCGGTTCTTCAAATCGAAATCCCTTTGGTGAGAAGTTAGATCTAACCCTTATCTACAACTTTGCTATTGCACTTTTGTGATTTTGACGTACAGAATTTTCTGTACAATACAGATTGCTTTCAACGATTTTCGGAGAAGAAAACAATCTCAAATCTTCAGGCCGCAATTACGAAAGTTGTTCCCCTTATCAAGATCTTTCTTTTGCCCCAAGCCTCACATCTTTCGGTCCAGAAAGGTAAATTGCGTTTTGTGACCAATCTATTAATCCACTTATGTTATAATTGTGATAGTTAGAAAGAACACGTAATTCTCTACAACTTTCGTTAAGATTGTTGTTCCATCCGAGCAACTTTATTTTTGGTCAAAATTCGTAGTCAAAGCCCAGTCAGACTGCCACGTCAGCGAGTCAACCTCCACCTCAGCGGTCAGAGTCAACAGTGAACCGAAGACCGGCAGTTTTGCAGAAAAACCCTAGATCTTAGATCTATCACTATTTTTTATTGGTTTGGCTAAATTTTACAAATAAAATATTTTTGGAAAGCTTATGACACGTAGAAACTTTTGGCATAGTTAATTTTATGTTTTGCCGAATTAATTTTGTTTATTTTCAAAAGTGGCTTTATTAGTATTTCTGAACATAACTTCAATTTAAAAATTGATTTTTGATCAAACTCTTTTGCTATAAATTTGTATGCCTAAGTATTGGCCGTAGGAATACTATACTATTTTTGTAAAAGTATTTCTACGATTTTTGTAATTAATATTGATTAAATGCTTTTTAGGTGTTATTTTAATAATTAAAATTGATTAAAATTATTTTTCTTCATCTATTCGACTAATAAAATGATTTAGTAATATTTTGATCAATGTAGTTTCAAAAAGTACTTAGAAATATTTTGCCTCTCCAAACAAAGTATTTTTCTTCATTAGAAAATATTTGATAATTATTTTTTACAACACTATTTCCTTAGAAAAATTTCAACATCTTAAGAGTGCCAAATCTTTTCCTTAGAAAAATTTAGCATCTTGAAAACTTAGTTGTGTTATTTTGATAAGTGTTGGTCCTTAGAAAATTTATCAACTATTGTTTAAAGTATTTTTTCCCTTAGAAAAATACCAACACCTTATTTTATGAACTCTTACTTAGAAATTATTTTGGCTTGATGTGCTAGTTTCTAGTCCATAGTTAAAATTTCGACTCCAAGTGTTATGACCTTGGTCCTTAGTCATTTTTGGGCCAACATACTTGCCTTGCATTCCTTAGAGTAATTTTCATGGCAATGCATGCATATTAAGTCCTTAGAAATATTTTGCACTTCCTACATGACTTTCCTCCTTAGAAAAATTTAGGATGCATGTTAACCCTTTGACCCTCCTAGTCGAAAACCACTAAGTTAGAATTTGTGGAAAGAAAAGAAGAACTTAGCCAAGAAAAGAAGACTCCAGAAGCATCTCCACGAAGTAAAAGTACTTAGAAGAAAATCAAGAAGAAGTTCAAGAAGACCAACCACCTACATTTTCTAAGTCTTTCCTTCCTTTCTCTCTTTTCTTCCTTTTTCTCTTAGACTTCATGGTGACTAAGTTATATTCAAGACCAACCTGGATGATGCCAACACCCTCAAGTCTGCAGAACCATCAAGTCTACAAATTTCAAGGAAGTCCACACACCAAGGAGCAAGCTACAAGGAAACCTGGAGAAGATGCTTGGAAGACCAACTACTCCATTCTTTCTATCTTTTCTTCTTTCTATTTTCTATCTTCCACCTTGGACATAGATCAATGAAGATCTACAAAGGAGTTGAAGATTAATTGAAGAGCAAACTTATGAAGACTTGGAGTAGCCTTACAACTTTTCAAGTTGTTGTTTTATCAAGTTTATTTTGCTCAACCTTGACCTTGCCTTAGCCAATTGGATTAAGTTATTTTATGTCTTTTCCTTAGTTTGTTTTGTATGTCATTCACATCATAATTCCTTGTATCATTCTGCATCTCATGCATGTCATATTTTCTTAAGTATTGTTTGGCTGCATATTTATTGTGAATTGTTTGATGTGTTAGAAATTTCGGAGAGAGACGAAGGTTGTTGCAACTGCTACTACTGCACTCCTGTTTGCCAAGGCAAGTGGCACACCCCCATAAATTTCCTAAATATTTTTCTATGCATGACTTAGTGTATTTCTTTATATGCATGTGTAGGATAGTATGGCTATGCTAAAACTACTATCTCCTTTACACTAGTTGTGTCTAGAATCCTATTGGTAACTTAGTAGAAATATTGATGCTATGCAAAAGTGTTTTATTGAAAAGCTTAATTCTACTAAGTTAATTTACCACCTGGGTGGATTTGGGCTTGATTGGCTGTCAGAGTTGAGTGTTTATTCACTTGTGGATTGCCACCCAGGAATAAAGGGACCAATGTTTCTCTAAGTGAAGTTGCTTACCGTGCAGCCATTAGTCATATGGGCTCTGGCTAGATGGATTAAGTTGCGTGGACTCATCCCGACTTGACAGGTGGTGGTAGAAGGATAGATGGAAGCGTGTCAAGGCGGCATGGGATGAGAAAATGCTTCTGAAAAGTCTCGTCTCAACTCTCTCCTTTTCCTTAGCACAAATTGTGTGCTTGAGGATAGTTTGGGTTTGTTGGGTCTAATGGTGAAAGTGCACAACCTCTGCAGAGTTAAAAACTAAGTACTTAGCCGTGTCCCCGGTTACGGACAATTCAAGCAGCTGATCAAGGATGTCAACGGAGGCTCCCAACATCTCAATTTCTTTAAGTAAAATTTTGATGCGTGAACATGGCTAGATGAGACTATGGTTTTCAAGCCATACTTGTCTCGTTTTTGAGGAAAATGTTTTACAAAGTGTTAGGCAAAAATTGGCTTTATGCAAAATAGCCTTGAACTCCACCAGCCAAATATGCATATAGGTTATAGAGTTATTCCACTAAGTGTCCACATAGTGTCACTTGCCAGATCCATTTTTAATGGTTCTGACCCATTCTGTTGCAAAATTTTATTTGTTGCAGATTGTTCTGATGACGAGTGAGTTTTCGTTAAGGTTTCGAGTCTGCAACCAACATGTTTTTCGCCTGTGGCACATGCAAAGGATGAGGACTCCACGAAGAATAAATTTTCCGCTGCTTTACTCTATCAAGCTAGTTTTATGCTATGCAAGTTGTAATGAACTTTATTTTACCAAGTCTGGATCATTCATGTAATAATGATACAATGTTGTGATATTCGTCTTAAACTGTGTGTGCAAATGAAACGATCCAGGGGTTTGAACTATACACAGGTATCTTGCCATATTTTCTAAGTGCAGGTACGCTACAATATGTTTCCTTACTTAATCATACACCACACACCTTTTTTAGGATATTTTCTAGGTTGTATGCTTCAGAACCTCGACCAATATATGAAATAAAATTAAAAATAGAGAAGACATTCACACGAAAATATATTTATCCGCTATATAATCGTTAGTTGTAAAAAAAATCAAGGCAATTTGTGCTTTCCATTTTAAAATTTAAGGTTGTTTTGTATCTTGTTAAGGACAATATCGCACGACAGAAAATAACTTCTGCGCAAGTCACATATATTTTTAATCATATACATTGCCACTATATAGTGGAAAATATTAGGGAAAATAATATGATCAAAGATAACAATTATAAATGAGTAGTGTACAACATAATTTGTTTAAATCACAATATGTTAAAAGAATCCACAAAATATTGTATAAAAGATTAGTGTAATATTTACCTTAACTCGCTTTTGGACATGGTCTATGTGATAGGTTTGTGTTGTTGTGAGAAGTGTCTATGTGATACTCCCTCCGATTCTTTTGTTACATATGTGGTATAAAACGTTTTGAGATAATAATAAGGTGGTAATAGTAGTTTGGTTGTTATGACATGGTGAACAAGATGCTGAAAAAATGGGCTGGGCGCGAAGGGCATCTACCTTGGGCCCAAGAAAATTAAGGGCCGATGAATGTGCTCGGTGCTTTATACAGCAACCCAACCTTATTTAACGCAAGAAAAACAATAAAGGCCCAGATCAGGGTGTCTTTGTTTCCATGACGCGAGAGGAGTCCCGACGCCGGTCACACATGGACGTAAGCTTTGCCGTAAAAAAAAACATGGACGTCAAGCATTCCATCTTGATTAGGGATGTGTGGGCTGCGGAGAAGGTTTGGGTTCAGGTTCAGCGTGTTATTTTTTTGAGTTTTCCATATATATTAAACCAACAAAGAGTAAACGATTACATTGATTACAAAAACAAAACTAAAATAGACTAGCAAATCTACGAGATCTTCAATCCCTTTCTTCATTCATGATACAATCTTGTACTTTTCTAAATGCAGTCGTAGAACAACGCCAAAATTATCAAACCACACACCTGCGAATACCACCGAAGGTTCTCCCTTTTAATTTTAAGCCGCAATGCCAAGCCTTTGTGCACGCACGCAGCCATTAAATTAATTAAGAAACATCGACAAGAGCACCACCACTGATATTCCATGGACAAATAACCGAACCACGTTATCGACGTTGTTGGGAGCCGAGAGAACGAATCACAATTGCCGAAGACGTAGTAGCTGGGATAGATATTGCAAGGACAAACCTCCTCGCGGCAACCATGACAAACACTCCAAAATTGATCTGGCGAAGCAAGATCTGAAGAAGCATAACTAGACAGACTTAATCTTCCAAAGCCACCATTTACACCGGGAAGGATATCTCATCATTGAACGAAGCGCGGGAGATCACTTATTGCACACGATACCATCTCATTAACGAAGAAGATGGCGATCAAAACCAAGCTCTAACATTTGACCTTCGTATAGCGCCGTGCGCAGGTCCGAGGTCCCCACCCCTCCTGGTGCCAGAACGACAACTAGAGGAGGCGAGGACCCGTCGAATATTTGCCGACGGCGACGATGAAGATGCAGATGGCACCGACAGCAACGGCTAGGGTTGAAACCCTAGGTCGCAGCCACGATCGCCCAAAATCGCCTCGCTCCGTCCGTACAGGTTCAACGTGCTTAATTCAGTGTCTAGCATGGCGTCGCCGTTGCGGAGCCCAGCGATTTCCTTCTCTACTACTCTCTCCGTTTCATAATATAAGGCGTCTAAGGTTTTGGCATGGAAATTAAGACACCAACATTTTACACGTTGTGGAATAGTTATCTACTGATAAAAATTGAGAGAATTAGCCACAAACTGAAAAAATATCAAATTCCACTAATGCAATTTGTGACTCATTTTTATATGTGTAAAATTGTCCGTTAATCGCAATACACCTTATATTTTAAAAATTTCCTAGAAAACTTAGACGCCTTATATTAAGAAACGGAGGCAGTATTTAACGGGTTGTCGTGGGGCTACCCTTCGGCTATCCCACGGTGAAGGTACCTGGGTCACGGCAAGACTATAAAAGCCCAAGGAAAGCCCAGCAAGGACACGTACGGCCCAAGTTAGTCGACTAGGTCGTGAGGTTCATACCTATCTTGTAAGTGCCATCAGCACCGTTCACCCGAGACCTAGCCTACCATATAAAGGCTAGGAGGGTCCCTCGTTCTAGGGTACGCTCATAGCCGCCACCACAAACCCTAACGAGATTGCCATCTCACCATTGTAGCCACAATTCGCCATCAATAACCAGACAAGCAGGAAGTAGGGTGTTATCCTCCGGGAGCCTGCACCTGGGTAAAATGCCTCGCTTGTCAGCCGTCGTGATCACCAGCGCTCAACTCTCTCCCCCTCAATCAACTCGGGGTGTATAACCCAGGGATTTGCCGAGTCCACACCTCGTCAATTGGCGCCGTCTGTGGGAAAGAACGAGCGCTGGAACCATGGTCACACCGGCTCCATCGACTTTGAAGACCGACGTCTGCATCACCAAGGAGCCAATCTGCTTCGGCTCCTTCGAGTACACCTTCCACCCGCCAGCCCACCGCTCGGTGTACGCCGATCTGCATGTAGGTATGTGCCTCACCTTCGGTACCATGCACTACTTCGTAGACAGCTGTGGAGTACTCAGATCCACGGCGATCGCCCACGCGCGGTGGCGGCACCCGCATTTGCCGCGATTGCGCCATCCGTGCCGCCGCCTGCTGCGGAGATCGCGCCCGCTGCGACTGTGGAGATCGCATCTTCGACTGCTGAGAAGATCGCATCTGCGTCGACTACATCGACCACTTCGGCGACCACCGCGCAGATCGAGTCTACTCCGACTACCTCGATCGCGTCGTTGGCAAGACCAAGATCTGCATCAGCTTCGACTGCGTCGACCACATCTTCGCAGGTGACCAAGGTCACGCCGTCCTCGTCCGTACCACTCGCATCTCTACCGACCCGTAAGGTCTTCACCGAGCCAACCACACTCGCATCGACGACGACGACATCGCTCGTGTCCGCGGCAAAAATCGCGGAACTCCAAGAAAGAAGCCACGGCAGCGACTGTGGTACCCACCACGTTGCGGCCATTTTCGACTACGAGCATGGCTCGGACGAAGGAAGCAGCAGTGGCAGCGTCCATCCCGCTGCCCAGATCTACCCCGCGCAAGTCTTCATGATCGGCCAGAGGCCGCAGGGCAACGACGGCGAACCCGCATACCACTGGAGGTGGTCATGCCGGACCAGGTGACGCGACTCACCATCACCTGCGACATGGCAATCAAAGCCCTGAAGCACGTCGAGGAAGGCACGTACCCTCCACCGGACGCACCCCGGGAGGACCTTATGGCGGTCCAGTACCTGCTACGGAAGGAAGGCGAACGACTCCGCGCAGAGAAGGCCGAGCTACTTCGACGCAAGGACGAGGCTGACGCGCTCGTTCACTGCCTCAACAGAGGTCTCACAAGGAGCAAGGCGCCACAGAGCCCGCGTGCCTCTGATGACGGAGGCCGACCGCGCTAGAGTCACTCGCAACCTCGAGTCATCATACATAGAAGACGCAGACGGGATACCCATCCCCAAAACACCCGGAGCCGCACTCATGGCGGTCGAAACATACCTGCGACTGACACAGCCGCCTGAGGGCGACTCGCGCGCTCTCCTCCACAAGCAGCAGATCATGTCTATCAAGACACTCGAAGACGCACTGATAAACAAGGCGCCAACGGAAAAAGCGCGAGAAGATCGAGATCGCCGCGACCGCGAGCCCGCAGCACTCGCAGCCCCGGCGGCAAGACAACTGCGACAGCCACAGCCAGGCGAAGACCTCCGCAACGTCATCACACAAAGGACGGTAGACCGCAGCCGCACCCAGCGGCCGGTCAGCACGTCCAACCTCGACTACGACCGCAACGACGGCGACTACGAGCCGTGCGGCGCCGCATGCTTCAGCTTCAACATACGCGACACAAGAATGCCCAAGGGCTTCAAGCTCACGGCAGAAGCAGTCAAGTACGACGGGAAGCAGGACCCGAGACTCTGGCTAGAAGACTACCTCATAGCCTGCAGCTGCCAGGGCGGCACTTCGACTACGGCCATGCAGTACATCCAGCTGATGCTCACAGGCTCTGCACGCGGGTGGCTCAACACTCAACCCAAGAACGCCTTCAGGACGTGGGACGAGTTGCGGAGGCCTTCGTTAAATCCTTCCTGGGGACGTACTCGAGACCGACGACGTTCGTCGAGCTACAAGCATGCAAGCAAGGACGGACGAGCCGCTCCGGTCATACATCCAGCGTTGGACCTGCTCCGCAACACCATGGAGACCGCCTCGGAGGACCGAGTGATGGATGCCTTCATGCACGGCGTCTCCCGCCGCGACCTCCGCGAGGAGTTTGGTAGGCTCCGGCCGAAAAACATGATCGAGGTCATGAAGATAGCAAACCAGTGGGCAGACGGAGAGGACTCGGTCCGCAATAGTTCACACTACTCCCCGAAGGACGAAGCCGGACCAAGCAACTGGCGAGAAGGACGCCACAAGAAGAAGCCGCGTTACAACGGCAACGACTCAATCGAGCTAGTAGCGGCGGGATTCCAAACCCCCCGTGAGGATGAAGCGCGCGACAGCAGTCGCCAGTACAGCCACGCACAGTACAGTCGAAGCGGCGGTGACCAGAGTCGCCAATACAGCCAGGGGCAATACAACCGAAGCGGCGGCAGCAGCTACCGCAGCGACGGAGGCCATAAACGCGAGTGGCAGAAACGCACACTAAGCCCAGCGGAAGAGCTGGAACAACCCTGCAGACACCACATGTTCAGGAACCCGGAAACGGGCAAGTGGGGATCCAACCACCTGTTGAAGGACTGTCGAAAGGCACGCAAAATATGAGGCCATGCAGAAGATAGTCACTCCAGCACCCGCAGCACAGCCACCGCGCACTGGCCATCCAGGCAGCACCCCACCCGCAGTCGCTAATCCAGCACAGGCTGCGGGAGCCTTCCTGCAGCAGCAGCCGCAGCAAGAAGCCCCACCAGTGGTCCATGACGCATATCCAGCGGCACGCGGACAACTCAACATGATACAGAAGGGACGCCCCTCAAACAGGGCTCAGAAGCTCATCACCCGCCAAGTCTTCCAAGCCATCACATGTCCACCCGCGGTACCAGACTACCTGAGAGGATCAGAAACACCAATCACCTTCTCCAGAGCAGATCACCCGCCTGCAGTACCACGACCCGGGCACGCCGCTCTGGTAGTCGAAGCTCTGATCGGAGATTACACCCTGAAAAAGGTGTTCATGGACGGAGGCAGTGGCATTAACATCATCTTTGCCGACACCCTCAGAAGGATAAACAGGCCAACGACGGACTTGGCGGCATCAGAGACCACCTTCCATGGCATAGTACCAGGGCAAGCAGTCACGCCCATGGGAACGATCACACTCGACGTCATCTTCGGCACACCCGAAAACTTCAAGAGGGAGTCGATCGACTTCGAGGTAGTCGACTGGAAGTCGCAGTACCACGCGATACTCGGGCGCCCAACCTTTGCCAGATTCATGGCGATACCTCACTACGCCTACCTCATGCTCAAGATGCCTGGACCCAAGGGCGTCATCACGGTGCGGCGACTTCGACCGCTCCAACAGCTGCGACCGCGAGTTCAGCAAGATCTCCGAATTCTTCGGAGTCGAAGAGCACTTCGAGGCAATGGCAGTCGACAACGACAAGACCATCTTCCCAGCCCGCAAGAAACCAGCCAAGGACGCTGCCTTCAACGCGGCTGACGACACAACGACCCATCAGGTCCACCCGACTGACGCCAGCAAGACGGTCAAAGTATCGTCGAGTCTGACTCCCGCATAGGAAGGCGCGCTCGTCGAGTTTCTACGTGAGAACTGGAGAATCTTCGCATGGCAACCCTCTGACATGCCAGGAATACCCAGGAACCTCGCCGAGCACTCCTTAAAGGTCCACAAGGACGCCAGACCCGTCAAACAGGCCATGCGACGCTTTTCCGGGCCCAAGCGAGACGAAATCAGCAGAGAAATCGATCGACTGCTGAATGCCAAGTTCATCCGAGAGATCAAGGACTCGGACTGGGTCGCCAACCCAGTCCTAGTGGAGAAGAAGAAGACGAAGAAACTCCGCATGTGCGTCGACTTCACCGCCCTCAACAAATGCTGCCCCAAGGACCATTTCCCG
Source organism: Poa pratensis (assembly GCA_947311845.1). Taxonomy (NCBI): domain Eukaryota; kingdom Viridiplantae; phylum Streptophyta; class Magnoliopsida; order Poales; family Poaceae; genus Poa; species Poa pratensis. The sequence goes on along the minus strand of CAMZMU010000041.1, from coordinate 4,543,129 downwards.
CTCCCGCGGATAGATCAGATCATCGACTCGACTGCAGGCTGCGAACGCCTGTCCTTCCTGGACGCCTACTCAGGTTACCAGCAGATCAGACTGAACGTCGACGATGAGGAAAGACAGCATTCATCACACCCGACGGCGTTTTCTGCTACCAGACGATGCCCTTCGGGTTGAAGAACGCTGGTGCCACGTACCAGCGCACAATGCAAGCATGCCTCAAAGGGCTCATCGGGCAGATCGTCCAAGTCTACGTCGACGACATCGTCGTCACCACCCGCAAGGAGGACACCCTCATCGCCGACCTCCGCAAGGTCTTCGCCGCCCTCGACGAGTACCAGATCAAGCTGAACCCAGACAAGTGCGTCTTCGGCGTGCCAGCCGGAGAACTGCTGGGTACCTCGTCTCTGCAAGAGGAATCGAAGCAACCCGAGAAGGTGCAAAACATACTCGCAATGCCAGCACCGACCAAGCTCCACGAGGTGCAACGCCTAGCCGGCCGAGTCGCAGCTCTCAGCCGGTTCATAGTAAGTTGGGTGAGAAGGCCCTGCCTTCTACCAACTGATGAAAAAGACAGACAAGTTCGAGTGGACAGGAAGCGCAGACGCGTTCGACCAACTCAAGAAAACCCTCACGACTTCCCCAGTACTGGTGGCACCACTGGAGAACGAGCCGCTATACCTCTACGTGTCAGCCACAAACAGGGTGGTCAGTACGGTACTCGTAGTCGAACGAGAAGAAGAAGGGCACAGCCACCCTGTCCAGCGACCTGTCTACTACCTCAGCGAGGTGCTGACCCTGTCCAAGCAGCGCTACCCGCACTACCAGAAGCTGGCCTACGGAGTTTTCATGACTTCAAGGAAAGTAATCCATTACTTCTCCGAGCACCCGATCACGGTGGTAAGCTCCTCCGGGCTCTCCGACATCCTGACCAACCAATGCGCGACAGGACGAGTCGCTAAGTGGGTCGTCGAGCTAGGACCCTGGGGGCTGAAATACGCTCACCCGAAGTCAATCAAGGCCCAAGTGCTCCCAGAATTCACCACCGAGTGGATAGAGGCCCAGCTGCCAGATGTCCCCGACCTGTCCAACGCATGGACAATGTACTTCGACGGCTCCAAAAAGTTCAGATCAGCCGGGGCAGGAGTCATCCTCATTCCCCCAAAGGCGACAAGCTGAAGTACGTGCTACAGATGGACTTCCCAACACCCTCCAACAACGAGGCTGAGTACGAAGCCCTAATCCATGGCATGCGAATGGCCAAGAACTGCGGCGCCACTCACCTCATGATCTACGGCGACTCCTACCTCGTCGTGCAGCAAACCATGAAGGCCTGTGACGCCATCGCCGACAACATGATCGCCTACAGAGACCTGTACAACCAGCTGGAGGGCACCTTCGACGGCTGCGAGTTGCGGCACATCGGCCGCGAAAGCAACGAGGAAGCCGACGCCCTCGCCAACCTGGGCTCAGACAAGGCGCAGGTGCCACCGGCGTCTTCCTTGAGCGCATCACGCAGCGGTCTGTCAAACTTCGACCCACGCCCGGATCCTCCACACCATCAACGAGCACCGCCGACCCGCCAGGCAAAGAGAAGGAGCCAATGGAGGTTCTGCTAATCGAGCCCACCTGGACGAGCCCATATCTGGCGTACATGCTGCACCAGAGACTGCCAGTCAACTCAGTCGAAGCCAAGCGCATTATTCGCCGCTCGAAAGGCTTCACCATCATCAAGGGGGAGCTATACAAGCGAAGCATCTCAGGAGTCCTGCAAAGGTGCGTTGATCCAGTCGACGGTCAAGCCATCCTGCTCGAAATTCATACAGGCACCTGCGGGCATCACGCCAGCAGTCGTGCCTTGGTAGCCAAAGCCCTGCGAGCCGGGTTCTACTGGCCCACCGCAATGCAAGATGCCGAAGAACTCGTGAAGAAGTGTCTCGGCTGCCAGGAGTTCGCCAACAAGCCGCACGCGCCAGCATCGGCACTAAAGACCATACCACTCGCCTGGCCCTTCGCTCAGTGGGGGCTCGACATGGTGGGTCCACTCAAGAAATCCTCGCCAGGGGCACACTCACCTCCTGGTAGCAGTCGACAAGTTCACCAAATGGATCGAAGCCGTGCCCATCACAAGTTCGACTGCATCCTCAGCAGTTAACTTCATCAGGTCCATCATCTTCAGGTTCGGGGTGCCGAACAGCATCATCACCGACAACGGCACGAACTTCACAGCCGAAGAATTCAAGGACTTCTGCTCCGAACAAGGCATCAAGCTCAACTACGCATCAGTCTCGCACCCGCAATCCAATGGGCAAGTCGAAAAGGCCAACGGCCTAGTCTGCAAAGGCATCAAGAAGCGCCTGCGAGTACCATTGAGGCGCGCGCAGGCGCCTGGGTCGAAGAGCTGCCATCTGTGCTTTGGAGTCTACGCACCACACCAAACAGATCAACCCAGTACACGCCATTCTTCATGGTTTATGGTGCAGAGGCGGTCATGCCCTGCGACATCAAGTTCGACGCACCTCGAGTGGTGGCCTACGACGAGTCTGACGCAGAAGAAGCACTCGAGGACGACATGGACCCTGGACGAAGCACGCGACATCGCCCTCACCCGCTCAGCCGTGTACCAGCAGGACCTGCGCAACTACCACGGACGGCGACTGCGGCCAAGAGCTTTCGTTCCAGGCGACCTGGTCCTTCGCCTCAAGCAGAAGAAGGTGCACAAGCTCGCCTCCCCATGGGAGGGCCCATACATTGTGACAGAAGCAATCGGCGGAGGAGCTTACCGCCTGAAGGACTCGAAGACAGGAACAGTCTGCCACAACCCATGGAATGTTGCGCAGCTGCGACGCTTCTACGCCTAGTCGACTCCCCTGTTGTAACAAAGCATACATGTCAAGGCGGCAGGTTTCAGACGCACTCTTTCCCTTACCAGGGTACCTGAGGGGACTGGAAGGGTTTTAATGAGGCGGCCTGCTCGCAAAAATCAATGAAGTGATTTGTGGAACAAGCTCTCCCCTTTACTTTTTCAGTCAAAAAGCAACATAAACCTAGGCCGCCACCGACGCACTCGGGGGCTGCGCCGCACAGGTTCAACTCAAAATCCTTGGCCGCCACCCGAAGCACTCGGGGGCTGCGCCGTACAGGTCTAAGTCAAAACCTAGGCCGCCACCCGAGCACTCGGGGGCTGCGCCATACAGGTCTAACCGAAAAATCCTTGGCCGCCACCCGAAGCACTCGGGGGCTGCGCCGCACAGGTCAAGTCAAAACCTAGGCCGCCACCCGAAGCACTCGGGGGCTGCGCCGTACAGGTCTAAGTCAAAACCTAGGCCGCCACCGAGCACTCGGGGGCTGCGCCATACAGGTCTAAGAAAAATCCTTGGCCGCCACCGACGCACTCGGGGGCTGCGCCGCACAGGTCAACTCAAAATCCTTGGCCGCCACCCGAAGCACTCGGGGGCTGCGCCGTACAGGTCTAAGTCAAAACCTAGGCCGCCACCGACGCACTCGGGGGCTGCGCCATACAGGTCAACTCGAAAATCCTGGCCGCCACCCGAAGCACTCGGGGGCTGCGCCGCACAGGTCCAAGTCCAAACCTAGGCCGCCACCGACGCACTCGGGGGCTGCGCCGCACAGGTTCAACTCGAAATCCTAGGTCGCCACCCGAAGCACTCGGGGGCTGCACCGCACAGGTCTAAGTCCAAACCTAGGCCGCCACTCGACGCACTCGGGGGCTGCGCCGCACAGGTTCAACTCGAAATCCTAGGTCGCCACCCGAAGCACTCGGGGGCTGCACCGCACAGGTCTAAGTCCAAACCTAGGCCGCCACTCGACGCACTGGGGGCTGCCGCACAGGTTCAACTCGAAATCCTAGGTCGCCACCCGAAGCACTCGGGGGCTGCGCCCTACGGGTTCGACTCTCAAAGTCCTAGGCCACACCCGATCCGCTCGGGGTTGCGCCACACAGGTTTACAGAAATCTACAAGATACAATTTACTCACTCGGGGGCTACCCCCACCTCGACATACATACACTCATATTTCCACTTGGAAAAATTTCTTTTACAAGCTAACGCTATACAACAGCACTCTATTGCTCTTATTCTACAGGCTCGCCCTTTGGCGCATCAAGTGGCCCTACAAGGTGCTCGCTAAAGTTCTGGACCTGCTGAATCATCTGGCGCGAGCCGCAAGAGTATCGGCATAGTCACCCTCTCCAGGCAAGCCGTCAAGCACCTTGTGCAATGGAAGATTAGGCCGGTGCAGTCGAACGTATGCCAACGCCACGTTCGCCCCGGCAACAAGTTGAGTTGCACGACTTCCTTCAACGCACTGCCTTCACGGAACCTCTCCAGAAGCGCAGTCAGTCCATTCGGCTGCTCGTTGTGAGGAAAGTACACCTTGTTGATCTGCCAGAGGGTTTTTCTGCAACCTTCCAAGAGCACAGCAGCCCGCCAGGTGCGATCCAGCATTCGTGCCAGTACACTACCTCTGGATCTGTTCGACCAAAACTGGCGCGCTTCGGGTGAGTCACCGGCGGCCTCTTTCTCTACTCGCTCGTCCACTCGAAGCTGCTCAGCCTTCCAGTCAGAGTTCACATCTGCATCAAGGCCAAGCATTAAGCATAGCAGGAAGACACAAGCCGAGCAAAAACGCTAGAAGGCCAACCTTGCAGCTGTCGACTGATCAAGTCCATCTCGCCAAGCAGAAACTCTTCGCGCTGGGAGAACGGCGCAACGGGCCGCGACCTCAATCGCTCCAGCTCCAACTCAGCACTCTTCAGCTTCGACTCAAGCTCCAACACCTTGTTCCTCATGAAGGTGATCACTCTCTGGTCATTTACGCTTCGCACAGGAGCTGGAGGAGCTTGACGGCGGCGACGAGTAGGCGCAGCCGAAGTGGTGTCCTCCTCATCGTCCGCGCCAGTCGTTCCAGCAACATCAGGAGCTTCGCCCATATCAGACTGCCAAGAATTGACAGCGTCAAGCCAGGAAAAGAATCAACATAATTCATCCAAGCCAGATATCAAAAAAGACTCGGCGACTGCACCCCCGAGGGAGCGAATTCACATTTCATCATCAGCATGTTCACTCGCACAATATAAAGTGCATTACAGACTCAGCCCAAAAGCAGAAGCATAGTCCTAAAAGGAAAAAGTCTACACTACAGACTCCGACTGGGACCGGCTCTTCCTAGCAGCAGCCAACTCGGTCATCTTAGCAATCCTCTTCTCGAAGGTGGAGACAAGCTTCACGGCCAACTGGCTCGCCTGCGTTTTCACCCCGCTAAGGGACGCGGTCTTGCCATCAGGCTTTCGGGGAAGTCACTGACAACCTTCTCAAAATCGCCTACGACTTGGTGACCAAGAAGCAGCTGGAAAGTGAGCTCTGAGCCGCGTACCGTCTGCGCGCGCGTGAAGTCCGCCAGGACATTCGAATTGCCTTCGAATGGAGCCGCGAGTGCGTCAACAGCAACTGGTGGCGCTTGTTGGGGAAGATATTCCGGTGCACAGTCGCTAAGGCCTCCGTCGACTTCTGCAGTGCCGCCGTCGACTGCTGCAGCGCTGCCGATGCGTACGCGCAGACGCGGTCGACGAAGCCAACAGCCTCCGCCAAGCCGACACTCTCGCTGGAAGTTCCTTCTGGAGGAGCACCTCCGCAAGTCTCTGATCAAAAGAAATCCACACCCGTAAGACGTCAGAGGTCAAAAAAAGGCAAAGTAGGCACTGAGCCGAAATACTTACTTCCAACAACATCTGCGAGTGCGAGCAAGCGGTCGACCTGGGTCTTCTCCAGATCATCCCGAGCTTGTTCAGCTCTTGGGCTTCACCCAGCGACTTCTCCAGCTCCGCGACCCGCTTCTTCATGCTCTTTCTCGCCTACAGACCAATGGAGCAAAGTTAGCAATAAAGGCAGTCGACACGCCCCTCGAGCACAAGGGTTCACACTCACTATTCGCCTGCTCCAGAGCAGCGCGGAGTTGATCCCTCTCCTGCTCCATGCGAACGAAGGCTGCGGCTCCTCCACCTGCTGGCGATAAAATGGCTGCGGGAAACACAAGACATCAATCTGCGCCCGACTATTCTAGTCACGCACATCTTCGGGGGCTACTCCCATCGGGAGCGCTGTTGCGCACCGATACAGATTTTGCAGAACGAGTCAAAGGACACTTACATGCTCAAGCAGCCCAGCGTCAGCCGGAGTCGCATCAGCGGTTTCTCTCCGGCACGGAGGAGGTCGAAGTCCTCAAGGCCAAAGCGTCACCCGCCTGAGCCTCTTCTCCGGTCGTCTTCGTAGTTTGCTCAATCATGGGAGCAGAAGTGTACTCCATCTCACGAGGGGAAGCAACAGCGCCAGTACGGTCGCTGTGACAAGAAAACTCAATTCAAGGACCCGCAAGCGAAGAAGCACACTCGACAACAACAAAGCACTGGTTATGCGACTAACCTGACGACATCAACATCATCTTCACTTCCCAGGGAGACGGAGGCCATCCTCGCGAACTCGGTTGGCGGTGCAGAGCCGAGTGGAGGCACGACCAAAGGATCAGCAAGGTCACTCGGATGCCTAGCGCCCGAAGAGGACTCGCTCGTCTCTTCCTCGTTCACACCCGCCTCCTTCACAGGCGACGAGGCAGAACCAGAGTCGCCACTCTTTCGCCTCTGCCGCTTCCGCAGCGGCTCCTCATCTTCATCATCCTCCTCCAACTCTTCACTCGGAGAGGTGGCGGAGGGAACTTCATCGTCATCAACCTCGTCTTCAGGGAACTCGGCCTCTTCATGAGGTCCATTCTCCATCAACAGAGGAAGACTGACATAGCCCGAACGACCCTGTCAGCGAATGAAGCATTTGAGTCAAGCAAAAGATTGACAGAAAAAGATGCAAGACAAACAAAGCAAACGAAGCTCACCTCAGGCACAGGATTATTAGGCCCATATGGCTCGACTGGGCACTTGACATTGCACGGGTCAGCGGCTCGGAGACTAGTGATGCTCCTCACCTTCGACTCGACTGCGTCATCATCAAGCTCATTGCCAGCATCCTCACGCGCCCACATCGGGTGGACGCGACTGCGCAGCGGCTGCACCCGAAGCCTGAAGAAGGTGGCGATGAGGTGAATTCCACCCGTCTCGCGCCCGAGACTCTTCAGAAGGCCACGAAGTAGCGTCAGCAAGGGCTGAGTCGCCTCCCTGTCCTCCTTCGACAGTGGGTGCGCCCACGCGTTTGTCTTCCGCAACTCGCGATCAGCCGCGAATTCAGGAAGCCCTGCTTGGTCGCACCTGATGTAGAACCACTTCTTCCGCCAGCCCTGGACGGAGTCGGACTTCTTCATCTGGAAGTAGGAGGTGTCGCCACGCACCTGGATGCCGAAGCCGCCGACTGGGTACACCTGCTTGCTCTTCCCCACGTTCCTCCTCACGAGGAATAGCGACTTCCACAGCAGCCAGTTGGGTGCGATTCCCAGGAAACACTCGCAGAGCACGAAATAGCTCGCGATGCTCAAGACGCTGTTGGGAGTCAGATCGTGGATCTGAATCCCATAAGCATACAAGAGACCACAAACGAAATCGTGGAGGGGGAACCCGAAACCCCGCGGAAGGAAATCCACGAAGCAAACGCGTTCCCCCTCGCGAGGGGAGGGGAATACCTCTTTCCCAGGAGCGTGCACCGTCGCTTGGTCTACCGGCGGCAGCAGCCCCTGCGCGCGGAGGGCCTCGTGGTCGGCCTTCTTCACCGACGATTTGACCCAGTCGCCGTCGGGCTTCTTCATCACGCTCGCCTCGGCGGTGGCGACGGCGCCAGAACCAGGCTTCCCCCTCTTCATCGCGACCTTGCTCATGGTAGGGGAGAAGGAGCAGAGAGCACGCAGCGCAACAATGGTGGAACAGAAGCAGTGGAGACGATGACAGAATGGGGATGGATGAACTGTTCACCGCCGCGGTGAAAATTATATACCGCGCGGTCAGTCAATCCTGGCCGTCCCTGCTGCAACCACTCTCCGCAACAGCGTCTGACCGTCCACGTGCCGTGCGGAGAGGGCAACCGTCGCCGGCCACGCCGCCCACTACGCACGGGAATTAAGGCGCCATCATCACACCACGAAATTTTCGCGCCCAACGGTCAGAAAAAAGCGGCAACCGCTCTCCAGTCAATACTGACAGTGGGACCGCACTGTCACGTCCCATCGGACACAGAGTGCGTCAAAAACGTCAGCGCTGACGTCAAGCACGAAGGCGTAGGAAGTAAGCCAACGGGCTGATGGAGAACTCGAACAGTTCATTCGAGTGCAAGAAGATTCAGTAAGCTCTCAGAGCTGAATAAGTTCGTACAGTAAGCCAACGAGCTAAACAAACTCGAACATTTCATTCGAGTGCAAGATCATCCAGTAAGCTCCAAGTGCTGAACAAACTCATACAGTAAGCCAAACCGGCCGAATACATAGTAAGTCACACAAAGCCAGTCGCGACTCCAAGTCGAGTCCCCTCTTTACTCCCATCGGGAGCAGGCTTTTCGACTGAAGAAAAATTGAGTTTAACCTCAATTGCAAGCAATTCAGCTTAATCTCGGGGGCTACTCCATCGGGAGCGCTGTTCGCGCTCCCGAGTGACTCAGAACAATAGCAGTCGAAAAATCACCGACTAAGGCCATACTCATAGTATTTAACCCTGCAGTCGACAGTTCGACTAAGGAGTCCTCCGTAACCCCTGAACGGCCGAAGTCGACTAATTTTACTTCACCCGAGACCTAGCCTACCATATAAAGGCTAGGAGGGTCCCTCGTTCTAGGGTACGCTCATAGCCGCCACCACAAACCCTAGCGAGATCGCCATCTCACCATTGTAGCCACAATTCGCCATCAATAACCAGACAAGCAGGAAGTATGGTGTTATCCTCCGGGAGCCTGAACCTGGGTAAAACGCCTCGCTTGTCAGCCGTCGTGATCACCAGCGCTCAACTCTCTCCCCCTCAATCAACCCGGGTGTATAACCCAGGGATTTGCCGAGTCCACACCTTGTCACGGGTGGACCCCACCTTCCAGCTTACCCTTAGAGATAGAGAAGATTATTAAGAGAGTCCCTAAATTTTACGGTTCGGGCCTCTCGCTGGAGTACAGATACAATACGTGTATAGTTGGCGAATAGACGCCGAGAAAAATCCGAGAGAGAACGGGTTGCTGTCGTGGCGTGCTTGGAACTGGAGAGGCGGACGTGGCGCCGCGTACACAATTCAATCTCTCCGTGCGTTGTGTGTCCGAGTTGCCACACGAGAAAATTGCGCACGAGGTTGCGAGAAAGAAACCTGGATGCGCCACGTGGCGCCACCATTGGTCTCCGTGCGTCATCAAGCCTCACGAAGAGGCCAGTGCTGAGTCTAATTTTTTTTGCGTGGTAATACGATTCTCATTGATAAATAAAATACAAGATACAAAGTACGTATACACCGATCTTACAGATCTGGAAACATAGGATAAACCTATGTGACAAACCAACGCCTATCCATCTTCTTCGGCACCACCGTAGCAGCCACCAAGGAAAAAATAGACAGATCACCTCTTCACCCGAGCTCGACGCGGATCCATCGCTGATCATCAGCTTTTTGGACCTCCAATGTAGTTTGCCATAGGACAAACCATTGCCGTTAAAAGAATCAGACCGGGGCAGCATGTCCCCGGACACGCCATCGAACTTCAGCACTGACACCCACGCACGACGATGTCGGAGTAGGAACCAGAACCGTCAGCCTTCAACCACGAACCAACCACAAGGTGCACCATCTTTCAGCTATCACCAGTGCAGACTACCGTCTGCACGTACTCTGGATGAATCCTCTCTCCTCCACCTTGGCGCCGTAGACAACGCCGCAGCAACGGGGACAGAGCAGGAGGAAAAAACCATCTGATGGAGTCGTCGCCGCCGCCTCGCCGACACCATCCATGAACCCTAAAGCCACCGATCTGAAGGATCGGCAAACACACAGTGCCACCAACTCCGAGACGCTGCCATGAAGGCCAACGCCGGTGTGGGAGAAGAGTTGGGGCAGATTTATTTGCCCGGGCGCCGCTCCCACCACCCCAACGGCGCGCCATGGCAGAAAACTCCTAGCCCTAAGAGCATCTCCAACCGCACCCCTCAAAATCGGTCCTCAAACTGCGCCCGGACGCATCCGGACGTGTCCACGGAGGGTGACCGGACAACCCCTAAAAACATGCTTCTACAACCATAACCCCTAAAATCTAGATGCCATATTACTACAAAGCATGCAACGTCCACATATGCTACACTAGAATGGGGACTTGCTGCCGCCTTGCTACTTCCGATTATCCTATCTCCCTACTCGTCATCGGATAGGACGATGACCGTTCCCGCTGTGCCGGCGGAGCCGCCCCATTCCACATTGGCGGCCGGAGCCGAGCAAGAATCCTGCTCGGAGTCGGAGAAGAGCCCGAATGAAGACGAGGAGGCCCCGGCGTATGGTCGGCCTTCACGAATCGCCGCCTCCGCCTCGATCTGCTTGTCGAGGAACCCGGAGTGGTTCCTCATCTGCCTCATGAAGAGGCGGTCCGCCGCCTCCGCCTTCAGCTGTGCCTCCGCCGCACGTTGCTCCGTCGCCTCCTCCTTGAGCTGCGCCTCCTCGCGGATCCTTCCCTCTTCCGCCTCCGCCTGAGCTCTCCACTGCTCCCTCGCAGCGCGCACCCGGGCGCGATGCGCTTCGGCCGCCGCCTCCGCCCGGCTGTGAAGCGCTTCGGCCGCCACGGCCGCCGCCTGCGCTTCGACCGCCGCCTCCGCTCGGGCGCGCCGGGCTTCATGCGCCACCTCCTCCCGGGCGCGCTGGGCTTCATCCGCCTGCCGGATGTACTCCGAGCCCGTCAGCTCGACGATGTTGGAGTCCTCACGGACCATGAAATATCCGACGCTCGACGCCTCCGACGCAGTCACCTCCGCCGCCGCCTCCGCCTCAGCCCTGGCTCGGATTTGGGCCTGCTGCGCCATCTTGTCCGCCGACATCTTGGTGAAAAGGGTGGGGAGTCGGCGAGGCATAGTGGAGAAGAAGCGCTCCGGGCGGTGGATGTGGATGAACTAGGGTTCCGGCGGCGGCGACGGCTGTGGATGTGGATGAATAGGGTTCCGGCGGCGCCGGTAGATATAGTGGTGTCCGGAACGCCATGCATGCGGCGGTTGGGCGTTGGCCGCTGGCCGCTCCGCCATGAATGCCGACGCCGGTCAAAGGCTAGATCCTCCCTCCGGTAGGCCGGTCAAGGGAGGGTCCGCGCTGTCAGCGAGTGAGGGGCGGACGCGTCCGGGCGGCCCCAAACCCGCCCCAGATTTGTGCTGGGTTTGGAGTGTGCCGGACCGTCCGGTCGTTTGGGGCCGGTTTGGGGACCTCGGTTGGGTAGCCTATTTTGGCCCAAAGGCCGTCCGGGCAGTCCGCCCGGACGTTTGGGCTGGCTCTGAGAGGTGTGGTTGGAGATGCTCTAAGTACCATGCAAAAAACGGGTCTCCCTCCCTCCTGCCGCCGGAGCGGCAAGCAGAAGGAGAGGGGCCCAGCTCTCCCGCCGTTGGCTGGCGGCGGCGGCCGCCACGCTAGGGCAGGAAAACAAATCGCCTCGTGAGTCACTAGGCCAGTGCTAATTAGGAAATCGTTTTTTGCTAGTCGGTAAGTCTAGTCCGTATTGTACTAGAGTTTGTACGTTGCGTTAGGATTTAGGAATCAGATGTCCTACATGGAGTTGAACTGATGGTCGGTTCCTTGGGTGTATATATGCACAGCAAACCGCGAGTTTGTAACCAGGAAAACTGAAAAGAAATAAAGAGAGAACCACGGGGGCGTACGTACGTATAGTTATCCGCGAGGAGCTCCGCCCCAGGGACTGGGCGTTGGCGCAGTGGTGGGTGCTGCGAGTGCGCACCCCACCGGCCGGAGTTCGATCCGCAGGGATCGCATTTCTGGTTCCTTTGCTTTCTTAAAGCAGGGCTTTCAGGCCTATTTAAAAAAAAAAAGGAGCTCCGCCCCCGCCCCGCCCCTCTTCTCCGTTCGCGACTGGCAGATCGGGCACGAGATACCGCCGACCGACCGCCTTCCGTTACTCCCGTCAGTGAGCGTCAGTACGTGATACTGCCATAGTTTTGCTTGACGCATTCCATGCTCACAGTTCTGCTGGCTGCTAGTGCTATGGCAGGACTCACACGACCCATCGTGGCATCTGAAGAGATGTTGGAGGACGACTTTGGATTCACACGACTCATCGAGGAATCTGAAGAAGAGTTGGAGGACGAGTTTGAGATGAATGGGCTCAAGCCCTTGTTTTGCGACGAGGCGACGTCGGTGCGCTGGGCGTTGGAGGAGAGGGAGAGGGTTCGGCGAATAAAAGAGGACAAGGAGCGACAGGACGAGGAGAACCAGCGGAGAGCCAAGGCACACAAGGAGGTCAAGGACTCCATCATCGAGTTCGACCCCAAGGTCGGGCACAAGGTCTTCACCCGGTTCTTCCTCAGAGACTTCTCTGTCTTCGACATCAATGAAAAGTGTAAGTATCCTCGGTCGGCTCTATCTTCATACACACGGTTTGTATGTATTGCACTTATGAGTTGATTTCAGGTTTTGGTATGCGCTAGTATGTCTTCTGTCTACTTGTGAGTTGATTTCAGTTTTGATATGTCCAAATCCGTTACTAAATGAGTGAATCAACACACTAAAACATGTCTACATACATCTGAACTAGGACAAACACAAAAAGACTAAAAAGTACTCCCTCCGTTCCTTTATATAAGGCGCCTAAGCTTTTTGCACGAATATTAACACAACAGTATAATGTACGTATTGAACCTAATTGGGCCTAGGAAAAAGGGAAAGAAAGCAGTCCGTATCAGCCAAGAATTGGAAAGAATCCCTCCGATCATATCTCTCCAAAAAAAGATCGCAAGAATTAATTGCGCCCGCTAACTCCACAATCTCTTTCCCAGATCGCTTCTCTCTCTCTCTCTCGTGAAACCTAACTGTAAGCTAGGTACCTAAGCTAGCTACGTGAGGTTTCCTATTTAAGCTACGTGAGAGAGAGAAAAACTAGAATGCTAATTATGGAAGGTGCAAGCAATTCTTTGGTAGGTGCATACGACGCATCCTTTACGTGAAGCAATTAACTACAAAATCACATCTCCCCGATTTCAGGGATCTCATCCGCTTCAGCTGAGGCGTATTTTTCCTTCTGAAGCACCGTATAATACAAGTGCGCACTATATTTAGGAATTTTTTCAAAAAGCTTAGGCGCCTTATATAAAGGAACGGAGGGAGTATTATATTTTGATTATGGAGGGAGTAGTAGTAAAACATGATGAAAATATTTTCGTTGGATTAACTCATGGGCGATAGCAAACACGTACAAACTGAGATTGTTTGAGGTGAAGTAACTTGGTAGATGTCGTTTAGTTTTGCTTTCCCATATTTGAAAGATGATATTTGTTTGCTTTTCTATTGCAGCGCCTATCCCTCCAATGCGATACACCGACAGTAAGTACGAAGATGAGTTTGCGCTACAAGACTCTGTAAACATCCTCTCGGTCAGCATACTCTCCTCGGATGTTGGCTTCCCAGTCAACGTGTATGGCAGTGTCATTGCCAGGGACAGCATCGACTACAAGTGCATTCATCTCTTTGAGCGCCACAGAGATAACTGCCAGAACATCAATCTGCAGGTACATTTTTGCTTGCAAGTTCGGTTCTTTATTCGCAAGTGCTTCTAATATTAATATAGACATTTGAAGGGATTCATCTTAGTACCCGTAGTTGTTGATTGAGGTAGTCATCTTCATATATTATATTTAGGTTTTAGCTCTTTTGTTGCTCTTATTTTTACACTTTTATTCGTCATTTTTCATAATATACTTTAATATCTTTTGCCATTTTTTTATAGGACGAAATGTTGGTTTTAACTGGCCCAGGACGAGGTCTAGTGCTGGTCGACTTTATCTATCTAGAGATAGATCTTAAGATCAAGGAGGATGGACTATATCCGGACAGACAATTTAGTAAGGGTCTGATTAGTATCGATGGGCGAGTACTGTCTAGAGAAAAAGATGCAGTCGTTACAAGTGAAACCCTTGATAGCTGGCTCAGCACTATGGAGGTGAGATTCACAACTGTTATGAATACGGTCGAGGGGACCTTCGAAATCAAGCTCCTTGAGGGTATTTTTACGGAAAGATTGATGTTGGCATCTCGGGCGTCGAAGAAAGGATTGTGATTCATGATAGCGAGGCAGATGGTGCGGTGACATGTGATGAAAATGGAGTCATCAAACTCCGCCGGCGTGTTGTGACTCTTTGTCTGTCGAGCAGAAAGCTGATGTTTCACATTGATAATCAGGCTGGTGGTAACCTAGGAGAACAAACTATTGATTCCAGCCCATCCCCCACTGGTGCAGATCAAACGCAAACTTCATGCGGTGCTGGGAAATTCCAAGTGAGAGTTGACTGGTCTTTGATGGACTTTAGGCCGTAATGGTGTTGACTTGCAAATTAAGTTCCGATGTGGTCAAATGGTGTAGTGAACTACTTACTCCTTTTTTAAATGTAAGATGTTTAAGTGTTTCAAATGATATCTTGATGCATACTAAAATGAGTTAATATATGTACTAAACCGTTTCTATATATATTTGCATGCATATGAATGTGGATAGATGGTAAATAATTTTATATTTAAAAACAGAGAGTACTAAGTTATAAGAGCATCTTAGCAGGTACCGTGGAATGGCCTAACCCTTCAAAATTGGGCCGATATACTGGTTTTTTTTATAAGCGGGTAGACACTCCATATCGATCCGGCCTATGAATTACATTCCGCGGTAAATGGCCGTCCTCAAGCGATAACATATATATATGGTCCAAGAGCCCCCACGTCACACCTCTGCATCATCAAGGCTAGTGTTTGCGAGTGAATGAATTATCCCAGGGCGTGGCCTCTGATAAAAGTCATACTGGAGCAGCATGCATTCCATGGCTTGTGCCAACGTGGCATAGCTAAGTTAAGTGATCTAGTAGCTCTGAACGATGCAGTGAGATCTATGGTCATAAACAGAGGGAAGAAGAGGGTCAGTGAGTTGATGAATTAGCAAGTGGCACTAATGGCCAATCTTATATCTGTATGTCAGTAGAAGGCCGGCGCATGCAGCGCAGTTTCTTCTCCCTTAATTGGCACAGCAGCCCAGCCCAGCTCCAGATCAGGTTCAGCTCTCCCAGTCCCATATATATGCAGTCTCCAGTCCAGTCCAGGGGGCACATGGCGGCGAGCTCCGGCAGGGCCAGCTTCGTTTTCACCCAGTCGAAACCTGAAGATATTGATTATAATCTGTTGCATTCATGATCTACTGAATGTGCCACCTCCCCCCTTCAAGTTCATCTTAATTGATTAACACTTATATACTATTCAGAATATCTGCAGGCTTTAACCAAGATTGCAGGTTATCCAAATGACATGGTAGCATCACAAGGGATGCAACACTTCTTCTTTTTTGAAAGGAATGCGGTAGGGGAAACCCTACAACGGTTTTTGTTTTTTTTAATAATAAGAACCTAAATTTGTGTCCGTTAGGACTTGAACCTGGGTGACTGGTAGTACATCCACTTTCCTAACCAAGCGAGATGGGTTCACTTCTTAATACTTATTTTTTTATAGGCTCGAATGGGTATAATTCTTCACAATATTTTTACAGAGGCATGTTGACGACTATCTTTTGAGTTAAATGCACCCGTCGTCTATACACTTACCACCGATGAGCACTTTGGGCATCCAAGCCGCAAAAACGTTGCAAGAGTGCACTCCGTTGGTCATGTAGTCCATTAACTCGCGGGAACGTAAGCAGTTAAGTGGCCACGAGAGACCACTAGGCAGTGGTTTTGGAGGAAAAAATAACATGAATGTTTTTTCCTTTAAAAATAGAATATCCCCAACTACTCGATTATGATCATACGCCCCTCCATGGCGACCACAACAGGGCAGTGATAGAGTGGCAACTGGACCGAGCTTGTCGGCGGCGGCGCGTATTGTGTGACGGACCGGTTTCTCAGCGTCAGAGAGAGCCCGACGCCTCTGGCTCCAATTAGGTCGATTCGGTCGATTATGTGGGTATTTCCTGGTAGGAATCAACTGTAGCTTGCTTAATTGGTCTTGTGAAAGCGATTTGGCCCGAATTTAGGGAAAATTCCGGTCCGACTTTACTCCGTGAGCACTAGGGTTTCGGTTTGAGATCTTTCGGCAGGTTAGCTTGGCTAAATTTGTCTTTTCTTCTTTGCAATGTAGGACTATGCTCAGGCAAATTTAGCGTACATATGCAGCATGGTTGTTATGTGGACTAGTAACAAACTGAAGCTATCTTGGTGATAAAGTTGTCTCGTTGGATGAATGTGAAGGGGAGATATGGTGTCAAGACGGTATTGATTTTTCCATGTTTAATCAACCGGATTATCCACGTCCCTTGCTAGAGCAGGTATATTGGATGACGCCAGGGCATGGTCTATGTGATAATAGTAGTAGTTTGGTTGGGACGACATGGCGAACAAGATGCTGAAATGGGCCGGGCTGGAGGGGCTGCCGCCTTGGGCGCAAGAAAATTAGGGGCCGATGAATGTGCTCAGTGCTTTCTACAGAAAGGCCAGCATTTTTTAACGCAAGAAAAAACAATAAAGGCCCAGATCCGGGTCTCTTTGTTTCCGTGACGTGAGAGGAGTCCCGACGCGACGACGGTCACGCTTCCATACTCCCGAGCAGGCCTGGGCGTTCGGTTCCCCCGAACCGATCGGTTCGGTTTCTCGGATATTAAAAGAATTCGGTTTCTATAATTCGTGGACCGATCGGTTACCTACAAAAGTAGGAACCGAGACTTCGGTTCTCTGCGATTTCGGTTCGGTCCTCGGTTAAGACCGAGCAACACCAATTCTTGGGTGACGCAGGGTCGCAGGCATCAGCGCATCAAGAATTTCTTCACATCTCGTCAAATAGTTCGCTCGAGCTGTCAAGACCCTGCACTCAGGTAGCCCATCAGCCATCGATGTGCACAGGCAAGGCAGAGCAGGAAGGTTGGACAAGGAAGAGGAAGCACAAGGGATTAGGGAGAGAATGAACGGAGGACGAGGGGTGCCGTCGGCCGTCGCTCGCCGGAAAGTTGCCGCTGCTGTTGTTCCCCATGGTGCAGAGGAGGTGGCGCCGTGGCGGCGCACAGGGAGGCGGACGGGATAAGGGATGAGACTTGGTACTTCACGAGTTCACGTAATGGGCTGGGGGCTGCATCGTTTGTTAATTGAGATTAGCAGAAGGGAGATAACTACTGAGTTCACGTAGTGGGCTGGGCTTTTATCTGGATAGTTTAGGAACATAGTCCGGTTCTTGGGTCAATTCGGTTAACAGGAGCGCATGACCGAAATAGCCGAAGTAAATTCGGGTTCTCTAATCTGCTAACCGAGAAAGCAACCGAACTAATCGGTTCCGGTCAGTTCGGTCTCGGCTCCGGTTATTTCGGGGTCGGTTTTCGGTCCTCGGTTTATTTGCCCACCCCTACTCCCGAGTCCCGATTCCTCTAACCTAGATTTACGACCTCACCGCAGATTCCTTGCTGCTAGGATTTCCTCCACCGTCACCGTCACCGTCTCCACCTCATCGGCGAGGAGCTCCACCCCCGCCCATCTTCTCCCGTCCACGACTGGCAGATCGGGCACGAGCTAGCTAGTTCCCTACCGCCTTCCGCAGTTCTCCGCTCCTCCCGTCAGGTGAGCGTCAGTGTTCTGCTGGCCACTGCTATCATAGTAGTATTCTGCCGTGATACTGCCATATTTTTGCTTGATGCATTGCATGCTCACAGTTCTGCTGGCTGCTAGTGCTATGGCAGGACTCACACGACCCATCGTGGGATCTGTAGAGAAGTTGGAGGACGAGTTTGAAATTCAATTCGCACCACCCATCGTTGGATCTGTAGAGAAGTTGGAGGACGAGTTTGAGATGAGTGGGCTCAAGCCCTTTGGTTACAATAAGGCATTATCGGTGCGCTGGGGGAGGAGGAGCGGGAGAGGGTTCGGCGAATAAAAGAGGACAAGGAGCGACAGGAGGAGGAGAACCAGCGGAGAGCCAGGGCACATAAACAAGTCAAGGACTCCATCATCGAGTTCGAACCCAAGGTGGGGCACAAGGTCTTCACCCGGTTCTTCCTCAGAGATTTCTCCGTCTTCGACATCAATGAAAAGTGTAAGTATCTCCATGCATCCTTAAATGTTGTGGCTGATGTTTGCTATGCATTTTGAATTACCATAAAATTATTCTTGACTGTGGCAGTAGTAATAATTGCATGTATCACTAATGAATACGAGTTAAAAAAAATCATAATGCATTCTTATCCAAATTCATCTTCTTGTTAAAGAGCTTGTAAGTTCGTTATACTTGATACGATGAAGTGTCATGAATGAAATGTAACAAACATTTGGAGTGCAAGAAATGTAATGCATAGTGTAGTATAGACTGATTAAAAATGCTAATCATCCATTTATTTTATCAGTGTTAAAAAAGGCGATGGTATTCGCATAGTTA
Organism: Poa pratensis; assembly: GCA_947311845.1. Classification (NCBI taxonomy): domain Eukaryota; kingdom Viridiplantae; phylum Streptophyta; class Magnoliopsida; order Poales; family Poaceae; genus Poa; species Poa pratensis. The sequence continues at coordinate 4,524,574 of CAMZMU010000041.1, read as the reverse complement.
TTCGTGTATAGTTATTCGCATGGACCGAGTTGGACTGGATTCATGTATCAGTTTTCTAACATTAATTACTGATGTTTACTACCTAGTAGTAAAACTGAAATCAACTCACAAGTGAAAAAAAATATTTCCGATGGATTAACTGCTCAGGGGGATATCATACACAGAGAAACTGAGATTGTTTATCGAGGTGAAAGTATTTTGGTAGATGTCGTTTAATTTTTGCTTTTCATATTTGATAGAACATGTTTCTTTGTTTTGCTTTTCTATCGCAGCGCCTATCCCTCCAATGCGGTACACCGACAGTAAGTATGAAGATGAGTTTGAGCTACAAGACTCTGTAAATATCCTCTCGTTCAGCATAGTCTCATCGGATGTTGGCTTCCCAGTCCATGTCTATGGCACTGTCATTGTTAGAGACAGCATCGACTACAAGTGCATTCATCTCTTTGAGCGTCATAGAGATAACTGCCAGACCATCAATCTGCAGGTACATTCTTGCTTGCAAGTTCCGTTTTTTATTCGAAAGACCTTCTAATATTAGTATAGACTTTTAAAGGGATCCATCTTACTACCCGGTGGTTGTTGATTGAGCTGGTCGTCATCTGCATATATAAAATCCCCTTTTCCCCTTTGTAATTCTTTTGTAGCTCTTATTTTACACTTTTAGTCGTCATTTTTTCATAATATACTTTAATCTCTATTGCAAATTTCTTATAGGACGAAATGTTGGTTTTAACTGGCCCAGGACGAGGTCTAGTGTTGGTCGACTTCATCTATCTAGAGATAGATCTTAAGATCAAGGAGGATGGAGTGTATCCGGACAGACAATTTAGCAAGGGTCTGATTAGTATTGATGGGCGAGTACTTTCTAGAGTGAAAGATGCGGTGGTTACAAGTGAAACCCTTGATAGCTGGCTCAGCACTATGGAGGTAAGATTCGCAACAGTTCTGAACTCAGTCGAGGGCACCTTTGAAATCAAACTCCTTGAGGGGCACTTTTACGGAAAGATTGATGTTGGCATCTCGGGCATCGAACAAAGGATTGTGATTCACGATAGCGAGGCAGATGATGTGGTGACATGTGATGAAACTGGAGTCATCAAACTCCATCGGCGTGTCGTGACTCTTTGTATAAGCAGCAAGCTGATGTTTCACATTGATAATAAGGCTACTGGTAAGCTGGGAGAACAGAGTATTGATTTCAGTCCATCCCCCACTGGTGCAGAGCAAACGCAAACTTCATGTGGTGCTGGGAAATTCCAAGTGAGGGTTGACTGGTCTTTGATGGACTTTAGGCCATAATAAACTAATGGTCTTGACTTGGCATATTAAGTTCTGATGTGGCGAAGTGGTGTGGTGAACTAAGTTATAAGAGCATCTCTAGCTGATATCGTAGAATGGCATAACTCTTTAAAATTGAGCTAATATACGGGTTTGGTTTTTTGTATAACGAGCAGACACTCCATATCGATCCGATCTGTAAAACCTTAAAATTTTAAGTACCATTGCATCAATTTCTAGCAGGACTAATACGACATTCTGAGTTAAAAACCCATTTGTAAATGTGCGTTCGTAGCAACTTTAACCCGAAACAACACATGGGTAACTTGCTAAGGTGTAGGTCAAATAATTTGGTAAACACGAACTTTAATTGTTTTCTTCAATTGTGAAAATCCTAGGATGGGTAGTGTAGTAGGTTCTCATAGTTATCATGTAATAAAGCGAGGAATCAGAAAAGAGGATAATCATAGGTACGGATGGGATGCCATGTTAAAACAGAGGATGTGAATGTGACCTTTCTACTTTTGTTGTATGTACTATAGTAGATATTAAAGAATTATAAAAAAACAAACAAATATGAATATGTGAACGAGACACGGTGTTATTTTTCAAAGCAAGCAACATGCCTTTTTTTTAAACTGACGTGGCTTCTTCTCATTCCCCTGGCTAGAAATTTTTTGGGAAAAGGAAACACAAAAGAGTTGCGGTTAGCCTTGCAACTGACCACATCATCAAAATAATTGGTTTCTCTTCGCCCAAGAAGAGGAATAAGGAAGGTAAGAAACCACCATCGGCGAGCGAGCAGTCACCAAGTTTCTCCCGCAGCAACGGGCTAAGTCAGTGTCGTAGAAGCATGCCCACACAACCTTCTCCGCCGCCGCTTCCCAGTTCCTCCTTGCTGGCAAGGAGGGGAGGAACAAAATCGGTCTAACCGTGGTGGTCACGGTGGGTGCAGCAATGAGCAACTAGGAGTGAAGCGAAGGGTCACGACTCGGTTGTTAAACATGGAGAAAACGAGAAAAAATAAGATAAGATGAAAATTAAATTAAATTTAGATAAGGATATGGTCGTCTCACTAGTATAGATTGTACATGGCAGAAATTTATACAAGCTGCAATTTTAGGGCGTCTTAAGTTTAGTCCAGAGTATAAAAACCGTGTAAAACAATTTTCGAGGCCTGCAGTTTAGGGTTAAATCAAACAACGATCATCGATAGAACAAACGATTAGTAAAGATGTGAACGAGACACCGTGTTATTTCCTAAGCATGCAACTATGGTTTCTTCTCATTCCTCCCAATTATACAAAATTTGGGAAAAGAGAAGCATAAGAGTTGCAATTAACCTTGCAAATTGCAATTAATCACAAAATTTAAAAGGTTTTAATTTCTCTTCGCCCAAGAAGGGATGGAAGGAAGCTAAGAAGCCGAGACGGCCGCCGGCGGCGAGCACCAGGTATCCTCCCGCTGCGACGGGCTCCGCAAGAATCCGGTGCCGTAGAAGCGCGCCCACACCTCCTTCTCCGCCTCGGCGACCTCCTCCTCCGCCACCACCGCCGCCACGGCCGCCACCGCGGGCTTGGACAGCCAGGGGCACCACCCCGCCTGCTCCTCCTCCGCCAGCAGCGCCGCGCGCTTCGCCTGCGCCCTCGGCGAGGCGTTCCCGGCGAGGATGAGGTCCTCCGCCTCCTTCACCCGCCTGGCCCGCGCGGCGCGGCGCCGGCTGCGCCGGTGACGGACGGTGCGGCGGCAGAGCGCGGCGGGCGCGCGCACGACGAGCTCGAGCACCGCGAACGGGAAGCAGCAGCACACCGCCGCGCACCCCGCCGCCGTCCCCGCCGCGACCTCCCCGCACCGCGGCCGCCGTTGCCGCGCGTCCACCACCGGCGGCGACCGCCTCAGCCGCATTTCCTTCGGCTTAGCCATGCGTTTGTAACGTCGCGGCGTCTGAGTCGATCTTCTCACGCTCACGTGCGCACGCGGTACGTGGCCGTGGCGCCTGCTCCGTCGTCAAAGGCTCCGCTGCGACGCCATAGGCATTGGCAGGAAGCGAGCGGCGGTTGGGCCATGCGGCGAGCGAGGCTTATATAACCGGGTCCACCACCGGCCCGCGCGGGCCTCGCGCCGTGGGACCCGCTAAGGGCATGTACAGCGGCGTCTAGTCAGCCGTCGGTAGGAGATGCCACTTAGGATTTTTTGGCAGTTAGAGGAAAGGAAATCGGAATCCGTCGGTAATTCTACAGACGGTCTGGTAGCGCTAAATTCGCTCGCTACCGACGCATCTCCTCCCGTTGTATGGCTAGCGACGCCTCTCCTTTTGCTATAAATAGTTTTAATACATATATTTTTCAATGCATGCAGTTACGACCTCCAGGTTCTTACAGACAGTTGAAAAGATAGGCTATTGTACGAGTCGTCTACAAAGCTATCTAAATCTGACATGTACACCTATTACAGACAGATGGTGTCTAAACGGCTGTACATGCCCTAAGCCGCTAGCCAGGCCACTTGTCGCCCGTGGGACCCGCGCCTACTAATTCTCCGAAAAAATTCGTGTCCACGTTTCCGTCTCTCCCCGACCGAACCGCGTGCGCCATTGCCGCGAGAGGAGACGAGTTCGCCATTGCCGTCGCGATCGTAGTTTAATGGGAGGTGGCCACGACGTCGTGCGCACCACGACGACGGCTTCTCCTCGGCGGTGGCCGTTTGACCCGCGCGCGATCAGATCATCACGGAGGTAATTTTCAAAGTCGTTCGAGGTGCGTGCGCGCGTGGTGTTTGACGTAATGCGCGCGGTTTGACGGTGCAGAAGGACAGCGTCGGCGCGAGGAGGGTGACGGCGCTGGGCGCGGCGGGCGGGCGGGAGATGGACTCGCCGCGGTTCCGGGCGATCCTGCGGGCGACCAGCGGGCGCCGGACGTCAAGAGCTTCTCGCACGAGCTCAACCCGGGCAGCGGCGGGACCGGGCCGCACCACCAGCAGCACCACCGCTGGCCGCGGCGCGCGGAGCAGGCCGCGCGGGGGCGAGGAGTTCATCGGCGCCATCAGGACCAAGTTCATCCGGCTCAAGGAGGAGGTGGACACCGAGCTGGGCGTCTTCGCCGGGGACCTCGTCGGCGTCCTCGACAAGGCCGACGACGGCGACGACGAGTGGCGCGTCACGCTCGAGGACCTGCTCGTCGTCGCGCAGAAGTGCGCCGAGATGAGCCCCGAGGAGTTCTGGGTCAAGTGCGAGGGCATCGTGCAGGCCTCGACGACCGCCGCCAGGAGCTCGCCACGGCCGGCGGCGTCCTCAAGCAGGCCCACACGCGCATCCTCTTCATCCTCACGCGGTGCACCCGCCTCCTGCAGTTCCGCAAGGAGATCGGCGGCTACGGCTACGCCGACTACGACAAGCACCAGCACGTGCTCGGCCTGCACCAGCTCAGCGACCTGGGGCTCTACCCGTTCCAGGCCGGCGCCGACGGCGGCTCCACGGAGCTAGGACGCAGGAGCACCTCCAGCCTCACCGAGCTCAAGGAGAGGCTCATAAGGAGGAGGATGCTTGAGCAGAAGCACCTCACGCTCGACTTCGCCGGCCGGCACTTCTTGGCAGAACCCGGTGATTCCCCGGGCAGCGGCAGTGGTGGCAAGATATCGTCTTGGAAGAAGCTGCCGTCGCCTGCTGAGAAGAACCGGCACAACAACACGGAGGCGAAGGAGGACAAGGTCACACCGACGAAGAAGGCGATACCAGGAACAAGATCGATGTGGATGAGATCGTCGAGAGGATTGACGCCGCTAGCATTCACCCGGACGGCTGGCTTCTCTTGGGGACTCGGCCGTCAAGATCGAGATTTCACCCGAGTACCCAGGGGCCCAGCAAATAATCGTCGACGGGAAGCCGAGGATGATATGCAGGATCTGCGATTTTGAGATACCCATGGCATGTGCAGAAGGCCATTTCATAGTATGCACGCTGGCTGATCGGTGTGATTCAAAGGGCTTGAGCACCGACAAGCGTCTGCAGAGGGTCGCCGACGTGCTTGAGAGGGTCCTCGCTTGCTTCGATGCAAAGAGCCCGCATGATGCAGAATCCAATCATCCTGAGAGCGCAAGAGCTAGCACATCGAGTTTAACAGAAGAAGAATCTGATGGATCCATGGATCATGACAATGACTTGTCTCATCTGCTGACAGTGCCATCATCAGAATTGTTTTCACAAGTACTAGTTGCCTCTCCTGTTTCAGACAATTAAATTCTTCTGATTTGATGTAGTGGATTGTTGACATGCGTCGATGAAATTTGCAGGGAGCACTGACACCAGCATCAGGAAGCTTGTCACAGTCACCATTATTGACACCAAGAACTAGCCACGCGGAATCACAACTGACGAAACACAAGGCGTTCGTCGAGCTAGAGAATTTTCAGCAGGTTTGTGAATACTTCGTTATCTTTTGTTCAAATTCAATTTGTTTGGTTCATTTTCTTCAATGGACATGATTTTCTATAGAAGCGATAATAATCTATGATTCTTTGATGCCTAGACTTTTTAATGTACTACATTTTTTCAGGTTGAAAGTTTACTAACCATCGCCAGAGGTATTGAGAGCATAAAAAGTTCAGAGTACAACTCATTGGAGGAGTTGAGCTCTTACCTTGAAGACCTGAATGCTGTCATTGACACGAGAACAGTGGATGCCCTTGTTGTGGAGACGTTTGGGAGAAGGATAGCCAAGTTACTACAGTAAGTGCATTGCCTGTTTTCTGTAGTCCTTGTTCCATTTACTTACTTAGCACTTTAAATCATTTGTCACTGGCAGAAATATACTAATTGCAGTTTTATGACTCTAATTTCACATACCTGAAAAATATTGGCCTTACTGTCTTTTTAACATTCTGAGCTCTCAGGGAGAAATTTATGCAACTATGTGGACAAATAGATGATATGAGCACTGATTCATTAGGTCCAATAGATGAAGACAGTCCTTTGGAGCACAGTGTGAACTCAAGAACCAGCCAGCTGAACGGAAAATTTAAGGATCGTACCTCAATTGAGGACTTCGAAATCATAAAGCCAATCAGCCGTGGTGCTTTTGGGCGCGTATTTCTTGCAAAGAAAAGGGTGACAGGAGATCTTTTTGCCATCAAGGTAATGAGCAGTACACCAGCCTCCGTATCCTGATTCCTTCACAATCTGTTAGCTCTTTTACATTGAACACAAGAAAGATACAAATATAAGGAATTTTGGCTTCAGTTTGTTCTTTTCTCTGAAGAAGGCTTCTGTTTGTACTTCAGTTCGTAAAAAGTCTAAGCTCCTTGTAGCATCGTTTATCTCTTTAATTTATTGTGAACCAATGATGAGATGAAATGGATGACTTTCTCAACAAACCTAGAGAACTCTTCAAAAGAAATTAAATTTTGAAACACACACGAAATGCGTTGATAGGTTTTATAGTAGTGAGTTTTAATCAATAGTCATGAGCTTGATGGTATCATCACGAATGCAGGTGCTCAAGAAAGCTGATATGATCCGCAAGAATGCAGTTGAAAGTATCTTGGCGGAGCGTGACATCTTAATATCAGCTCGTAACCCGTTTGTGGTACGTATACGCGCATGTTCAGCATAGTGTCATACTGGACTTCACTTAACTTCCATCTGTAATGGACAGGTTCGATTTTTCTACTCCTTCACATGTAGGGAAAACCTTTATCTTGTTATGGAGTACTTGAATGGAGGAGACCTGTATTCCCTCTTGAGAGGCATAGGTTGTTTGGATGAAGATATGGCAAGGCCATATATAGCAGAACTGGTAGGTTACACCTGCATTTTCTTTGTTGTGGGCTGTCTGGCAGCATTACTCGAACAATTAAGCCAGAAATACATTGGTGATCACTCCTTTAATTTTCTTCTTTTCTATTTGAAATAGTGAACAGTGGCAATTGCATTCTACCTGCAGGTTCTTGCATTGGAGTATCTGCATTCTTTGAATGTGATTCACCGTGATTTGAAGCCCGACAACTTGTTAATCTCTCGTGATGGCCATATAAAGGTTTAATTTCTCTACTTTTATCGTTTTTCTTACATGTTTCTGTTTGTGTTTCTAGTTTTTGTAAAAACAATAATTAAATTATCCAACTGAAACTACAGCTCTTAGTCTCAAGTTATATTGTCAGCACTTAAAAGATTTGGATCTTTTTCCTTTTCACGCAGTTGACTGATTTTGGGCTATCAAAGGTTGGTCTTATAAATAGCACCGATGATTTATCTGGTCCAGATGTCAGCAGCGCTCTAGTCGGTGACCATCAACCAACAGATGCAGAACAACGTGCACACAAGCGAGAGCAGAGGCAAAAGCAGACAGCTGTGGGCACTCCCGACTATTTGGCCCCTGAGATACTACTAGGAATGACCCATGGTATGCAAGATTCTTAAGGAACTTGTTTTGACTTAAAATAGGTTAATTGATCACTTCTATGAACCTTTGTGGGACACTGCAAATATCTTGATTGATATTCGCTTTCTTCATGCAGGTTCAACTGCAGATTGGTGGTCAGTTGGTGTCATTCTCTTTGAGATTCTTGTAGGAATTCCTCCATTCAATGCTGAGCATCCACAGGTAGTATTATCACGCAAGCTTTTATCTTGTGTAATTTATTGGCCTAAGACATACTCTTTTTTCTCTAGCACCACAAAATGTAGAACTGATAATATTAACATACTATCGTTCAGAACTGTTATGGAACTACATAATGATGATTAATTAGTTAATTTTTGAAAATAGGGAGACTACTTGAAATAACTTGCTATTTATTCAGTTTCGCCCCAGTGCTTATCTATATGTATTTTGGGTAAATGTAAAGTAATAAAGAATGTTTAGAAATCAATATATCGATTCCTTCCAAATAAGATTTCTCAATGGATCTACATGTTGATTATGTTTCTGAACGATATTAAGCAGCTATATTGACAATATTATTTGTTCACAGATAATATTTGATAATATAATGAACCGGGAAATATCTTGGCCACAAGTACCAGAGGAACTTAGCTTCGAAGCATACGACTTGATTGACAAGTAAGTCATGGAAAATTGTTTCTGAAATCTTTTGCTCTCTATTGAGTGTAGCTGTTTTTAAGCGTTCAGCAATATTTCCTGGCCGATCTCAAAATAGGATAGATATCCATGCTGCAAATGTCACTTTACCCATTTTGTTTTCGTGCTAGATTGCTAATTGAGAACCCGGTACAAAGATTAGGTGCAACCGGTGCTGGAGAGGTACCCTTTTCCTTATTTCCTTTTGGAAACTACACCTCTTATGCACAGACACTAACTAAAATATGTTATTAGAGCAGGTAAAGGCCCATCCGTTCTTTAAAGGCATCAACTGGGATATGATTGCTAAACAAAGGTCGGGAGCTAAGCTAGTGCAGAGTCCAAAACATCAGGCAGCTAGAAAGAATGCCTCCAAAAAGGAGTCTCATAATCATGCTCTTTGTTTCAGGCCGTGTTTATTCCTTGTACAGACGATGAATATGATACGAGCTATTTTGCCTGCCGTCATGCGTGGGGTGCTGCTGATGATCAAGTCCAAGCAGCCCAAACGAGTACGGTGATAGAAGTGAGACTAGTAGCATGAGTTGTGGCAGCAGTCCACGCAGTTGTGATTATGACGAAGATGTATACCAAATAAATCCCTTTTAATTACCCCATATTATGATTAATAACAGTAACACGAGTCAATTTTTAGCAGCCAACTGATATCTTCAATTTTCTACTGAAATCATTGATAGGGCGATGAATGCGGTAGCATGGAAGAATTCGGAGCTCCTCTGTCGGTCAAATATTCTTTCAGCAACTTCTCATTCAAGGTAAATCAAGCCAGTCCGAGCTTCTCACGATCATTGAATCTTGTTTTTGGAAAGTTGACATTTCCCTTATGTTGCAACCAGAACATTTCTCAGCTAGCATCGATGAACTATGATCTGATAACGAAGCATAACGAGGACCCTCTGCAGTCTTCGAAGTCTTGAGAAGCAACCACGGCAGAAATATCAGTTCCTTCAGACAGTATGAGCTAGTGTCTCACCGGTAAGTTGAGACACACACTCCTGGGTACAAAGGTATGACCGTGTTGGTCGAATAAAAATTGATAACACTCTGGTTTTGTTCGACGCGAATGCAGGAACCGAACTTCCTTGGGACTGGTTGTAGTAGCGAGTGGTATGATGGCAAGTGTAGGCGTAGCGAATACATGAAACCACCCACGCGGCCATCTCTGGAAATTTGCTTTTGTACAGAGAAGCAGTTGAACCTGCGGATGCGTCGCAGAAGAATGGCGGGTTTGTCTATATGGTACTGGGATCGTGCACTCCATAGGTACTGAAATCCACTGCAGAGCATCGCCCGGATACTCTACGGTTGCTGGTTCTGTATAGGGATCTCATAGAGGACTATCTGAAGTAGGCAGGACTGTGGATCTCTCCCTGAAAACCTTCACAAGCCATGAAGCAAACTCAATTGTTTCGTGCTGTACAGTGTTTTTGCGTTGATAGCGAAACATTTCTCCCTGAATTGATTGTTTTGATCTGGTGCACATTGGTCGCATCTTCGCGTGTGAAAATTACGGTCTGATGACAATGTCTACAGCTTCAGATGAGCATGCCGTAGTATGTGACATGATTTCGGGCGGGAATGCCCGTGACAGCGAGAAAGGTAAAGTAAAATGTAAATGCCGCGCTTTTGTTAAATCGTAACAGTGACCACTTGAAACTAGGTCCATTGGTCCCCTTCCCCTAGCCGTCGAGCTTCGCTCACCCACTGGCTGCTGAACAGCCGAGTCTGAAACTCCATCTGAGTTTTTGAATTTTGACACTGGGTCTGCGACTCTATCCGGATCTCCAAGAGGACACTACACCTCATTCTCTCACATGTGTTTCACCTTGTACTTTGGACATTTTTTTTTGTCTAATCGAGATGTGTAATTAACTGTAGACCATGCCAAATCAACATAAGCTACTCGAATGAAAGTGCATGCAACAAAGCGCTCCTTCTCATTACAACAGCTAGCTTGACTACAGTACCATGCTCAGCAAGCAAGGCGAGTCGAGGGGAATTAAATTGTCTCCCACATTACTTAACCTAGCCAGGCCCGAATGCCGTCGCGGACGGCGACAGGGATCTCCCCATCTCCACTCCATCATCAGAATCTTTGATTGGTTTCCCTCCACGGTGAAGTAAATTCCGGATACTTTTCTTTCCATGCGGTTCTTCTCTTGCGAGGAAAAATATTTAAGCTCTCTCCTCCTCCTCCTTCGGCCTGGGTTGTTGAAGTACCTCGTTCGACCGCCGCGCTCCCCCTCCTCCTTCAGTGAGACACTAGCACAAGGCCGTCGGACCTCCATCCCGAGCAAAGGTACATCTCCCTTCTCTCACCCTCCCCTGTTCCTCTCTCCCTCTACCCCACCTGAGATTGAGTTAAATATCTAGACTACCTGAGTTTTGAATTGGCACATATTCGACGATACGACTTTAGTAGAACCTTAGCATCTAAGAAATATATCAAGTCATGGAGGAACTGATCATATACTAAACTTTTATACTTATATTGAAATTATTTTCATCAAATTATGGTCATAATGAGTAATTTAGTCTATTATTTGGATGACATAGTTAACACGTAAGAATAGTTTGGAATACTACCTATATGGTATTTTTTACAATTTTTTATATCACGTTGAATATGTAGTCATAAATTTAAAAGTGTACGTTTTATTGAAGTTCTCATTGAGCTATTTTTTATGGTTGTATAAATTATAGTGTATGTTTATTAATGTATATATTTGAATAGAGATTATTATAGAATATAGTTGAACGAATATCTTGGTAGTGATTCTAGTGTTTAATTCGGTAAGTATAATAATAGAAACTTCTAAATGTTTTAGATACTACTTTGCATGAAAATGTGTCTTCCATGTCGGTTTAGTAACCAGGTCACAACATGTGTGCGTCATGTGTATTTAGTATTTATATAGCATATATATCTCATAGTAATCAGTGATGAACATGAAATTGTTTTAGATCCTACTTTGCATACATATTACTTGATTATTTGGATACTCATCTTGGATGAGCTTGGTTTCATGTGGTGTATACAAGAGCTTCTGTGAAAATTTCAAATAGATATTTATGAACAACTTAAACATGGAATTCTACTCACAGTTTTAGGGCATCCATTAGAGAGAATCTCATTCTAACTAAACTCACTATATATGATCGGTCTGATTTGTTAAATATTCTTCGAGCAACTTTTCAAACCTATGATAATGAAAAGAAAAGATAGAAAAAATCTAATCAACCAACTACTTTTGAGGCTCTGCCTATATGGACTATGGCCTACCGATGGTGTTAAGGTTAGACTCGAGGCTGCAACGGATCAGGTGTACGAGCCGAGACATGCTGGTCGACACCACGGCAACGGCCACCATCCCGATTCCCGAGGCAACTCCCTGAGGCCTTGTTTGGCCGGAGAGTTTTGGGGTGTTTACCTAGTGTTTTGGGTGAAAAAACTCCTCCCACCCAAAACACTCCAACCCCTCTCAATCCCCTTCTCCACCAAAATCCCCCTCCAGGTCATGTTGTTTGGTACACAGGTTTTGTAAAGAGGTGTTTTTCACGGATCATTAACAAAAACTGATATTTTTTAACAAAAATCCCCCTCCAGGTCATGGAGCAAATAAAATGTAAATTTTGCGCTCTGTTAACCAGTAACAGATGCACAACTGACTTCACCATGTTGCTGAAATCACAACTCGACTGGATCGAGGTGCATGCAACAATTTTTCACTAGAATAGGTAGGTAGCTAGAGTATACCATGATTAATTAACAAGCAAGGTGAGTCGAGGAGTAGGCTGCCTTGCGCTGCGCCGGGCGGACCAGCTTGCCACTGCCGGCGGCGGCAGCGGCGCTGGCGGGGAACTCCTAAGTGTCTGGGTCCGGCACGTCGTCGGCGAACCGCACTTTCTTCTTATTCGTCCTGCTCTGCCGACGTTGATCTGCAGATGGCTTATCGTTGCTTCTGTTGTTCAGCTTGAGGCTGGACTCGAGGCGGCGGTGAATCAGGTGATACGAGACCAGGATGACGCCGGTCGACACCACGGCGATGGCCATCATCCCCAGGCAACTCCCTCCGCCGCCGGTGACGTTGCTCCGGTCCACCATGGATGTGTATATGCAAGAAGGACCAAAGCTAGCTAGCGAGTTATCTAGCTAGCTAGCGTCGCCGTTGGGTGCTATATCAAACATAATGTTGTTGTGTACGTGCTGGTCACGCTTCCCTCAACGTGGCTGTCAAGTTGTACGATTGTAATCAGATTAGATAGACTAGAATCCTAACCATAGTTGTTAGCTAGCAATATGTACTTATCTGTAACCTGACGTTGTCTATATAACGAGGAAGCCGGCCCCTGTTGAGCTGTGCGATTCATCCCAATATTTACTCCTTTGTTTGTTATGGTATCAGAGCCAGGAGGTCTCAAGTTCAAGCCCCGGCTAACGCGTTATTTAATATAAAAATAGTTGCGCCCTCCCTGATACTCCACGTCCAAGGTCTTACCGATTGTCCAGTCTAGACGTGAGGGGGTGTTAAAATATAAAGTCTAGCCCTTTCCATCAGTTCGGACTTTTGGGATAATTGGCTAGTGCATCAATTCAATACTCGCATGCAAGGTTGATCATCTTCCTACTACCGTTGCACTTCAGAAAAGCCCTAAACAAGGATCAAAAGCAGACGCACCCATGGAAAACTCACATGTTGTCTCACGGGAGAAGGCTAATTTTAGTACAATCCGTGCTTTCGGCTATTGAAATTTTCCACCTCATGCCACTAAATCCTCCACCGTGGTTCTTCAAAGCAGGTGATAAAATCTGCAGGGCTTTTCTATGGAAGGGAGCAAAGACTGTCAACGGTGGACACTGCTTGGTCGCTTGGCCACAGGGTGTGCAGGCCGAAGCCAAAAGGAGGTCTTGGAATCATGGATCTTGAGACCATGCACGCTGCATTTCAAGTGAGTTGGCCCTGGAATTAATGCTTGGTTGAAGGCATACATCGCTGTATGGAGTTTATAGATGTGATCTATGTGATTAGAGTACTCGAAAGCCGGTGGTTCTTCTACATGACAACACCACAAACTTTTTGTTTAGTCCAAAGGTGACGACGTTGAAATAAAAGCACTACAGACGGTGATGCTCTTCATGGATTCAAATACTTGGTAATATCAAGAATCGATGTTGTGGAGGCTTCCCTAGGCACAGTACTGACCACAATCCCTCTCGTCATATGCCTTAAACAGCTTAGCTTCACGCCTTCACACCCAAAAAAAAAAAGACCATCACAACACAAGTATTATACCCAGAAGGAAGACAATATTGGTAGACAACCCATTATGGCACCAAATAATAAGTTGAGCAGGAAAGTAAAGTATCTCATAATAGCGACAAGCTGAGCGATGCTAGGCATACTTCAAACGTCATTGCGAAAACAAATTAAGTGGCAGAGTGGTCTTGCAGCCTTCTTGCACAGGTCCGCGGAAGCGTCAAGCAGACTGCTCATATCCTCTCGGAAATGTAGGCCGCCAGTTTGTTAGCAGGCCTCCAACCTTCAAGTTTCACTTCTCCACGGCACCTTAGCTTGATACGCACCAAGTAATCCACCGGGACCCATGCAAAGCTAAGCCTTACCGGCATTTCTTCACCATTTAGATCCAGCATGGCCCTCGACTTCTCGATCCAGTTTGGGTGATAGGTTACCTGGTACCACGCTGAGGCCTTCATCTCGTACAAACTATGCTTCTAGTCGTCATAAGAGATTTCACACCCGTCTGATGTGGTTCTTTCAAAAATAGATCGGTACTCCTTCTTCAATGCATTGTACGCATTCTTGAGCTTCTCCTTCGTCTCCCCTTGCTTCCTGCTATTGTTTTTGGTAAGGGACCACAAGTGCCCTGTCACAAGCTCTGCTTCGCTGCGGACGGCGTACTGGTTGAGCATCGCGTTCAGCTGTGCTTCATACGAGTACCTGCACTGCCACGCGTCCGCGACGAAATCTGATGCACCAGGAACCTCCAGATCAGTGTCATACTTACAGCAGATCATCTGAGGTCCAAGATTCTTCAGGCACCAAATCGCCACACTTGGAGCCTTCTTGAATTGACCGGTAAAGCCTCCCCAGAATCTTCCCCGACTTGTATGATTTTGAGTCTTCTTTTAACAGGAAGTCGGGGTACATTTTTGGTCGAAGCTCTCGTGGCATCACCACAAGTTTGCCTGTCTTGGGAAAGTCCACAGCATCTGCTGCTAGTTTAGCTAAGAACAAGCACTTCTCATCCTTTGCTCCATCCTCGCTCTGGTCGGCATGAACGACATGAGCATTGCTGATGATACCAAGATTGTCACTTACCATGTTCTTCAAGAAGAAATCAATGATATCCTGTTATAAACACATGAAATTAATCTCATTATTTCAATGCATTAGCAGCAACTATTTGTTCACGAATAAAGAGAGCTATGTGCAGGTACAAGATGAAGCTATATGGAGTTTTCCTACACATGTAGTGTTTTCTCTCCGTTAGCATAAACATCTCATAGACGTACTGGAGCCAGTTTAACTGTGAAAAACATTCAACTCCAAATAAAAGCATGTACTTGGTAAAGGATTGAACAAGTGTTTATAATTATGTACCCCAAGAGCTTCGCCATATACGAAATGTCAAACAGTTGTCGAGTTGCCGACTCTATTTCAACCAACAAAAAGAGATGTTTTATGGTACCCCCAATTCAATAACGGCCCTTATAAACCTATCTTTGGCTTTTAAATTTTCACGCTAAATTCATGGATATAACTTATTCTCCATTCAGGTGCACTAGGCTTTATTCTTTTCTTGGTTATATATTTTCTTATTGTTCTCCAAAAGGTGAAAAGGAAGAACATGGAGCTCTACCGAAGGAATGGTGGGCCTATATTAGAGAAGGCAAAAATTATAAAACTATTCAAAAAGGAAGAGCTCAAGCCAATTTTAAAGAGTAGCAATTTAATTGGGAAAGGTGGATTCGGTGAAGTTTATAAGGGCATTCTTGGCAATGAACTAGTTGCAGTGAAGAAACCGATCAGTGGTAGTGTACTAGAGATTGAACAATTTGCAAATGAAGTCATCATCCAGTCACAAATCATTCACAAGAACTCATAGGCTGTTGCGTCGAAGTGACATCCCATTGCTAGTCTACGAGTTCCTCTCTAAAGGTAGTCTAGAAGACATTCTGCGACCTGCTGCGACTGTTTGCGCTCCACTCGGCATGGCCCCAAGAAAACGACCGATTCGGCCGTTCCCGCAGGGCCTGGCCCGAGGGTGCTTTGAGGATCGTGCTATGCAGGACCAAAAGGAAAAACGGAAAACTAAACGCCAGGACCTCACATCTGGCGGGCTGGGCCACCCTATCTGCAGGCTACCAAACGCGCCCTAAAGCTTTTTTCTGGTGTTCGTAACCTGTTGTTGCACCTTGGATCTAGACACTGGAGTTGGTTACTCGGTGAGCCGCTGCTTCGTGGATTTTGACCCTCAGGAACCGACCCTACAGAAATTATCTTCTTAGGTTCAACAATCCAAATTCTTATTTATAATTTTTCTGTCTTTGTCATATATTAGTAAATGTGCATGTGTAGGCACATATTGACTACTATAACTTGAATTTAGCAATCTCGACCAAGATGTGACCAACAAGTGAAATACAAAAAAATGTAGTATTATCTATCTCGAATCTATAGAAGTAATTTGATTGGTCATGTCTTAGAAAAACAAACTTCTCTTATCTATATATCTTATAAAGAAAATGCACACAAACATGCATTAGTCTATCTCTACATTCAAACTATCCACATCATCCATTATTTTTGCCAACCAATTCTCCATGTCATCGTACTAACAATTCATTAGTAACTATTTATCTATAGATTCACTTTATCCACATCCATTGTCTTTATCACCCAATTCTCCACATCACCATTTTTAGCCGTCAAAGCGATTAAATTTGGGACTGCATGTTCATACCTGTTGAGCTGCCTAAAATTGAAAGATGAGACAAAGAGGAGTAAGCAGAATTCAAAACACTAAAAAGTGTGATGCAGTACAGGACATGATTATATTTTCATATTGCATACCCTTGTTTTAACATTAACAAAGTAAAACAGAGTGATACAACCATAAACTAGTTAAATCTGCACACCACTGGCAAGAAAACTACAAATGTCGGTGTAACTTTACCATTATGGCGATGGATTTTCAGACAGTTAATAATTTAGCAGAACTTATGTGTGGGTGTGCTCTTCTCACCTTCTAAACAGGAAATATGAGATGGGGACCGTGCTTTCAACTTGATTGCTCTTTCTTCCCACTCCGAGTTGAGTTTACTCCAAAGATCAGCTTTGGCCCTCCTGCAGAATTTGGTAAACTCATAGGAGTAACGCCAGAAAAAGTAGACCATGCATTTATGGGCATATATATACAAAACTGTGCAAACTGAAATGATAATAAGGGGACTGCAAAGACAAAAAAAAATACAAACTGGAGTCAGATACTAAATGTGCTCTCTCTCTCTCGGTACAGTACCATCAGAGAAAGAAAGATCACAGCATGACATCACAAAAAGGCACAGTTCAATTAAAATTTCTATTATTACAAATTTTCATAAGCATGTGTGTAAACGAACTTGAGACTATGTAGCTCATAAGTGCAGGGAGTATATAGTGCACACCTTTTGGCACGTGCTTTCTGAAACCCTGCCAGAAATTCCAGAATTGTACTCCTTGGTATGAAAGTAGTCCCTTCTTTATCATTGCAGTTCAACCCAACAATATTCCCAAGACAATCAATGAGGAGTCCTTCAGCTGCAGCCTAGAGAAAAAGAATAAAGTCATGATCAGTCAAGCGTTATGCGAGGTTTGCACAACTGAAGAAGAGGAAATCTCAAAAAAAAAAAAAAAAAAACTGAAGAAGAGGAGTAACGTTTGGTATGAAAAAATTATGAATTTGGGTGCATATAACGATAAACTGAGTCATTTATATCAATTATTTATATTTGACATGCATTACTTCTATAAAGGCCCGTGCTCTACCCGCCTATCCCCCCTACTTGCCCCGACGCGTTGCGCTCGTTCGTTGGATGGCTTTTGCACAGGGTAAATAGCATGCGTGTTTCACTTCTCACCGTTGGATGCAGTAAAGTTTTTTCTTACTTCTCTTCCATGGGGCACAGGCGATGACGGGTGGGGCTCGCTGTATACCAGGTCCGCAAATCAGTGGGCGAGAACAGCTCGTGTTAGTCTCTCAGTTTGGCCCGCTCGGATGCCTGAAACAAAACGCGCGCGGTCAAACCCTAACTCCAATCGCGCGTCTCTCCTCTCCTCCAATCCTCTCCCGTCCTCCTCCTGCGCCGCCGCCTCTCTCCTTCCCTCTTCCCTCTCGCTCTCCCCTGCGCCCTCACCTCTGCTCCGCCCCACTGGAGCTCAGCAGCCGCGGGCGCTCCGCTCGACGGTGGCCAGAAGGAGGGCGGGGAGGAGGACGGCGGCCCGGACGGCAGCGGCCGCGGGCGCCCTGTTCGACGGCGGCCCAGAAGGAGGGCGGCGAGGAGGACGCCGCCCGGACGGCAGCGGCTGCGGGCGCTCCGCTCGACGGCAGCCCAGAAGGAGGGCGGGCTTGGGGTGAAGGGGGAGGGGGCACTAGCCTGAGGAGGAGCTGCAGCCATTTGGGGTGGAGGGGGAGGGAGGCGCTGGCCTAGAGGACGAGAGGAGGGAGCTCGCAGCGGCATAAGGGGAGGAGGCAACGCCGATGGTAGGCGGCCGGCTGTGCTCTTCCTGATTGGGAGAGGATGCGGGAGGAGAAGGGCGTGAAGGAGTCGGAGCCGGGCCAGGCTGGGAGAGGCGGCCGTACCGCGCGCGCCCGGGCATGGAGGCGGCGGGTGGCTGGACTGCGGCGGCCGGCCAGGGCAGCGGTGGCCCGGCAGGGCAGCGGCGGCCGGGCGTTGACGAGCTCGACAAGGCTGCTGGCCCGCCGTGAGCGCGCCGTCTCCTACGAGCCACCATGGAGCGTCCTCGTCTCCGTCGACACCATTCGAGCGTCCTCATCTGGTGCCCGGCTCTTAGCCCACTCTGCCCACAATACCACGACCTGGGCTTGCGGTGGCGCCGTCCCGCGTCCTCTCCCAGGTACCAAGAGGTTGGGGATGGACCACCCAAGCACGATGGCGTTGGGGAAGGACCACGCGTGAACGCAGAGCAGCACGCGCTGGATGCGACCTCGTGCACTCGCTTGAGGGCTAGATCGGCTGGTGGCTATGACGCAAAGGTGAGCATCTCCCAATCTCTCTGTTCTTGCTCGTGGAGTTGCATATGAAAATATTGTTACCAGATTCGTTGGTAAGTCCCCATTTTCTCTTTCTAGGTTTGGTCTGTTTAATTCGTGCTCAACCTTCTGGATTTTGTCCTTTAATTTGTGCCTCCTTAGTGCAGGAGGTGCAAGCAACAATTAAGAAGCGAATTCCTGGCAGAAGAGGACGCAGAGCTCGGAGTTTAAGCCAAGCCTTTCTTCTATCTGATGACAGCGATCAGCCGAGGTGAGCAGGAGCCAGACCTTTCCACCATATTGTCCACAAAAATCCAAGCAGGTTGTTTACGCTTTTGATATTTGGATTGAGCTGAGATGAAGATACTTATATTAAATAAAGATTCAAGTTTCTTTTTTGCCTACATTTGTTTTTACTCTTGCATATCTAAATTTCTTATTTTGCTGATTTATGTTGACTACTAATTGTTCAATCTAGAAGTTAGTTGAGCAGAAAGCTCTTTATGGTAATTTTGCTGTCTGTGGTAAATTCATATGGTTTGTGGGTGAAGTGCTGCAGTTGTTGTATCTAGCATAAATCTAGAATTTCTATACACTAATTACAAAATTTTATGATATGTTTTTGTTGCAACACTGCTGACTGGTTTTGCCATGTCTTGTGTCTTGATTGCAGAACACATAGACAGTGGTGAAGGCGATAGCTGTGCTTTCCGGCAGTGAGGGTGTCACCGTATTTTTCACCCAAGAGAGAGATGGTTAGTATAGTGTTTGTGGTACTGGTACCATGACAATCAGGTTTCAAATCGTCCATCATTGAATTGGTACAGAATTTTGGTTTCTGTTAGAAATATTGTAGTTTCAGTCAAATCTTAAAAAACAGGGAAACTATTCGCCATTGGCCTGTTACTAGAAATCACCTCATGACTGGCCACAGTAGGCACAATCATTGTAACCATGCAACATTTGCCTATTAGCAGGTGGGCTTGGTTACTGCGTGGTTGGTTTATAATGCCTACTTTACCTGAGGTCAATGTTGCATGGTTACATGAATGATGCTTTCAAAATGTTTTCGCAAACGCCTTTTGTGACATAAATGACAGCGCTATGTCAGTGTGACTGCTGCACAGGATGATAATCGTGCGTGTGTCTGCTCTGCTTGCAGACCTCGGTTGTATGCGACCTAATTATATTATGCAGATAGTTGTTTCCTTCCCTGGTGTTTTCTAATATTTACTTTCATTTGACAATGAAAAATTGCCATTACAGTTCATTTGTTTACCTCGAGGTATGTCTCACTTGTCATGCGTGTCCTATTGATACAGAATCAATGTTGTCAACTGTCTTGATCTTGGAGAAGTATTTTTGGCTATGGATGCAGTCAGTGAGCTGAAGGAGCAGGTACGGATGATGGTAGTGTGTTTTCGTGGTAGTGTGATTGTAGTGTGTTTTTGGTGCTGGTGTGATCCCCGGCTTTATAGAGATTACAATAGCGAGTCAGAATCAATCACTTCTACAGTTGTAGTAAATCATGGTTGAAAAATCTGTGAGGAGTTTGGGAATAGAAGCATGGTGTCAGAACGTACACAAAGCGGTTGGTTCTAAACCCAGATGATCTCAATTAAAGTCACTGGAGTTTAAATTATTTAGTAACCAATAAATTTTTATTTGAATTACTGGATTGTCCTGTTTGTGCTTTATTTTCAGCTTCATACCATGGATTGTACTTGGAGAGAAGGAATATAATTAGTGACTGGCCTCCTTTTTTTGTTTTCTTTGCAGGATTTGTGTGTAAATGCTTAATGGGATGAACATAAGGAAGCATTTCCATCGTTGTCTCCTTGCACGGTTAGCTCCTGTTAATTGAGGGAAGTTGAAGTTACTATGCGAGCCTCTACTGCACAGTTATTAACAGCCTCACAGCTGGTGGGTTTGTGATGATTATGGCCATTCATTTAGATTATTCTTTTGTTGTCTTGTGGTTATACGCTTGAGTGATTTTATATTTTCTCAGGTTGCTCGTGTCCTTCTCAAGTGGATCCATTTTCGCTGCCCTATGTTCATGTTCGGTTCTACTTAGGTTGATCGTTTGCTGTGCATTTTCTTGCCTGGTCGATCAATTAGAAGCCGGAGATGGTACATTTTTATTCTGACTTTTGCATCTTATAATTTCTGAATCTACCAAATGCTATGAGCTTTTCTATAATTACTTCTTAAGTGGTTCACCAAATAAGTTTCTCCCCTACCGGAGAAAAGGTAAAAGCTGTGAAGTTTTTTTTCATTATTGATCGGAAAGAAAATGTGTTACACATGGATCACAAGACTAGGGCATGCAATTTGTGGCTCATTTGTGATTTGTCCTTTTACAATGTATGTTGTATCGAATTGAGGACAAATGGTACACAACACGATAGATTAAAATCGGCATGCACATGACCAGTGAGGCGGTGTGTGCCCCAGACTGGCGATTATTGAGTGATAACATTAAGCTTGCCTGACTGATGTTGTTTTAGTTTTATCCTTTCAAGCAAGTTTCGTTTTTCTGTATCATATCTTGCTTCTACATAACTGTGTCAGGAAATAGTACAACTTTTGCAAGCTCTGAATTATGTGAGGTTTAGCTGGAAAACTGGCACCATGATCTTCTAGCTCAGATTTTCGAATTCGTTGCCGAGTCCTTTTCTACATTCAGTGAAGCTTTGTGTTCTGATATAGCTTACCTATGGTAAATCCTTACAATGAAGAATATGGATTCACGATGGATATAACTTTAGACAAAACTTTGATGTAGGTGGCATTTCATTGTGATGAATTACATCGTGCATTATTCAAGCCATTTTAAATTCTTGAGCAGCATAACTAAATATTTGTTGGCACTGCCAAACCTCCGTATTGAGTTTCTTGGTATGCTTATGTGGCATCAGGTTTTCAAATACAGTTTGGGAAAATGTTTTTTTTTGCAGGATAAAGAGTTTACGTTGATTAAATTTTCAGTTGAACATTGCTGTTGAATGCTGATTAGAACATTGATGCTTTCTGTGTTTGACTAAGCTGTTTGTGTTATTCTCTTTCTCCTTATTTCTGCAGCAATTAGCTACAGCGGTTTGAAAATCGTTTAGCATAATTTCTACTGAATCTTGAGATGACATGTTTCTTATATTTTCTTAATTACCAATGCTCCTTTTGAATTTAATCTATATTTTTTTAGCCAATCCACAAATTGTATAAAGGGAACTCTTCAGTATGTTAGTCTGCTTCTGTAGTTAAAAAGACTGGTTTCACTAGGATTTTACATTATGTGTGTGCCTTAAGCCTCCATATCCATGTTGAATAGTATTGCCTCGTTTGCTTGTTGCTTTACTATGTGTGGAACTTAATCAGTTAATTAGGATCTTGCTACTTGTATAGGGAAGAGAAGGACAAGGCTGGAAAGTATAGCATATCAGTGGAGCAGACCAAGAGCCGAAGCTGGATAAGCAGGGTATGTTCTACTGGCCAGTTCTTACGCTCTACCTGGAGGTCAATTTGCTTCATTACACATATCGGAAGATTGATACTATCACTATACAATAAATGGGAAGACTATGGAGGGAATCAGGGAACACACAAATATGTGAGACGGGGCAGTGAGGTAGGCGATTATCCCTGGATTTTACACTAGCATCATCTATTCTTTGTGCATGTCATGTGTTTCAGTAAATGCACAATAGAGATACAATTTGTACAACATTTTTATGATATCAGTAAACGCATTTCCCTGGAATTTTGTTGAATTATGCTAGAAAGTGTGGTAAGCAGATTATACTGCAAAATGAGCATTTCGTTTAGTTGTCTATGTATCTAACCTTTATGCATTTTCAGTTTAATACATTGGTTGTAATGTATCCTGATATTTTCGTAGTTTGGAGGATTCATTACTGCACTCAGAGGCGACGTTTTTTCTTATTTGGTTGGGAGACCAAATTTGCTCAGATGAACATATACAATGGGGAAAGGTAGCTCAGGGATGATAAATGACGATAAATCATTAACAAATCCTAATTGTGTTTGCCTTTCAGTTACATTAAATTTTACCTAATATATGTCTTCCATTTTTTTCCACTGTTCTGGTTTGCATCTGGATTGCCTTTATGCTGTTCCTCACGGCAATGTATGATTTGCAGTTTTTTGAAAATAGATTTACAATTTTAATCACAATTATGTTCATGCAACAAGCAATCAAGATATAGAATTGCAACTTTTTATGTCCATAAAAAGTATATACTACCACCAATGTTCAGAGTATATGATATTTGCATCTGGATTGCTTTTATGCTGTTCCTCACGGCAATGTATGATGTTGCAGTTTTTTGAAAATAGATTTACAATGTTAATCACAGTTCTGTTCATGCAACAAGCAATCAAGTATAGAATTGCAACTTTTTATGTTCATAAAAAGTATATACTATACCAATGTTCAGAGTATGATATTTTAGAGTTTGGGTGGTCCATCTTCCTCAACTTTGACCGATTATGATCATCCAAAATGAAACTGAATTGGATCAGAGAAGACAATAGACTCGTGTTCTGCATTTATACATATCTTGACATAGTCTCTCTTTTCTGCTTTGCAGCTGGTGATCTATACAATCAGGACATGGTCTATGACGGTGCTAGAAAACGTCCGCTTCCTGGTTGGCCAATCAGCCAACCCAGAAATTCTTCAGAAGCTCACTTACCTGTGCTGGAACCATCACAAGGCTGTCAGGCACATTGACACCCTGCGGGCATACACATTCGGCTCCCCATGCTTTGTTCACGTGGACATTGTTCTGTTGTGCGACATTCCCTTGCAAGAGGCACACAACATTGCCATTGGCGAGACCCTGGAAGAGAAGCTGGAGAGCTGGCCCGGAATTGAGTGCCTGATTCGTGATGGATTTCAGGTTTTGGTGGTCTGTTAATGGCCATTGGTCGACCTGCAAGTAAGTTTGCTATATCAGGCTGATTTCAGAACTATTCTCTATTTGTTGCCCCTTTTCATGCATGTTTCGTTGCTTGAGATAAAAGTACAAATATGGGAATCGAAATTACAAGTTTTTGTAGATGCACACATTGTGTTTTTTTTCATATGTAGGATAGTGTTAATGTATCTTTTATGTCTCTGCTAATCTTGGTGTCTCTGAGCTTTCTCAGGTTCAGCTATCAACACAGCCAGTGCCCTCTTTGATGTGCACCCTCTTGATGGAAGGAACGATTTAAGTGCCCTAATAAAGTACTCCAAGCATTTTGTGTTGTTGTGTATTGTCTTGTTTTTATTCAGTTCTGCAGTAGCATATTGTCTTTTTTTTCCATATTCGTGGCTACAAGATTTGTTTGTTGTGCTCTCGGTCAATAAAAGTCATTTTTATTGATCATGTGTGAATGTGTATTATTTGACATATTCACCTCACGCTTGGTCATTTTAGTTTGCGATTTGCTAGATCTGAAGTATTTATGGTTATTTTGATAGGGGTCGTAAAGTGATAATTTTATTAGTACAGGATCTGGGAGAAGCTAGCTAGGGGAAGGAAAGAAGAGTAATGCTATATGTTATTTTGAATAATTTCCAAGTTGTCAGGCTTTGCCCTTTATATATACAATGCATCACCATTGCAAAAAAAAGTAGCTGTTTCGCTTATTACGCATAGAGATGATTTTGCCGGATTGAGCCAGAAATAACAATAACTGAAGCTAGCTGGTTAATAAGCTGATTTGTGAATTATTTATAGGCTTTTCCCTTTATATATACAGTGCGTCATCATTGCAACAAAAAAAAGACCTTCCCTTGTTCCGCATAGAGCTGATTATGCCGGATTGAGCCAGAAATAACATTAACTGAACCTAGCTGGTGAATAAACTGATTTGTGAGTTATCTATATATGTGCTATGTAAAGCTTACTCCATGGATGAATTAATTGCTATTTATTTATATCTGCGCCATTTCCGTGTATGGTTTGAACATCAAATGGATGAATCAATATTGTTCCAGTATGTATTTTATTACTCTGTTCTTATAGCTTTAATGTTAGAATTATTTGTGCTATGCTACATAGGAAAGTCCCTATCTTAGAAAGATGGTGGTTGTTTTATACCTAATAAAAATGCTCGGTGGTGAATGCTAGTTTTAGGTTCAAAATTGTATGTCAAGCTAATTCTGATGGGTCTTCCAAAGACTGCAGACAAATTCATCTTTAACTTAAGACATGAAATGAGCTGATTCTTTGGTGCTCTCTCTCATTTCTGCAGGTTTACCGTGGACAGGTTGATCTCAAACTTTGTGGATTGTTTTTCTGTCTCCATGATATAGCGTAACAGATGCAATGACAACAACGACATTGCCTTTCAATATCCATTGATCAAACAAAAAGAAACACACCAGGGTAGGCCACAAGCATGTCGCATTATGTTCTCAGCTCCTTATTGGTGATTATCATCTCAATTTCTTAGCTTCATTAGATATCTCATTTCAGTACCGTTTCAGGCTTCAGTTAGCTGAAAGATAACTGGTCAATCTTCTACCATGTGATTGTGCTTTTTCAGGTCAATGGGTGACTGAGCAATTTAATAATATATTATGTAGGTGAGTCTCTGATCAGGCGATTTGAGCTTATCTATATTCTATTCTGCCAGGCCTCAGAAAAAAAGTACATTGATGCCACTTTAGATAGGTGGTTTGAGCTTTTTGCACATTAAAACCACATGAGTTTTATTTTGGCTGCGTGTTCAATAGGTGCAGACATATGTATACAATAGGTCCACTGACACTCTGAACAGCTTACTAAAAAGAAAAACTATGTATGATTGTGGAAGATTAAATGTGGCCGCCATTGTGCCTTCACCGGCTTTCTCATTAGTATTTCATTTAACAGCTCAGTTTTGCCTCTTCCACCATTTAGTTTATGAGGAGATAGTAGGTATTACAGTGCATTTGATCGTTGAGAATTTCTGCTATTGTGCAGGGATAGCAGGATTGACGATGCAAATATTTCATTACATAAGGTATGCTCTTATGTCATGTGCTGAAATCAAGATATTGATATCGTATATCAAGGTTACCTCTTTTTATGTGACAGTTTGTTGGCTGCATGATATTTCAATGGCAGATTCAAAATTACAAATAATTTTTCAGTTATCATAAAAGTTAAGATAGAGTTGTACAATTACTTCCACTTATTATCTTTCTATAGTATTATCGTATTAGGTTATATAAGGATTATTACATTTAGCAATTGTACCCTCTTTTCAATGGCTCACGCTAATCCTAGAAGAAATGGCCATAAAGTTATACAACGGTTAATCAAGCCTCCATGGTAGCAATATGCAGCCGTTGGCTTAGGAGGCCTTACAGGACCACCACCGTCTTGTGCAGGCACCCTTTTGGTTTTTACCCTAAACCATGCCTCTGTTTCTCTAACAAAATAGAAACTATTTCCAAAGGCCACCTTTCTTCACTCCACTTTCTTAAAGAAAACAAAAACACCATGTAGTATTTGGCATGATCAAATCTTTTGCCTGCTAGAGATTAAGAAAGCTATAACTTGCTTTTTTCAACACTATTTTCTTTGTATGACATTGCCATCTAACCAGGAAGGCAAATCACGATGATCGATGTATGTGTGAGCATTTAATATACTTAGTACATCAACTCTTCAAATTTGATTGCAATGTGTTGTCGGTTACTTGTTTTAATTAGAGATTATACATGTTTTAAGTCGACATTATATTGTTTGCTTTTCACTAACTTCAAATATCTAACATAAATTTATTTTGTAAACCCACGCTCTCATCTTTGCAGAAATGGCACGCCTTCATTTAAACTTCTGTATGTCACACCTCAACAAGGATTTCACTCATTGTGTTTGGGATATACATGTTCTCTCATACATGCTATTACTTGGTGGACTATTTTCTGTTTAGTTGTAGTTCCACACTGAAGAACAGTAGCCAAATTTCTCCATGACAAACAAAGTAATTAATTTGTGAAGATATATGTAAACTACGTTTTCTTATATTTTCGTAAATTAGAAGAACAAGATGAGTGAGCTGCATATCTAACTGTTGCCGAGGAGAAAGATGACCCAATTGAGAAGACGAGACCATCTGAATGTTGGCATTCGCACTAGGACAATAGCTTGACTGGAAATATAAAATCATCCAATCATGTAGGTTGCGCATGTACCAGAAACTATTTGACTGCATCTTCGTCACCTTAATCTTTGTTTGGGTATATCATATTTTAGAATTACATATAGAATGTTTGTTTCAATGTTTATATCTTAATATCTATGCAATGTGCTGATGCAATTGTTTCCGAACTTTACAGCCAGGAAGCTCAAATGTAGTAAGTTGCGGCCTACATGGACCATGTGCTGATGGAGTTGTTTCCAAACTTTACAGCCAGGAAGCTCAAACGTAGTAAGTTGCTGCGTACATGGACCATGTGCTTCGTGCAAGACCCGGTTTCAAACGAACTTATTGTTCTTCTTGGGGAACCATCTAACTGAAGTATCCACTATGATTGTTGTCTTGAAGCAAAATCTGGGTGTGCTTATTTGAGCGACAGAGGTCAAGGCGACTACTGATACAGCTTGATTTGGTGCTATTATCATGTTCCTCCAAGTTACATTCGCTTTTGTTATTATGATGCAATACATATCCAGTTCGTGCTGTTTACTTGCCTCTGCATTAACACTTGTAGTTACAAACATAGCTAAGCTGGAGCTACAATCGCAGTTACATCTATTTTCAGTCATTCTTTTTTCTCTGGTGATTCTTTTGCATAAGTATCTTTCATAACAATTTAATGACTCTGTATAATGGAAAATATCAATTCAATATAGATTTGCTTTCACTGAGATAAATCCCCAGTTTGTTTTCACCCAGGTTCAGTTTCATGGCAGCATTAGCTTCCCTATTTTTCTACCGCTGTAATATTATTCCTCGAGTTGTGTCAATATACAATCTCCCTTTTTATTATGCAAAGAGGTGATTTTAGGAATAACTTATGATGTGAAGTCTTTTTTATTCTCATTAGTCTATGGCAACAATACGGTCCTGCTTCCGGCACTCATAAAATTATTACTCGAGTTGTGTCAATAGACAATCTCCATTTTATTTTGCAAGGAGGTGGTTTTAGGAATACCTTATGATGTCGACTCCTTTTTATCTCATTAGCCTATGACAACAATACGGTATTGCTTCTGGCAGTTGCGCAACAGATTAGGAAACTGTTCTTTGTTTCGTTTTTCAATATTTTATTTCAGGTTTAAGTTTTGCTGAAAGATAATACAATGACCATCTTCTAACAGGTAATTGTCCTGTTTCGGGTCAATCCGGCGACTAAGACAAAACAATAATAAGGAGATGAGTCTTTATCAGGTGATTTGAACCATGGTGATGCTTATAGCAAATTCGCTCTTAAACTTTCATGCTGCGTGAAGTAGACGGCGTCTGCCTATTTCTACTCAGGCCAATGAACCCCATCTTATAGTTCGACCCTTCTATTGTAACTATGTTATTAAATTTGAAAAATTGTAGCCTGACTTCACTCAGCTATGTTATGTAATAGACTAAGAGAGTATTTATTGCTGCATGAACCATCCCAAAGTAATTTGTTTCTGTTACCTCTTTAGATGGCAAATGCTTACTGCTTGCTTGCTCATCCTTATTTGCTTAGTATTTCTTTAAGTTATTTTGCTCTCATTGTTTTGTTTTTCTCATTGCTTCAGTTATTTATCTCATTTATTCAGTCCGTAACTCTATTATTCTCTCATTAATTCACCCTTTTATGTCATTGATTCAGTGTTTAGTATAGCCCGGTTCTTTTGCCCTTTATGTTCCCTTAATGAGGTGAATCGATCATGATTTCACTTTTGCTCGGTTCTTTCTGTTTACGTATATAACTTTCGGAATCAAATGATAACACTGCTTTATACAAGTTATGGGTTTCTATATGGTATAAGTTAAATGAATGCAAATAAAATTAGTTGGCAACAATGTGGTAGTTGCATCCGGCGTTGCGCAGTCGCGCAACGGGTCATCTAGTAGAAGTAAAAAGGCAAATCGACAGCGCAACATAGAAATAGATCGCAAAATCTTCAAGATAAGCACCGGCTCGATCGCCAGCCAACATGCCAGCTGTAGCCATAAAGTTTCCCGAGTCGAAGGAGCGCCGAATAGAGACTATTTGACTGTCAGGCTCAAGCTGCGGCTGCTTATGGTGATGATCTAGACACGCGGCTGCACGAAGAGGAGTACCTTTTGGCAAGACACTAACAACAGAAAGCTTTTTTTTCGAGCCGTGGAATATCGGAATTGCATTGACAACTTCATTATTTGGAAGACGCACTTTAGCCTGGTGATGAAGCATCGAGAACAAGAATAATATCTGTTAGTTGAATGATTAGCATTAATAATATCTTAATATAGGCAAGCAATAGAATAAAGAAAAATTGGCAGTACCGACCTCCCTTCTGAAGATCACTCTATCATCATGACTCGATCGGAACAAGCTTACTGAAGTCAGAATGTATGTTCTAGTATCGGTGTGGCGAAAAACTAAGCCTGTGCATGCAGGCTGTATGGAACCACCTGGGCAACAAGTTAATTTTCAATCACGAACTGCAATCGGAGTGATTAGATAACAGTACGCATAGGTAATAACTGATGTGTAAGTAAGAACCTTCGTCGAATGTAGTAAGGGATACAACACTCCGATCCCAGTTTGAGGCAACATGGTCAATGACTAGACAAATGTGAGTGCTACAAACTGTGCAGGAAAGGAAGAAGTGGCGAAAACAATGGCTCACCTCCATCAACCATGTCAAATTTTTGTTTTCTATCCGAGGATATTGAGGAGACGCCTCGCCCAGACAGCATATTTGCAACCTACCTAGAGGGAAATCCGCACATAATTAGCCGAAACAAGAGCGGAGTTCGCGATTAGACGGGAAAAACAGAGTGCAAGCAAACCATATTGTAATACACCCTTGGCCGCCGGTGGGATCGGGGCGTGAGCTCGGGATACTGGTGGCCTGTGGTGACCACCGGACCTGAAGGAGACGGGGCTGAGGACAAGACTGAACGGGACGGGGAAGAGAGAGATGCAGACCTTGTCTGTTCTGTTCTATTTTCTTCGATACCCTGTCTGTGTCGTCCTCTGCCCTATATACTCTGATGCATCCCTCGCTGTCAAAGCAAGGCTGCCCAAGGCCCAGGATGACAAGGCCCAGGTCATGACAATACCGCCCCCAAGAAACATTGCTTGTCCCCAAGCAATGGCTGAGTTAGGTTGCAACAAGTTACAGCTCCAATTTATGTACAAAAATCTTCTTCTCAACCATGAAATCCGATCAGTGGTCCCTCTTGGCTGTGTTGAGCAAAGCTTGATCCCTTGTGCACCTACAATCCACGGAACACCGGGATCCCATTGTTTGTATTGCAGGTGGTTTGCCATATGAATCAAGGAGCAGAAATAATAGCACTTGCATAGCCCTTGCTGCGCTTGTCTGATGACCTGGTTGTAAACACTGAGATTCCATGGTATGTACTGAAGTTTTCTCTCCAGACCTTCACTTGGGATGTCACAAAAAACTGAGCAATAGTTGTGAAGCCAAGTGACAGTAGCAAGTGCTTTCAGGGGATCTTCCATTACATTTGCATGTCTAGCTTTGAGTGCTTCGTTCCATTGCTCTATAGCAGCCACAAGCATACCAGATTGAATTCTCAAACCTTGTTCCTGCCATAGGACTTGCCATCGTTTAATGCCTGGTGTTGGCCTACTTGTATCAAGGCCACTCAACTGAATTGGCTCTATCTGAATACCAAGCATTCTGGAGGTATTGGCACTGCAATCTTCTAATTCACTGGGGAAAAGCAAAGTAGGCAAACCAATCATGTTAGAAGGACATGTTGTAGGCCAGGGTAGCAGGCGGTTGAAGCAATGTTGCTCAACTTTTCCTGGGCTGAAAGCACCTCGCCTCCATGGGAGCACCTTTTCAACTATACAACAAGCACTTGCTATGCCAAATATAATATAAGTATCGTGATTCCATGACGGCTTCCCATCTAGCATGTGCTCCCAATAGTACCCAAGCAATGTATCACCCCAAAATGGTGATAAACGTACAGAACCAAGTTCAGGTTGATTTTTACCAACCGTGTTGCTAGAAGTTGCATCAGACAAGCTGGTACTTCCATGTACCAAGTGATATTACTTACAGCTTGGTAGTTAGGAATCTGAAGCACTAATGCTTGCTCCAATATGGACGTAGTAGTGGTAATCAAACTGTTATTAGCAAGGAATGCATGACATGTTTCTGATGTTTCAGTCAGAAGCTCACTTGTCCGCAGCAACAAAGCATGTAGCAAACATCTGCGCATTAGTATCACATAGCAGCAAAACCAATCTGTACAAGCAAACCTCGGAATACCAGGATCCCAAACTTGTGTAGCCAATTGCATGACTTGGAGTAATAGCTGCTCATTAAGTTTCATGCTAAATGTATCTTCAGGCAACATTCCCAGGTTCTGACCAAGTTTTCTTGTTGTACTAAGCTTTGATATTTCTGCAACAATAGTCCACACACCAGGATCCCATGGCAATGTTAGTGCAATGCCTTGTTCAACATAGGATGGACAGCATAAGAAGGCCTTCATCCTTTCCTCTTGATTTCCAAACTCCCAACCTCCGTCCCACACCATGTCCTTAAGAGGACTGTCATTGAACCTCTCATTTGCAGTTGCTGCCTGCACAACTGCAGATTTCTTCACATCTGTGGTGTCAAGGTTGCATGTCGTCGAACATACTGTGGGTGTCGGCATGCTCAACTTGATGGCCATGCACAGCTGCGGCAGACGGTTCAGGGAGGGCTCACCTGGCACTCGGATCGCTGCTTGTGCGTTACCCCAGCTTGGAGAGGTGGCGATAACCTGGTTGTTGCCCATGCTGACATCCGAGCCAAGCTTAACACCTGGTGGGCATGGTGGAAGCGATAGCATCCGCGTGGTTGAAGCGACAACGTCCACGTGTGGAGCACCAGCATCGACCAGTTCGTGCGAGTGTGCAGGCGAGTTCGTGCCAGTCCCACATACACCTTGCACCATGTTGTTCTTGGCAAGACCTTCTGTCGAACACTTGGCGGGCGTTGGCATGGAGATTTCAGGGGCAGCATGGAACTCCATCACCAACTCTGCTGGGGCTTCCTCAGGCGTTGCTGGATGTGGTACTGG
This sequence comes from Poa pratensis, assembly GCA_947311845.1. NCBI lineage: Eukaryota > Viridiplantae > Streptophyta > Magnoliopsida > Poales > Poaceae > Poa > Poa pratensis. The sequence goes on along the minus strand of CAMZMU010000041.1, from coordinate 4,492,676 downwards.
CGTGGTCGGCGATGTGGTTGACAGAGACGACGAAGCTGCTGCGCTGCTCTCTTCCATCGGAAGAAATTTTGCGAGTCTTCGCAGCAGGTCGGCTCGGAGCTCATCCAAGCTCGCCATGACCGGCTTCTCCTCGTCTGGCTCAAACTGGATCGCCGACGGTCACGGGCTCGTGCAGCGAGGTGTGCTCGAGGCCGCAGGTGGTGGGCTGGGGATTTGGGGATTTTTTTTGTGGGGAATTTTCGGTGGAAATTTGGGGCGCGGATCCGAAGATCGGTGGCTCTGATACCATTGTAATACACCCTTGGCCGCCGGTGGGATCGGGGCGTGAGCTCGGGATACTGGTGGCCTGTGGTGACCACCGGACCCGAAGGAGACGGGGCTGAGGACAAGACTGAACGGGATGGGGAAGAGAGAGATGCAGACCTTGTCTGTTCTGTTCTATTTTCTTCGATACCCTGTCTGTGTCGTCCTCTGTCCTATATACTCTGATGCATCCCTCGCTGTCAAAGCAAGGCTGCCCAAGGCCCAGGATGACAAGGCCCAGGTCATGACACATATATAGAAGAAATCAGGCACAAAACAAGGCAGGAGGAAAAATCAGAAGAGAATAGCGCATACTGAATCTTGATCTGTTATTATGGTGCTATTCTGCAGCCGATTGAGATCTGATCGTTGGGGGCGGATTTAGGGTTACGATCATGGATTTGTGTCCGATCAGTTACTTGATAGCTGGCCCATCTCACGGCCCATACAAAACAGTTGTAGGCCCAACACATCAATTTCATTGTTGGCGCAGGATGGAAAAATCATAAAGGAGCCCGCCGTCGTGGTGAAATTCAGAGTTTATGAGAGTGAAATTCAGAGTTTATGAGAACGGGGCAGAGGCCAATGGCAAAGGTAGCAGTTGATAAACCTAACAACTAGAGTTCAAATTTCATCGGAATGGATTTCTGTAATTCTCACAGAAGAGCAATTCTTATATAAAATTAGGCCACCAAGGACTAGTCCTGGTTGGTCTTATTTTTTTGAAATTCAGAGTTTATTTTTGAGGTTTAAGACGGTCGTATCCGTCATCCGATTAGATAGAATAGAGTGTTATGTACAGAATTTCGAGCTAGGGAAAAATCCCTTCGCAAGCAAAAAACAACAAAAACTAGTCTCCAGAATTTTGTGTGTGGGCGAAAACCCGCACCGCCAACTCCTCCCGCACCAAAGCCGCCACCTCCAAAGACGAGATTGCCACATTGCGTAGGGTCCTTTGGCTCCTCTCCTTCCCTGTCCGCCAAATCAAGTGGATGATGGTTTCGCCAGTCGCTCTCCTAGCCTCGTATGAAGAACCCACAAGTGCTCGCCATGACAACAGACAATCTCGATCAGCAATGCACCATTCTCCCTGTGCCCCCACAGATAAAAAAACACCTCCTCTCAGCATTTGCAAGGAGGAGTGTCCAAGCATCAGAAACTTCATCATCTAGGCCTCCCCCGGCGGTATCTGTCGCACCATCCTGGTCCCTGACGTCGTCTTCTTCTTCTTGGTCTTGTTCACGTCGAGGACGAGGTCGTCGATGGCCGCCACCTCCTGTTCCGAGAAGGGCCGGTCCGAGACATCTAACAAGGCCAAGAAGTCCTCTCGCCGGCGCCCGAGGTGTCGGCCTCCTCGGTCAACGAGCTGAGACGGCGCGCCACGGTCTCCCTGACCAGCTGCTCGATGTTGGCGCCTTTCGCGTGCAGCTTGGCGAGTCTCTACTGAAATCTATACCCGAGGAGTACAGCTTATGACGTGAAAGCTGTCGGGGTATCAAGAATATGATTTTGCATGTCTTGGCACGTCTTAAACAAGGATACACGTAACCAGCTAAGTTTTGAAGAAGAAACTGAAACTGAATACATAACCAAACTCCATGCATCCTGCATTCTGACAAAACATTTGCCTCTGAACTGAATACACGTAACCAAACTCCATTCTTTGTCTTTCATTCACACCAAAAGAGATGTAACGGTCTTCGTACATATGTGCGCTCGGTTCGACGACATGGTGGCCACATCTTGCCGCTCTAGTGCTCTACGTGGCTCACTTCACTTGGCTGCGTGTGCACGCCTGCTGACGCCGTCGGCGGCGTGCGGCAGAGCGGGCAGCTCGGCCGCCGCCGGAGCCAGTCGTCGACGCACCGCCGGTGGAACGCGTGCGCGCACCCCGGCAGCCGCCGGAGCTCGTCGCCATCCGCGTACTCCGCCAGGCACACGGCGCACGCCGTCGCGTCCTCCTTCGTGCTCCGCAGCTCCCTGCCGTTCGGTGACGCGTAGACCGTCGTCGGGCACGCGGCCAGGACGGCCTCGTCTAGCCGTGCGGCGCCGTCAGGGCGCGGCCGGCGCCCGAGCTCCACGTCGTCGTCGTTGACAACGCTCCGCCGCTGCGACGATGACGAGACGTGCGCCGCCCTGACCCGGCGCCGGTTGGAGCAGAAGAAGGTGACGAGGGAGAGCACGACGAGCGCGGCCACGGAGGCGCCGATCAGAGCGGTGTCTTTCGACATGGTCGCGGCATATACGTCACGCCACACAGCAGCGACAACCCGGTTATATGTAGACCACCCAACACTCTGTCCGTGTAGACCACCCAACACTCTGTCCGTGCGGCCACCGTCATTCGTGGAGATTGCATTGGCCCCAAATAAAATACTACCAACCAATTAGGCCCATATCATACCATCATATTACTCGCAAAATGTTAATTAACGCGCTCGTCAAATTCCTTGCTTGCTGCGTGAACGATTCCTGTTAAGATAACTAGAAAGGAATGACGCGCTTTGCTGCGCCCGTTTGATTATAGCTAACAAATGATGGATTTTTTGTTTGAATAGGTAATCAGAACATACTATAGTGACACTTCTCACAGAAAGCATCTTTTACATCACTGAAAATATTCTAAGAGGAACAACCACGTATATTATGTATTGCATCCTGTCCACTGACGAAGGTAGTTCACTATAGTAGCATGGTCATGTACAGTATAAGGCTAAAGGGGTTTTAGTTTACAACGTGCCATACAAATCGACTTCGTCACTGTAACATTTCTAAGCATGCAGCTCAGATAGCAAATGCAGGGTGCAATATGCAAGAATACATCATGTTGAACAGTTCTGACGGTGTGAGCCAAACTTGCGCAATACATAAAATTGAATACTCCCTCCGTTCTAAAATAAGTGTCTCAAGTTTGTCCAAAAATGGATGTATCTAGACATGTTTCATGTATAGATACATTCACTTTTGCGCAAATTTGAGACACTTATTTTTGAACGGAGGGAGTATATTCTAGTGATCATGTCCATGTAAAACAAAATATCACCTAAATTAAAGGGAAAAAGCATGTGTATAATCCAAGTTTTGAGCCTCCACGAATAATAAGATTTGACGCAATCACTTGTGATGTAGTTCTCATGATGCATTAAAACCGAGGGTCAGTCAATACAGCAGGGAAGTCTTCAGCTGTAGCTAAGTAATTTGATTAAGACCACCTTTAGGGCCTGGAAAGAACAATTGATGTTAAATCTTCAAACAACAAAGTCATGTACATGTTACTCCTCCGTTCTGAAATACTTGACTCAGAAATAAGTGTATCTAGACCCATTTCTTGTCTAGATGCATCCATTTTGAAGTGAAGTATCTGTGAACGGAAGGAGTAGACATTCTTTTCTATTACAGAAAAGATGACCACAAAACAAATCTCCCAACAGTAAAATACTCATGGTTCAACATGGATGACATATGCCAGAAATAACTATAATTTGTTCCTCCACTGCTAACAAAGCAGCACAAAAGATATCTGTTCTAAGGCATAAATCATCTCAAGGCCTGAAACAATCTAAATATCTTTTCTTTTGTGTATGAGGCAATTCAGAATACAACCCAACCTTTCTAAAATATGGAATGACGACTACACAACAAAACCATGTAGCATGTAAAAGAATGAACAAATAAATCATGTAGACCTCAATTTTAAGTGTGATCATCAAGGCATGCTTAACTAAACCAAAATATAAACATAGGGTGCATTACAGCTCTCCAATGCTCTCATGTACTACCTCCGTTCCAAAAGGTAAAACGTTTAGGTAAGCTAAAACAGCCTACCAAAATGTCTTACATTTTGGAACAAAGGTAATATATCCTAAACTACCATCAGTGAAAATTATCTTAACCCAGAACAATCGTAGAGGAAAAGTTAAACGGCCAAGATATATATGTATTTCCATTTTACAACCGTAGGCTGCTGAAACCTGGGGCATTCTGCAAGTTTTCAGCAACAGAATGATCCATACATGCTTTTTGTGCTATCCTAATGTTTCACTACCCTAGTAAAATAGCACATGTAGTGAATAGACCAACCTACATTTTTTTGCAGCAAAGATTGGCATGCAAATGTAAGAAGTGGAAAATTAATGGATAAGAAATTAAGCTAGAATTAATAGTTTCGTCTATAATCTGAGAGCACACCTTGCAAATTGGACAACTAAGATTTATCTAGGCACGTTTGACACCCATTACTGCTATTGAAACTAACAAAAGAAAGCAATAATTTTAACACAAGATTAAAGGATCTGTGTGATTTTGCTGCAATATCTGAAATCGAAATAGACATATACATATGTTGGCAAGGAGTGATGTTCCACCAAAATGTCAGAGTAAGGCAAGGTCTCCTTCACACAGCAGGACGCTGCAGATGTTCATTAACTCGTCTTAGACGAGCCACGACCCCTGCACTGACGGTTCTAAAATCACGGAGAACAACCCGTACAACATGCCCAGGAGGAGGGCGAACAGCAGGAATGCCACCCAGACCGAGAGTTGCAGTTCTTTGAGCTCGGTAGCCTAGGCCACGTGTACAACACCGATTCAGATCAATGTTAGGCTGCATCTGGTAGTGCTATTGGTCGAAGAAAAAATTAGTACTTCAACCAATATCGAGCAAAGCAAATCCCTCCATTTAACATCCCTGCCAGCATATCCAGCTGCACACCCTTCTCGGCAACAAACCAGCCTGGCCGCAGGATACACAGAGTTGGGAATATACCAGGTCCGAAACCTTCCAAGCGACTAAATTCTAGTTTTAAAAGAAAAAAGCAAATAGACATATATATTACGCATTTATTTATCTCAGCTCTTCCTTCTCCTTGTTTCTGTATGCAAAGGCTGGCACTCGTAAGTTGTAGCACTGTTTTGAAAAGAAATAGCATAACCATAAGAATTGAGAAAACCAGAAGAAAGTATCAACCATGTATTCTATGGTAATTTTTAACACCTCGCCTGAATCGCTTAAGTCATGCAGTATTTGACAATGCAATTTAGCAAGTGATATTTTCAGAACATACCTACCACAATCGATTTGCCTCAAAGAGAAAAGGAAAAAAATAGGTCAACAGATAGGAGTCAGAACCGGAATGATAATCAAGTGCACCAGTTTATGTAAAACTATGCAACCCTTCTTCTGACGAAACATAGTTCACCTCATTAATATGTACTGCATATGTGGCAACTGCTATGAATTCAGTTCTTAGTTTGTTCGCAGCATTCAGGAACACATAATAAATTATGCAATATATAAGACAACAAAAACAAACAAATATATCTTTCTTATTGCACAATGTCGTTATGATGAGGATACCACACACGTTATGCTTCCCTGAACTATATAATTGGACAAGAAACACATAAACCTAACGGCTCATCAGCATATTCCTATACTACTTATCTAATATCATGCCATTGTGTAGATCCTTTAACATGGTATAATTATTTTTATTAGCTAAAAGGAAAGTCAATGCACATGACTGCTGTGCTGCTCACAGACGCGACCTTGGACTCGTCTCCCTCGACCGCTACAGTAGAGGGCGATCTTTTTGGCGATTCCTAGCAGATCCACCTCGCCGCCGGTAAACCGCTGGTTCCCCTTCCCTCCGCCGGCCGCTCCGGCGGCGGGAGGGTGGGGGAACCCCGTTTCCGTGTGTGTACATAGTGTAGGCTCTGGTAGGTGCCTTGCCGGCGGCGTCCTGGAGGCGGTGGCGTGCCGGTGTTTGGTTTTGCAGGTGGTGTTCGACCTCTCCGGCGGTGGAGCTCAGTGCAGCTTCATGGCGGAGCACCGCCATCTTCGCGCTCGCGGTCCTCTGTGGCCGCCGTGTGCGGATCCCGCGCTGGAGTTCGGTGCAGCGTCTCCAGCTCAAGCTCAAGATCCAGATCCAGCTGATGTCATGCAAGTCAACGAGGTGGCCGGTGGTGCAGGATGGAGGCTCTCCGGAGTTCGAGCACCGGTGGCTTCCCTCTCGCCTGGGATCATCCCCCGATCCAAGGTTCTATGGAGGATGCGGCGGAGGCGCGCCGCCGGTACGTGATGTTCGTCGTCGGCGACTTCGTTTATGCAGGAGGACTTGTGTGCTTTTTTGATCTTCGTGAAGGTCCTTTCTGTAAACTTGCTGTAATGTCAGTTGTATCCCGCAAAAAAAAAAGCACATGACTGCTACAGGAAGCAAACGAAGATCACAAAACTGGCCACAAGTCTATATGCTTGTGATGAAAAAGATAAAGACCATAGCGCGACCAGAAGCCAGGCGACCATGGCCGCGATGGACCACGCGCCCGCGCCGCCGCCGTGATCTCCCTTCTCCGACCATCTCTGCCAGCTCCGGGGCCAGATCCGGGCTCCTCTCGGCGCCCTCCATCCGTCCATCCAGAAGCCCAGCTCCCCCATCGCCGGAGTCGCGCTGGCCGTGCTCTTTCTAGCCGGCTGCTCCGGCTCAGATGGGCGCCGGCCTGCTGCAGGCGGCGGCCTCTCCGACTCCTTCCGCTGCCCGCGTCCTTGCCGACCAGCTCGCCGCAGCTACTCTCGACCTCCGCAAGTCTGACCCGGCCAATGGAGGCCGGTTGGTTCGAGCTCGCGCCCGCCCTCGGTCGACGACGGTGACCCAGCGCCCGAGCTCTCGCGACGCACCGGCGGCGTCCGCGCTTGCCCCGGCTTCCAGCTCTAGCTCCAGCTCCGCTGCAGGGTCAGCGCCACCTCCGCCTTCAGCTCCTGCTGGTCAGGCTCCGATGCCGCAGCTACGCCGCTGCCCCTCAGCTCTCTCGTCTGTGGAGCTGGTCTCAAGATCGACAGGGCCGACCACCGCTGCTGCTTCCGGCCACATTGAAGACGACCAGATTCCAGCGCTCCTCGCCACGGCTGTTCTGGGCCGCTCCGTCGTGTTGGCTCTGTGAAGCAGGCTCTCAGGAAGGCGTCGGCTGACGCTGGCGCCGCCGGCCTCCTCTCCGCCGAGCAGCGCATCCTCGTCGTCCGGTTCGCGTTTCTCGTGCCTGGGCTCTAGCGTGGACGACGGTGAGGAGGGCCCTACGCTGGAGGTTGCCGTCCCAACGCTGGGAGGCTCCGTGGCTCCTGCTCTGCCTTCCCGCTGCACCGAGTTGTGGCCGTGGCCTGCTTCCTGGGCCCCTGTTGTTGAAGATGTGGAAGAAGATGAAGAGGACTTGGCCCCCATGGCGCCGCCTGATGCTCTCGTGAGGTCCTTCTGTGCAGCTTCCGGACCCATGGACTGGGGTTTCGGGATGCCCCGCTCTCTGGTGACTTCGCCACCGCCACCCACCATCAACTCTGCAGCTGTGGTTCCCTGCTGTCTGTTCGTCTGCTTCGTCGCTGGGAAGGAGATGCCCAAGATCGGGTCGATTGCGCCAGCTCCATCGACCACCTCTGTCGTTGCGCCCTCTCCGGCCCGTCAGCTCGACGCTGCTGCCATGGTCGCCCCGTGCTTGTGAGAGTCCTAGTGCAGCTTATGGCAAAGGCAAGGATGATTGGATGTTTGTGAGTCGGGGCCGTCGCCCTAGCCATGATCCTCCTCTCGAGCCGTCTAGGGAAGGGCTTGAGCGTTCTCTCGCTTTCAAGCGTTGGGCTCGAGGGAGGTGTTTTCGGTGCCTTGAGCGTGGCCATCAGGTCAGCACATGTCAAGGGCCCTTCAGATGCATCCGATGTCGTCGTCCTGGTCACCGGGAGCGTTTCTGCCGTGCGCTCTCCCTCTGCTCGCTCTCGCTCTCCGGTTGCTCGGGCTCGTTCTTTGGACACTCGTGCTCCATGTCAGCAAAGCCGTTCTCCGTATGCTCCGCCTCGCCGTCCCTCGTCGCCTCATTGTGGGGCCGAGGATGCGGGCCTCTCATCATCGCGTGCTTTCATGCAGCCGTGTTGCAAGGATTCCATTGCCAACGCCTTTCCAGTCTCTTCTGTGGAGTCCCAGTTTGCCCTGCTTCGCATGGAGGTCCTCCAGAAGGTTGAGCTGCTTCGCTCTGAGGTCCACGACGCTCTTGCCAAGCTTCAGTTTGCGTCGGTTGTGCCTCCGCCAACTTAGGTTCAGATTGGTTCTGTTGATGAGGGGTCTGAATGCTGCTTTGGAGAATTTTCCCCTCGTGCTCTACATGCGTCGGCGTGTGTCCCTTCGAGGGTTCTCGCCACCGAGGTTGTGGCTCCAGTTGTGGAGATCTTGCCTGAGCTGCAGGATCGTTGTGGGGATTCATCCGTCTCGCCCGAGTCCATTGGGAGTGTGGTTCCTGTAGGTGGTGTGGTTGCTGCACCAGAGTCACCCTTGTGTGACGAGGTTGGCTCTTTGGAGCCTTTGGCGGTGGACATGGTGCCATCCCCTCCTCCGTCTCAGTCTTACGAGTTGCCCTCCTCTGTGGATCTCTTTGACCGCGAAGCTTTTTTGGCACGTTTGGACGAGGTTGTCTTCGCGAAAAAGCTTGGTCGTTTGCTCGCCTGCTTGGAGGCAGCCAGCCCTGGATCTGGCAAGGTGATTGCTTGCCTCATAGCAGAGGAGGCTTCTGCTGGCATAACCAAGAAGGTGAAGAATGCTCTTAGGAGCATAGGAAGAAGGATGGCGCCTCTGGTAAGGCGCCCGCGACTGCTTAACGACAGCTGCGTGGTCCTAGGGTAGCCGTCAGCGCCTGCGGTTGCTTAGCTAGAGTGCGGTTATCGTTTCGGTAGTTGCTGGTTTTAGGTGTTGCCTTTTGTGGTTGTGTTGCCCCCCTCATGTTGTTGATGTTTGTTGTTTGGTTTTCGCCCGGTTTCTTCCACTAATAAACTGGGCACCTTCTTCTTAATAAATGGTTGGGGCAAAGCTTTTGTCCCACAGTTCTAAAACAAAAAAGATAAAGACCGTAGATAAAACTGGCTACATGTCTATATGCTTGTGAGCAGTTCTAGTCTAATTCAAAGCTGAGGTCAATTTGTCAAAAGCCACAACCAAAAGAATCTAATATCTGCAAGAAAAATCAAGATTAAGTAGAAACACAACAGATCAGCAACGCTAAAACCTCTTAGCGCCCATCATCCCCTACCTTCCTCTCCACCCTCTAATGCTTCTGATGGATCTATGAATTTCTGACAACAAGCGGGACTATGAATTTCGACAACTAGCATGACGTGTTTTAGAAAAGTGGACATCAGCTACATTAAAAAAGAACTAACTGTACATTTTAGCCTGGCAGCTGATAATGCGATGATATCAAGTAGCAACTAAAAGCCCAACGGTAAAAAACACAGGCAAAACTTTCAAAGGCAAACATGCCTCTTGTCTGTCTGCACCATAAAAAAACTGTACGCCGCTTGGACAACAGCCAACATCTGATCAGAAAACGCAACCACCAACTATCTGGAAACAAAATTAGGTGTATTTTCTACTCTGGTACTCCTAGCTGCTAATCTTTCCAAGATAAATTCCAGCGCCAACCAATACAAACAAACTTCAAATATAAGCGATATCCTCGCTTTCCTGTGCGACAAATAACAATCCAAGAATTTCCCATACAAAGTGGCTTCTCAAAGGTAATGTTTGACACACTAATAACAGTGTTTTAGGTAATCAATAACATAGGCTTACATCAAGTAAACAAATAAGTGACAACCAAGGTCATCTATAACAAGCCAATTAAAAATAGGCTTGACAACATGAATAAAGTGATGCTGCTCAAGCCGAAGAGGGGGGAGAAATCGAGAAGCCCACAACAGGCTAGGTACCAGCGAGCACTTGAGAGCCTGGGAGGGGGACGAGGCCAGGAGCACGCGACAAACTTGCTGCCAGAGCATGGTTGGGGAAAAGGTGAAGATCCCACTACCGGCTCGCCGCCGGCAAGCTGCTGCTAGGGTAGGAAACGAGGAACACACCGGGGAGCTGCTGCTACCTGTGCTTGAGACCTTGAGGACGCGAGGAGCGCAATCAAGACTGGCTTGTCGCTCAAGATCGAGTTCGAATTAGGCTGAGAGAGTGAGGAGGGGGAGGGGGAGGTGGACGGACCTTGCTGATGGTGTCGGGATCGGGGAAGGCGACGAATCCCTGGAGATTCTAGACATCCCTGTCTAGCACTGCCGCAGCGCGTCACCTTCAGTGCCACGGCGGGCGGCGGCCGTGCTGGCCTCCCGGAGCTTCTGCATCAGCTGCTCCTTCAAGGCCGGAGCGTCGTCATCGTCGTCGGCCATTGCCTTGCCATGGGCCCAACCCTAGAGGCGGTGGAGGTCCTCAACGGATGAATCTAGCTTCCCGCTTGCGCCGCTGCTCGCGTAGCTTCCACCTGCGCGGCTGCTGGCCGCTGGTCGTTCGCTGCTCTCCCCGCGACGGATATGACATGCCCCATGAGGTCGCCGCGCAGGACCTAACCGAGCGCCGCTTGTATGAGGTCCAGGTCGGCCGTGAGGCAGACGAGGCGTTGATGTGAAATCTTGGGGAGGGAGATAGAGCGGCGACGAGGGGATCGATGGCAACTGTTGTCGACAAGCTTCTCGGAGAAGGGGCGGATGTTGCGGCAGCAGAGCAGAGAACAAAGAGGTCGAGACGGAGGCGGAGCATAGACGTAGGCTCTCCTCTGGCTGGTCGTTTCTCCATGCGCAGGCATCGGCAACGCGAGAAGGGAGCAAACCGACTTCAGCGGGCACAGCGAACGCACCCACACACCCACACGCACTTACACCAACATGCGGGCCCAAACAAAATTGACCCATGCGCAGTGAACGAGTGCACGAAACAAAAGTAAATGAGCCAGCAAGCTGAGTCACTGATTTGTGGACTCAAAACGTGGATTAACCACAGGTCAGGGATTCTTGTGGGATTGAATGTTGTAGAGATTTACATTCCTGGGACCTTTCTCTACATTTTGTAAGTGGGCGACATTTTCGTAGCTGTGTGTGACCGGGAAAAGAGCGTGCGAATAATCAGCATTAACGAACGGTGTCGATTGTGCCTAAAAAAGTGATCGAGTCATAAATATTTAATGATGGAGGAACAGATGCGCCTTTAATTAATTGATTAGTTTCATTGTAGCTATGTAATGTGATCTCTTCCTTACTATTTTCGGATGAGGATCAACTTTGCTTTATTAGAAAAAACAAACTTCTCTTATCTGGTATATATCTAATAAAGAAAAAGCACACTAACATCCATTAATATAGTCTATCTCTACATTCAAATTATCCACATCATCCATTATTTTTGCCAACAATTACCGATGTCATCATACTAACAATTAAGTAGTAATTATTTATCTACGGATCAATTTATCCACGTCCATTTTCTTAATCACACAATTTTCCACATCACAAATTTATACCGTAAAAGTGATAGTTTGAGACCATGTTTATACCTTATGTAATATGGTTTTAAGAAATCCTGCTCCAAACGCACAAGGTATTATTTATGAGTAAAACCCTAAGAGTAGGGGCGAAGAGGGGGGGGGGGGGGCATCGGCCCCCCCTCCCCCTCCAGGTCATCGTACTAACAATTCATATTTATCTATAGATTCAAGTTATCCACATCCATTTTCAGGATGCCTCACAGGATGGTAATGCACGAGGTGTATGCAGCAGTTGGGTGAGCTCCACCAACAGGATCAGCGTGGTACAATGTTCTTTATGAACTTCTTCTGGGCACGAAGACCGCCATCTTCTTCTTGGGAGACCGGCGCGTCCCCCTTCACCGCATTCGACGTCGGCGCTCCACCGTGCTCCTGCACAAGGTATAGTTAAAGAAAAGGAAAGGCGATTGACTTATCCACATTCATTTTCTTAATCATCTTATTTTCCACATCACCAATTTTTAGCCGTAAAAGATATTAAATTTGGGACTACCATGTTTATACCTTATATAATAGGGTTTTTAAGTAATCATGCTACAAACGCACAAGGTATTATTTAAGAGTAAAACCCTAAGAGTAGGGGCGAAGAGGTGGGCACCGGCCCCTTCCCCCTCACCTCCCAACCAACAAAAGATACACATACCAGTAGTGTAAACATCTTCTTTTTTTATGTACCAAACTGATGCTTTTGTGCACTCTGATCCACCACTGGTTTGGTCTCCTCCTCCGCCGAGACCGGCTCTCCACCTTCAACCGTCGGCTCGCCACCATCGTCCGCGGCCGAGGTGAGCAAGGTTTAGAAGGAAAAACGCGGACGTGAGAGGGAGAGTGGGGAATGCTTTGTCACGGAGAGTGGTGGATCGGGATTGTGTGCTATGTAGAGGCAAATAGTATGATTTGTTGTCATGGACGAGAGTACGACCCCTAAAGACTTGGTTTTGACCGCCTGTGATTGGTTGGCGAGAGAGATTTGTTCGCTTCATGATTGGTTGAAAGATCTACCAGCCCTTAGAACTTTGAAGTACATGCTTCACTGACTATATTCTATCATTCAAAGCACTCCACGCATGTCAAAAGAGCGTCAAGGTGAGCATGCCATGTTGGATTCGAGACAACCTAGTCGTGTCTTTCTTTCTGTTGTCTCTTACGTGTGCGATATATTTATATGATCTGGTGATGGTGGTGGAAAAGGACTTTGACAGCAAACCACGGCGAGGAAGTCTACTGGGCATTGGCAAGCCCGGAGACGACGATGTGGACCTCCATGGCAGCGTCAAGGAGGATGTTATTTGGTCGACACCACGGTGTAGGATCGAGTAGTCGTGGTGCATATATCGGCGACTTCGTCATAGCTCCATCTCCACCTTTGCCAGTCACCCCGCATCCGCGTCGACCATGCCGCCGCAGTTGATTAAAGACTATGCATACATATGTTGTTTGTCGTGGCTGATCACGTCACGATCTTAGGGTGCACACTTCTTCTGAGTCTTTTGCTTGGTTTCTGTAATCACACCACTACCACTAGAACTAAGTCCATTCTTCTTTACTGCTCGATTCAACTAGCTACTACAACCAGGGTGCTGTATTTCGTGCTGGGTTTTCTCTAGACCAGGATGAAATGGCCAACGGTCTTATTTCCGAATTTTTACGGAAAGCTTTAAACAACAAGCATCAAGGCAAAAAATGTGAATGTAGTTTGAGAACCGGACAAAAGAGGGCTGAATTTGCCAAGAAAGATTCGAAGTAAATCGGAACCGAATTTGCATGCCGGTCTGGTGGCCGCTCAAACTCGCGGGGTGTGACATTAATCCGTCGATCGATCGGACATTTTCCACGAAAACGCGGTACCGATGCGTTGACAGACGACGCTTCGGTGAATGTTTTTTGTCTTTCGATTCGCAACCAAGAGGCACCTCCCTGGAATAATGAAGAACCATAGGGACCTGCTCAGAAAGTACTCTCAGCAGTGCCAAGTGCCAACTGCCAACTGCAACAGCTTTTGGTTTGTACCCCCAAAAGAAAGAAAAAATCCTCTTCGGAATAAACAAACCCCAAAGTATATCATCCATTCCACTAGAAAAGAAAAGAAAAGAAAAGGAGTTGAGCAAGGGGGAAGTTAGAACTGAGGAATCCAACATTCCAACCCCCGACAGGAAGAGAGCGAGGCGAGAGGGACTGCTCGTCGTCGGTGCCGATTCCGACCTCCTGCCCACGTCGGTGGAGTTCTTCTTCCTCCCTCCCCCGTTCCCAAGAATCGGTTCTCTCGCTAGGCCCCGTTTCGCGGAAAATTTAGGAGCTTTTTGGGGCGCACCAGTTCGATTTGCTGGCGGTTCTTGGGAACCCATTTGGTACTGGCTAGTCTTCAAATTGCGTGTTTGGCCTCGCGTTTCGGCGGAGAGATTGTTGCGCGCTCTGGGGGCTGCCTGCTGCGGTGTAGAATCCCGGCCTCCTAGGGTTCCTTCGTTTGGATTTTATGCTCGCGTTCTTCCGCAGGGAGTTGTCAAGGTTTGAATCCTGTGTTGGTTTAGAACCGTCGAGTGTCGGCCGCAAATGTGTGTTCTTTTTTCCTGTTTCTTGTCACCGTCCTGCCCATGAATTTTGGATTTGTTTTCTTCCCTAAGGATTTGGATAAGGTGGCTCAAATCAGCTGTTTTCTTATGCGATTATGGGGCTCGGCCGGGCTTCTTGACCCAGAATTTCCCTGGCATCTTTCTCTGCTAATTCATGTGCATTTTCTGATGTGTTCTTGTAATGTGATTACTTGCTTCCACAGTGCTATGGGGCTATGCCGTTTCTGGTCTAGTTGTTAGCTATTGGTTAGGGGAAAATGTGCGATTTTGGGGCTAGTCGATGCGTATATTCACCAAAGTTAGTTTCTTCTGCATGAATTTGTAAGGAGTGTTACCGAAACTGTTCTTGTTGTATAATCTCCGCTTCTGTCACTCTGCATTTACATTGCTTGATGCCCCTGTTTGCTAGGTGACGACTCAGTTTGTTTGTTAGTTTAGCTGCAGTAGCCAATGGATTTGATAAGATGGTGTATTTACACTTTCTTTTTCTTAGTGACATTCTGGACTTCAGTGTTTCCTTATAACACTACTAGAATTACTCATATCTGTGATGTTTTTTCTGCACAACTGTCGCTGTATTGCTCAATTAGGTAGGACTGTATACTTCATTTGATAATGACATTATGATGTACAGGTTTTAGCTGATAAACTGGAAAGGGAAAGGAGCCAACATGGGCATTTCATCAAAGTGGATCAAATCACTTGTTGGGATAAAAAGGCATGGAAAAACTCAAAATGGCGAAAGCAGCAAAGAAGTAAGTCAAAGTGTATTCACGGTTTCCTTTACAAGCCAGGATTTTCCCCTCTCCATCACTCGATCTTGACACAGTAGTAGGAAAAACACTTACCAGGAAGTGAAAAGAAAAACGAGTTTGGCGCACTTGTAGGGAACACGCTGGCGCAAAAGATAAACTATGGGACAAAAGCATACTAGCAGTTTACCCTAGCATCTTATATTTTGACAAGCACAGTTAAGGAATTAACAAAGTCCTGCTAAAACACATTCAGAAGAACTGAAAGCAAAGCGACAGCCCAACATCACCATGAAAGGGTTTTCGTTATGGTTGGATGTTGTGATAGTGAATGGTTTGGGTCTACTTGCTCATTTAATGCTTTGCTTCCTGCTTGTCCTTTTATGTGCATAAATTGGATTTTGTCTGCCCTGTCTAATCATGAGGATTCTTCAGGAATGATGAAAAAATAGGTGCTTTACCATAACTCACTTGGTGTTTTTATTGTTGACATGTCTTTATCATTTGATTGCGACTGTCTAAAGCTGTGATGCTTCCGTCGCCCTCACATCCACCATTGGTGGACAATGAAAATGTTAACACGTGCTACAAAAGCTGTAGACTAACCAACTTATCAGCTCCATACTATAAATTTAATTATAAATGTTCCGATCCATGTGCTCCGTTGTTAGTTCATGAGTATGGTTAACATCATTCTCTGTGACTGAATCTTCTTGCTTTCTAGTAAATCGGGAGGGAAGTCTTTCAGTTTAATTAAGCTGAATGTGCATTCATCCCAAGAATTGTACAAAAACAGAAGAAGATGAAATACACTCTTGTCCTGTGTACGATATTATACCTGAGGTTGATAGTGTGACCAGTAATGTAACTGGATGTGGGTGTGCAATGCCACATCAAAGCATGAGATCCTTATCAACAGGATTGTACTATTATACTCTGATGTATTCTTCCTAAAACTTTGATGTATTGTCTTTAAATTATGGCAATATTGCTAAGACTATGTTTTGTGCCAATTGTAGAGGAACTCTTCTGCTCAGCTGCTACACAAACGGAAACACTCCATGGACACTGAAGGCGCCCTTGCAGTTGCAGAACTCACAGGGCAAATTGAGCCATTGACTAGTGATACCAATGCACAGACAATATCGGATTCTACCTCCTCACCCAGAACAAAGGAGGATCGGGCTGCAACAGTTATTCAGTCAGCCTTTCGAACATTCTTGGTATTATATTATATCTTTGATTACTGTGTTATCTGTGTGAATTCGAAACAAACACTTGGAAATTGTTGCATTTTGTAGTGTGAATAAGTTTAATGTTCAAAGTCAGGATTCAGCTTTATTCAAGCAACATATAGAACAAGAGAAATGCCACAAAATGTTGAGTGTAGTTTCATAATATGATAACACGGATGAAATAGATGGAACATGGGATTTATGTGAACTCTGTCCGTATTGTTTGGTATGATGAAGTTCTGGTATGTTCTTGTGAAGAAGCCCAAAACTATACTGGGCTGCTCAGCTGCTGGGATTATCATGTAATGTCACAGCTCACTACATACACCTAAAAAAGGCTTTAGTTGTACTGTTGTTTTGAATTATAGCTATCCAGATGTACTTTTATTTGCTACTCCCTCTGTTCCATAATATAAGATTTTTACGTCTATATACATCCGATTCCAAAAAACCTAAAACATCTTAGAATACGGAACGGAGGGAGCAGATTTAATGATTGATGTCTAGTCATGAGGTAAGCCTATGGGCATATCTAGTGGGAGCAACTATTAGAATAGGAAAAACTGGTGCAGGCTCATGATGTAATCATCAGAAATTCTTCTATGGATAGAGGACAGAGAATCGATTGACACATAACAGTCCCTCAAAAATATTATCAGTTCTTATTTGTGGAACAAAGATAACTTTCTGATGGGAATAGCTTAAAATCGAATAAAGGGTAGATGATATTGTTCATTAGAAAGCTTTTTTGCTGGGGTTTGTTTTTTTCTATTAGGGACTAAAACTTCGTAGGTTATTTGATCACCCTTGTCCCTGTACTCACTGTATTACGATAATTTTATGTTGATTCTGGCCTAAGTGTGCAACGTTTGCACAAGGAACTCATTTTATATGTTATAATGGCTGATCCTATCAGATATACTCATATGTAAAATAAGCAATAACTTGAAAAATACAAATTTGCTAATATTTCTCATTTCTCAGGATTTCTTTGATGATATCTGGTTTAAAGCACCTTGACTTTTTTTTGGGCATGCTTTACCAGGCTAGGCGGGCTTTACGGGCGTTAAAAGGATTAGTTAGACTCCAGGCTCTCGTTAGGGGTCATGCTGTGCGGAAGCAAGCAGCAGAAACACTTCAGTGTATGCAATCACTGGTAAAGGCTCAAGCTCGTGTCAGAGCAAGACAAGTTCGCGTTGCTTTGGAAGGACAAGTGACCCAGAAGAAGGCTTCTGAAAATGTTCATGAGGACCAACCTCGAGAAATTGAGGTACAAAACTGCCCAGAGGAGCAGTATGCGATATAATAGTCTATTTAATACATGATCTCCTTTCTAAGAGCATATATGCAAACACGAGTCAAACATATTCTTCCAAAAAAAAAATGTTCACATAAAACACGGGAAAGTAGAAAGTGAATGGTGTGACCTTTAAGCTCTCTTTAAGTTTTCTTCCATCCTTCTCTTACACATAGAGTAATCCATGTATGTTAAGAACTAAGAAGTATGTTGAAATAAATGAAACTACATTTTCAGGCAGCCTTATATAGCTTTATTTTCTGGTTTCTGTTTATATACTTAGCGAAGTTGGTGCCAAGATCTGTATATTGTTGAAATTTAAAATAATCTCTTCTCTTTGCTCTTTGCATTCTTCTGTAGGGACTATATTATCTGTTATAGTTTAGGACATTGAGAAGCTTTAGATATGACTAGAAATAGCACAGTAAAAAGTTTCTTGACTGCTATGTTGTTTTGTCAAGATATAGGATTAGAATTTCTAAATAACGAATGATTATTGAAATTTTTGCCTGTCGAAAAAACTGTTCGGGTTTCTGTGTAGTTAATCCAGGAATGAACTCATTAATCACAGAAATTAGGAACTGTCTGCGGGCTTACCTAAATATCTGATGTGCACATATTTAACCTAATATTCACCGGGTAGAAATGTCACCGAACTATGGCATGCAGGAACGCTGGTGTGGCAGTATTGGCTCGGTGGAAGAAATGCAAGCGAAAGTATTGAAAAAGCAAGAAGCTGCTGCTAAGCGGGAAAGAGCAATGGCGTATGCTTTAACACACCAGGTAACTATAAGGGATGACATTCTACCATAAATTTGTGAGCAGCCTTGGCGCTCAAATGATCCAGCAGGGGCTGGCTGGGCTTAGGCAACTTCATTCTTTTATGGCAACACAGGCTGTGTTAATTTCCACTTTCCTTTGGCAGCGGCAAGCAGGTGCTAGGAAACAGAAAGCAGCAACTCCCGAAGGGCATGAGGTGGATGACAACCAGTGGGGGCGCAACTGGGTAGAGAGGTGGATGGCGGTGCGTCCGTGGGAGAACAGGACACTCGACAGTACTGCCAAAGAGAACGTCCCAATCGGTGGTGACGATAAGCAGGCTGAGGACAATGAGGCGAATGATGTTCAGAAGCCGATCGGAAAAGTGCCAGTCTCGAGCATTCACTTGAATGGTTTGAGCCAGAAGAAAGATGCAACACACAAGAAGTCGTCCTCTGATGCAAGTGGTTCTTCGTCAGGGCAATCTGCAGCTGTGATACCTGCCACTTCTTTGGGATCATCCAAGCTTAAGCCAAAGGCATCGGTGGAAACCTCGGAAGAACTCGGCAGCTCTCAGCCTTCAAACCTACAGGCTCCCCGGTCCACTAGCAACCCAAAAGAAAGGCCAGCAGCACAAGCCAACGCACGTAACAAGAAACGACTATCCCTTCCTAACAAAGGTACCTGCTTTCAGTTGCCTGTTCAACTCCCGTGTCCTGAACGATCTTATTCAGAAAACTCAACTATTCAGAACTGTATCTGTCACTATTTCTCTGTGTCTTTGTAGCATACATTTATTTACTGCTAGCTTCAGGTTTTCAGCTGTAGTTGGCATCAATTTTTTGCTAAAGCACAAACAGTTCCTACTTCAACGGCACCTGACATCGTCACATTACATGTGTGTGCAGCTACCACGGGCGGGGGAGCAGGAAAAGGCCCGAGCAGCAGCAGCGAGAGAACTCGGCCCGTTGGTGCCAAGAACGCCGCGGAAAGAGCATCCAAGTCTGAACCGAGACAGCAGTGACCGAGCCCTGCTGCTAGCACCGCCTCGAAGCGAGTCCAGGCACAGGCCTGATATGATCAGCCGCTCACCCGTGTTTCATCCAGTGCCTGCCCTTTGTCATGTGTGTCATTGCATCTGTGTATAGTAAACCGAGAAATAAACTCTGCATCTAGGTTGCTGCCATATTCCATGCTGCCATTGCATCTGTTGTGACATTTTCTCGCGTTTCCGTCATCTACCGTTCTGTAATGTTTTTCTTCCGGCCACTCTACCGAAAGAACGGAAGAAGCAAGCACATGTCATGTGCAAGTTGTGTTCATTCTTGGTATAAGAAAACAATGCCTTTTTTTTTCTAATATTCCATCATGGCATATTCTTCGGCACCAATGGAATGGTGGTTCGGTTGGAACTACTATGTGGCGGTGGTATATATCATTGCATATCCCTGTTGCTTCACTCCTTGGAAAGTTCATCATGCCTTTTTTTTCTTCTAATATTCCATCATGGCATATTCTTCGGCACCAATGGAATGGTGGTTCGGTTGGAACTACTATGTGGCGGTGGTATATATCATTGCATATCCCTGTTGCTTCACTCCTTGGAAAGTTCATCCTGATTCTTGTCAAGAACTTGTAATGTGCTCCCTCTTGACCATTTTTTGTATGATGAAAGTGGTGCTGGTATGATACGACAGATCTCCAGGTGCAATTATGCAATGCAAAGCACGGTAGCCTCCTTTATCAGGGCCCAACTGAAAGCCACCTTACCTTTGACTAATGGATTTGGCTGTTTCATGTAGATCCTGGTTTTGTTGCGCAAGAGCATATATTTTTTTCGATAAAGGGAGCTTTATTACCTTAGTATACACGCATCCTCCTCATAACTAAGATGCACACAGCCGAAACAAGTACGGAAGTTCAAAATTAAAATCAGGATGAATTACATATCAGAATGAGAAATTGTAAAACGTCTACGGAGGTGGAGAATCAATCCGCAAATTATGCTGCCATCCATGTTGGGATAAAAAGTCTTTCGCAGTTAAATTTCCTTGTCGACATGTCGTGAGTATATCGGAGCTGAAAAATCGGTTCGGACACCTGTACTGCTCGCCAAGGTAGTCTTTCTCAACATTTGTGGCCATTAACTTGTCGCATAAAACATCGCCTATCGCATTTTTTTCCATGTGGTCTGCATGAGAAGGAAATTAAGCAGATGCTCTGATGCCGAAACCACGATGATCGATCCGTGTGAGCGGATCAATTATAATCCTTCAGTTTACAATTACATCTTGTTTTGTGTCTAGTCCAGGTAAATTCTTGCACGATGGAGTCCGCCGAGTCCCTTCATCCACGTTGACCCGACGACGAGATGATGTCGTGCACGGTGGAGTCCGGTGACTAGATTCGCCCATGTCACGCATCACCATTAGTTGTGATTCGATGGAGGAAAAAGGTGTTAGCATTCCTCGGTTTGGCTAGTAGTTAGGCGGTACCTCCTAGCGCCACTGCAGAACGGAAGTTCTGTTGGTTTGGGCTCATTCGATTCATTGGGTTTTCAAAGGATTTGGTAGGATTGGAATCGTAGAGGATTTTTTTCTTCATCAGCTGTTTGATTCATAGAATCACATCCTATATGAAAAATTCACATAGGAATACCTCATAGGAAAATAACATTAGGTCTAGCCTCATGAAAACTTTCCTTCACCCAATTAAAGGAACTTTCTCTTCCCATAGGATTTCAATATATAGACATGTCAT
This sequence comes from Poa pratensis, assembly GCA_947311845.1. Taxonomy (NCBI): domain Eukaryota; kingdom Viridiplantae; phylum Streptophyta; class Magnoliopsida; order Poales; family Poaceae; genus Poa; species Poa pratensis. Next base: position 4,471,657 of record CAMZMU010000041.1, on the reverse strand, counting down.
TCCAATTCTATAAATTCCTATTATCCTATGAATGAAAGGATCCCTTAGTGGATGCCACGGCGGAGCTCAGCCTTACGGATCTCTACACGGTGCTCGGGGTTGAGGAGTTACGTGAAGAGGTCACGAGGAGGAATCAAAATAGTCAGTGGCATGATGGTACCGAAGAGCGCCTCTTTATCCGCACCGAGTCCGGCGAGTAGTTAGAGTTCGACCTTCTCATCACAAAGGGGTTGCTCTGTCACCGGAAGGCGAAATGGTATAGCTAGCTAAACTGATTGATTTATGTCAGTATTGATGGAGCTGAAACAATACCAATTTGGACAGATTACTTCCCTCGCCATGATATTCTTTCTCAACCTGATCACAAGTGCTCTCTGAACGGTGCAATCAGGTCACCCACAACACGGCTCTCCCACTGAACATTTGTGGCATTGACTTGCCACAATAGGAAGGCCGCCGAACAACCAAGTCTGCATGCACTTTTTCTCTATGACCGATCTGGATTGCATTAGAGGCAAATTAAATGTTGTATTGCCGAAGCTGAAAAGCAAACTCAAGAATCATTTCGACCTCTATTTGTTCTTTTGATGAACAAGATTACTAGACCTCTGTTTGCTTCGCTAAAAGCAGCGAAATCGTGCATCTTTTGTTAGTCAGACGAAGAAGTTCATGTAAAGAAATATAAAGTGGCATGCATCATCCTTTGCGGCCGCCCAATGTTGTAAATGAAACTTATTCTTGTCACCGGGTGATAAACTGTTTGTAGGTCAGCATTTGCAAAACATCATCCGATTGGCGCTGACCGTTTATAGCATTAGTGTGACACTCTCGCCTGACCGGATTGCCTGGCATCACAAGTTGTTTCTGCTCACCTACTTGGTAAAAGGATAGCAAGTGAAAGTACCCTTATGCCCTCGTGCACGCACTGCATCGATGGGCAGTGGAGGGAATTGGTCATCTGAACTACTAGTAAAGTTAAGTGATCCGACAGGACTATTGTTTTCCGTTATATCTCGCAGGAGCTAGCAGGTGAGAAAGCAACATCTAGAATAACATAAACCCGTACTGTCTCTGCAGCATTGTTATTTTAGATTGATGTATTAGTAAACGTACACACGAACACGGAACAGTGCCGCGCTGTCTAATTTCTTAATGCTCCGACGCTGAGAGCGTACCACATGTGATGCGTACAGATTCGGTAAACATCTTGACCTGAGAAGTTCAGAAGGACGAATCTCTTATAAAGTCAGCTGAAAGTTAAAGTGCACATCATGGCCTCAGAAATTCTGCTAATTTGTTATTTCCATGAACTAGATTAATATACCTCTGATTGTTTACCCAAAAGCAGATTAAGCGGCATGCGCGCAGCATGCATCTTTTGTCTGTGATGAAAAAAGTTCCTGAAAAAATGGACTACATAAATTCCTCTTCGTGATTGGTTAGACTGAAACTAGTATGATCCGACGAGATAACCACGATGATCTGACCATCCTTGCTAATGTTTCATTCTGTATATTTAGGTGATCACTGCAGTGCAATTTCTTTTACAGGCAGCTTAGATGTGAATAGCAGCGTGCGGAGAGTTGGAGATTTTAATATCTCACCCAAAATCAAGAGCCTTTTCCACTTTAGTTGCTTTGCTCCGCTGAATCAATTTATATCTTGCCTGTATGAAAGGGGATAAAGTCAAAGAAAACAAAACGTGGTCAGCTCGAAAGATGAAGAACAAAGTATATTCTTATCACCGGCCGATACAAACTGTCTGCTGGGCAGCATTTGCAAAACGGGATCATATGTGCTCGGCATGTTTCTCACGAGGCCTTTCGGCTCACCTAATTGGGCATGCAAGCATGCATTCCATGATATGTACATAAGTATGAGAAGACGCTTATGCCCTCGGTGTGCTCGCAGTGAGCCAGTGAGTAGGCAGATGCCGTGGAGTGAGTTGGTTATCAGTGGGTCTGTACTCATCGCCATGATCCAAAAACGAGATGTGAAAATATTCAGGGCCATGAGTGAAGACGACACGCCATCGATAATTTCGTTTTCTGTTGCCACTTCCGATCGATCATATCAACATCTCTGAACCAGTAAACTGTAGTGATCCTCCCAACGTAACAGAAAAAAAAAATGGTTGTACTTGGCAGAAAGCAAGCGAGAAAAGAACCCCTCTGGTCTGGGAGTAGCATTTCTTAATTAATGCAGTGTATTTTTAATTAATGCAATAGCAGATGTATACCAACAGTGGTGTGCCGTCTAATTTCTAATGCTCTGATGCTGAGAGCGTGCCAAATACGATGTGTACACATTGGTTTTTGGGCACAAACTCTTGTTTTAGCCGGCAGCACAATGGAATTTGGATAATGTCGTCATCCGGATTTGGGAACAATCTCGATTTCATGTTTAGAATCTCTTCAGTCCGACGTGCAATGTACAAAATTCAAGAAGCCGCTGAGTTTTGTTCTTTTCATGAAGTATAGACCTCTGTTTTATCTGGCTAAAGGACATAAAGAAGCATCATCTTTTATAATCAGCAGAAACTATCAAGTACAATTTTCTAGCTCCCGACTTACGGTTATCGCTTTAACTTAAAATTATGAAATATCATATTTTCAAGTTTCAGAATTTCTTTAAAATTTGCATGGATGGAGTCAATGATATATCCTACAACGAGGAAAACAATTCGAAATACTTTGTATTCTAAACTTAAAAAAGTCGGTACCGATATGATGCAATTTTTTATTTTTATATAGACCAATATTTAAACAAATATAGTAATGCAATTTTGCGAAATGCTTGTATTATCCATTATTTACCGCACCTAGATATTTTTCAGATTCTTATAAACCTGTAATTATGATTTTGATTTTTTAAATAAAAATATCACCAGGATGTCGGTGGGTGTGAGAGATTTTTGGAAAGAATATCGTTTATTTCTTACCAGCAGCTGATAAACCTGTTTGTTGAAGACCATCAACTGTACAAAGAAAAAAAGATTAATGTGGCTTGGGTACATCACAGATAACCTGACATGATCTGATCCGGTCGAGTGGCCCTGTGTGTTTGCAACTTTGCATCTTTATTTTTCTGAACTAGTGTTCGCTTATTACGTGTATCACTAAATCCCAAGGTAAGATACAAGGCAGTCGAATAGAGGGAGTGAAAGTAGGAAGATCGCTGCAAAAGGGCTGCGTTTGGAATGAAAATGTGTCAGCTCAGCTCTACAACGCCGAGCTACCGTCTTGTAGTCAAAGGTCAGTGTGAAACATCACAATTCGTCAATCCTCCACGCCCACCACGACATTTATTTCTGGAGAGCTAAGCTGTGAAAGTGAAACATCATCTCAACCGCCACCACCCATCCATTGCCAATCCAATAATCACCGGGGAAGATAAGGTTACGGTTCCCACGTCTGTATGTCTCTCTGAATCAGGGTTCAATAAGCAGCAATTGTTGGTGCAAGAACAGGGTTCAATAAGCAGCAGACACATCTGTGTCAATTGTTGCTGCAAGAACCAAAAAAAAAAAAGTTCACGGTATACCATACATCAGGAGCTTCGTTACAATCAGGACAGGAAGACAAGATCAGACTACCACAACAGGTACTTCATACACAACATCACAAATACAATGTAATGGCCTTGCTATAGTCAGGATATAGTGTGTTCGTTTCAGCTGTGCCAAGTCAGGTGTTCAACACCAGGAACCGAGAATGTTAACAGCATACTCCGACTCCTGCATCACCAGTCTTACTCTAGCAGCATCTGTCGTAACAGTTCAGCTCAACATCGACAGGAAACCTCCTTGACAATCATGGTCACAAAATCTAATCCCAATGGCAAAGTAGCTGACTTTATGGTTGCTGAGTGAGCCTACTTAGCATATGATATATAGTGGCATGGAGCGTCGGCCCAGCGTCTCTTTCCATGCACCAACCTCCCCACCACCAATCAACCAAAAGGACAGGAAAACAAAAGAAAAAGGGGGAACAAGGAGAGCAAAACATGGAGAAAAAGTTCAAGGATCATATTTCCTGGTCTAAATCCATGGAAGAGGGGAGTGACCACTTGATACCGACTGATTCCGCACACACCTCACACACCTAAATTTAGTTAACAACCTGAATATCCAAACTTTTGAATGCATGAGTTATTCGATCCTGGCACAATAGCATAATCTTGACAGTAATGTGTTGTCTGATTTTTGCCTGAATCAGTTGGTTTTGTGGGTAACTCATGCTCATCGCAGTTCAGTATTACATATGCGCAGGCAGGTGCAGCTGCCACCTAAAGCCAGAATATACATGAATTCAGTTCAAAGCCAACAAGATACCGGTGATACACTTGGACGAAAAGGTGTGGTATTGACAATACGATAACAACATACACTACAAACCATCACTACATGTATCGACAGGTTGCTTCCATTCTAATACATAGGATGATCATTCTTGCTAACTGCTACAGCCTACTATTACGCCGTGCTGACGACTTCTCCCTCGACCGGATCAAATTGGAAAGAAGAAGAAACCAGGAAACACAACAACAACAAATACTCACATAACAAAAAGGCTGTCGGGGCCCTTCGCTACCAACACACCACATCACTCGGCAGCGTCGCTTTGCTAACAGCCACTGATGGATGGGAACAAGGCCAAAGTAGGTTTGGTGCTGGTTGGTTGCTCCACTCTGAAGAAACTGCAAGGGGTGGATGGACGGATCAGCTTACGCTTTCTTCATCACATCACAAACCTGCAATGAGAATGGAGAGTTGCTGTTAGAGTATGTCCACCCAACTTATACAGAGACGTCATCAGGACACTGACCAAGACATAGGAACAATTTATTTATTAGATCGAGTGCATGATCGCTTGTAGTGATAAGATGAGATGCACAAATGTTTTCTTCTTTGACAAGTTTGCAGTTACAATCAGGTAAGAAATATTCGGTTGAGGTTGTCTTTGTGCGTGTGGTGATAACATAGTCAATGCGACCATATATTATCATTTGTTTTGCAAGACCCGGTAATAAACATTCTGTAATATGTGGTCTTGGCTCGTACTAAATCAATTTCAATTACTGACCCTGCTCTATGTGAATTGTGATGCAATCTAATAATAAGACTTGGCACAACTGAAATGTCTGAAAACTAACCTGATGCGAGAGACTTTGCACAACTGAAAAATTCTAGTGAGAAAGGAAGAAGCCACCAAGATTTCGGAGATTACCTGGTTCTGTTGAGCTCTACCAAGAGCACGCAGAGCTCCAACTGAACATGCGCTAGTCACGCAGGATGACGGAGTCGGCGATCTCCATGAGCGGCGCGAGGGCTGCGGGCGCGAACTTGCGCGCGAACATGTGGGAGTATGTGGCATTGGACTTCCTGAGCTCGGCGATGAGGTCCGCGGAGACCTCCTCCGGCGTGTAGGTGTGCGGGTGGCCGTCGACGGCGTCGGTCCAGTTGACCCTGGTGAGGGTGTACCTGGTGCACCCACCGGGGTCCTGCATGTCGAGCAGCGTCGGGAAGTAGTGCTCCTCCGGGTAGCACGAGTCCTTCTCCTTGACGAGGCACGGCGCCTTGAACTTGTTCCAGAGCCTCCTGTCGCGGACCACCATGACGGCGTGCCGCCTGGCGAGCACGAAGAACTGGGAGCCGACGCGGAAGCGGTCGTAGGGCACCTCCGGAGCATGGTGGCGTCGTCGCCGCGGGCGTAGTACCGGGCGTGCAGCGTGGGCTCGCTGTCGAGGATCTCGATGAAGCTGCGGTGCCGGTGCCGACGGCCGGCGGCATTTAGCGTGCGGTAGAGGGTGGGGAATGGGTGCAGCGGGATGCATGATTGGGAGAGCAAGGCGAAGAACTGGTTGGCCGGGTCGTCGAGGAGCGCGGTGGCGAGGAGGCGGCGAGCGGCGGAGATGAGAGTCGCCGAAGCGCGCGCGGTGGCCTTGTTGCCGCGGATGATGCGGCCCCGGAAGGATGGCGTCGGCGGGATGGTGAAGTTCGTGGAAGGGTCGGCGTGGACGTAGACGTTGAGCAGGCCGTGGTGGCCCGCGAAGAACCTCTCCCAGAGCGGCGCGAAGACGAGGTCGGAGTTGGTGAGGAAGAGGAACGCCACCTTGGGCGGCTGCTGCTGCCCCTGCCGCGTCCGGCGGCCGAAGAAGGAGGCGGTCCCGGACGCGGCGGGCGTGGCGGGCGCGGCGGAGAGGAGGACGGCGCGGCGGAAGAGTGCGAGGTCCTCCGTCTCGTCGGCGTCCGGGATGGCCGGGAGCGTCTTGGGCAGCAGCAGCCGCGGCGCGAGGAGGAACACCGCCGGGACAGAGAGCAGCAGCAGCAGGAAGGACAGCGCGTACGGCGAGGCGTACGGCGGCGCCATCTGACCTCCGGCCGGCGAGCGGAAGAAAAACTCGGATCTTTGGCGCCGGGGGAGATGGAGGAGGAGAGATTGCCGCGCCCGCTCGGCTGGATCAGAGGTGACCGGATCTTGGGAGCAAGAACAGGGACCGCACAGACATGAATCTATTGAGCGGAGGCGACAGATTTTGCTGGAAGAAAGCAGGGTCGCGAACTGAAATGGAGTGTTTCTCTGCGCGCCTGGATGGAGGATCAACCAAACGAACCTGTGGGAGAAGATGAACCGCCCGAAGAAGGGATCACGGAGGCGAGGTCCCCCTGCTTGGCGCGAAATCTGCCGGTGCTGGATCCGATCTCGCGGTTGTGGCGGGACTGGAGTTTTGGAGGGAGGAGGAGGAGGTTGGGGAAAGAAGAGAAGAGGGAGAGGAGAGGAGTGAGGTGAGGTGTTGTGCTCTGCTGCTTTTGTGCTCACCCTGTCCTAATCCCACGACTTAACTAAAAATGTGTTTATTTATATTCTGTTATGACGGCTCATTTTAAATCACTAGCCAAAACGGAATTTTTAAAAAAAAGAATTGAGAGTCAAGTTTGATGCAGTTGTTAACATCTTTCGAACTCACATTTGAACTTGTCTTTCTTACTCGTATTTTGACTTTACCTTCTTCTTTTTGTTTCGTCTGTTTTACTCATGGTAAAGTACACTCGAGGTTGGGGTATATTAAACCACCTGGTACGACGACCTAGATTTATGGTCGACATCGCGTAATTGTAAATGTAAGATTGACGAACCACCGTAAACACCTCTTTTCAAGTGAAAGAAAATCGCACACCTATTTCCTCGATCTGGTGGTTCTCACCTCCCCGTGCCCAAAGTGGGGTGTGCGACACCGACACATTGTAGAGGAACTTCTTGCAACTATGTCCTTCTTCCCTTATCAAGAGGACATTTGAGCATACAATTATGTCGAGGGCAGCCCACCCGAGTGAGACAAAACGTTAGTATATGGCGTTTGGTCCATGTTAGGATGAAAGATATAACATCTTTAACTATCAAACAGTAGTTTGTTCTCGATTAGTTTTGAGTTTACTGCAATTCAAATCGAAACGTTGTAGCACCCATGATAATCCATTCTTTGCCAAAGTTCCCTTTTTCCGATATTCGTGTTATCTTCTTGGTAGATTGCCAAGATTTTTCGTCAAGAGGGAGTGAAATTCAAATTCCCCTACAAAATCCCCGATCGATATGAGGTGTATTTTAGATGGAAGTGTTGTAATACTGCGTTTTTTTAAGCTAGACAATTCTCTGATTATTAGTGCTGAGTTGAGGCGGCTAAGCATAACACTAGTGCGAGTGGTTGAGAAGACACGAGGGCGGCAGAGCAGAGCACTCACATCCTGGTCGGATCTGCTGGCTGGGAACTGACGGGCTGACCGACTGACTGGCGGGACCCATCCACTTGTCGGCAAGCCAGGAGCATGTGGCTGGGCCAAGAACATCATGGATTATCCGTACGTAGCCTGCAGCAGATTTACAAATGTACGTACGATATACGGCCGGGCGTCTTTGTCGCATGCGGTCCCTGCTACAGCGCCGGTTCGAATTTGAATTTAAAAACAGTACGCACGAAATACGTGGCACGCATTTGCACCACTTAATATAACACGAAAGTGAAAGTTGACATTTGATTTTTCTGGTGCGATCGGTTCTGTTCGTGAAGATGAAATGTAAGGACGTGGCGTCTCCGAGGCCCTGCCTTATGTCTTCTGGACAAGCTTTGGTGTATTTCGTGCTTTTTTTAAATTCAAATTCGTTTATTTTACACTGCTGCACACGCTGACAAGCACGTGCATGCATGCATGCATGCATGCATGCACAGGTAGGTGAAAATGCTTATATCGAATAAATATGGAAACACGCAGGGCCACTCGATCGGGGTCAGATCATGTGTGTGCCAGGTTATCTCGACAGATGATTTAGGCCCCATTTGGTTTGAAGGATTTTTACAGGAAAAGTATAGGATTCCGGTTCCGGTAGGAATTGCCACTGTAGCATCGTTTGAAACGCAGGATTGGGGTGTAGGAAAAGTGAAGGAATATTTCCTAGCATGTCGGTTACACGGTAGAATCACAGGAAAAGGAAAATTAGCTTCGACCTCTTTGTTTCTTTCCTGTGCAAAGGAACGAGGCACATCAAGCACCCACCGCTCGTTTCCTGTGCAAAGACTTCATTAACTCAAAAGCTGCACCATTTCCTGTGGTTTCTTTTCCTGCGTTTCAAACAAGTATGTGTGACTTTTTCCTGTGATTTGCAATCCTATGTTTGACACCTGCATTCCTTTCCTGATCCTATGCTTTTTCTATTCCTGTGATTTTCCTATCCTGCGTTTCAAACAGGCCCTTAGTGGTATGCGAATGGAACAAACAAGTTTATCAGCCGCTGGTAAGAAACCAACGTTTTTCTTTCCGAAACAAAATATCTCTTCAGCTTTCAAGATCCGGTGACACCTTTTATTTAAAAAACCGGATAATAATTATAGGTTCAAAAAATCCAAAAAAAATTAAGGTGTAGTAAATGATGGATCAATCACGCAAGCACACGGCCTAGCAAATTTTCGAGTTTCGAAAATGTGCTTAGATATGTGCCATTTTCATTTCTTCTGTAATTTGGAATCCAAGGCATTTCTAATTGTGGTTTTGCACGTTCTAGGTTATATCATTAACTCCATCCACTCTTAAAAAAATTTGAAACTTGTAAATGTCATTCTTGAAAAAAAAATTAGATAAAGAGAAAATTTTAGCTCGTGAGATAGAAACCAGATCATAATTATAGGTTCAAAATATCCAAAAAAAATCAAAGGTGTAGTAAATGATGGATCAATCACGCAAGCACACGACCTAGCAAGTTTTCGAGTTTCGAAAATGTGCTTAGATATGTGCCATTTTCATTACTTATGTAATTTAGAATCCAAGGCATTTCTAATTGTGGTTTTGCAAGTTCTAGGTTATATCATTATTCATTAACTCCATCCATGCTTTAAAAAAAAAATTGAAACTTGTAAATGTCATTCTTGAAAAAAACAAGATAAAGAGAAAATTATAGCTCGGGAGATAGAAATTTGTACTCAATTTATTTTCGATAAAGTTGTACTCATTTTTTTTTCTTGTTAGAGATGCTGACTAGAAAAGATGCTGCTTCTTTATGCCCTTTAGCCAGACAAAAACAGAGGTCTATACTTCATGGAAAGAACAAACGCAGCCGCTTCTTGAAGTTTGTACACTGCACTTTCGGCTGAAGAGATTCTGAACATGAAGTCAAGATTGTTCTCAAATCCAGACGACGAATATATCCAAATTCCATTGTGCTGCCGGCTAGCGCAAGAATTTGTGCCTAAAAATCAATGTGTACACATCGTACTTTTTTTTTGAATATATACTTGTATTAATTAAACAGTAGTAAGGATACAACAACAAGACGCGTACAAATACAAGTACATAAAAGTGGATACAGGTGGAAAAACTCCAGAAGGCCTTCATCTTCGTCAACCTCTCGCCGTCGAAGCCGGACTCCACCAGCCTCAGCGACGATCCTTGGAGCAGGAAGAACCCCTAGCCAAGAGGCGTTGATGGACCGCAGCAACCACCAGCCCCAAGGGACTGGATCTGGGACGCGCAAGAACATCGGCCGGCGATGCGCGCCGAGCTCGATCCGCTCCTGATCTGGCCTGGAACGGCCAGATCCCTCCAACTCCGACCGCAAACCACCCTCCGCAGCAACCCCACCCCCACCAGACAAGCCTCCGCACACATACCTCAGGAGCCATACACCGACGATGGAGGAGACGGCGGCGCATCGACAGAAGGCCCGAGGACGGAACTCCCAAAGAACGAGGACGTCGTCGTCGCCACGCCGCCCACGTAGGGATACATCCACAGATCCATCATCGGAGCAAACCGCACCAACGAGAGGGAGCCGGACCTGGGAAGACCAAAAGACCAAACGCGCCGGCACCGCTCCCACCGATACGCCGTCGCCGGTCACACACATCCACACCCTAATTACATCCCGGCAGCACAGATCCGGGGTTCCCCCACCCTTCCCCCGTCGCGGCGGACGGAGAAGGAGAGGGGAACCACCGGCGGCGCCGGGGAAACGGGGGAAAAGGAGTTCGCCCTCTCACTCGCCTCTCTCTGTACTGTAGAAGGGGGAAGAGAGCGTTGGTTCGGATCCACATCGTACTTGGTACCCTCTCAGCATATCAGAGCATTAGAAATTAGACAGCACGCCACTGTTCGTGTACATCTCCTATATTTTATTGATTGAAAATGCACTGCATTAACTACGAAATGGTACTGCCATGCATAATGATTGTTTTCTCGCTTGCTTTGTGCCAAGTATAACCATTTTTTCTCTGTTCTGTTGGGAGGATACTAGTAATATTTAGTGCGGCGTCACGCCGCACCCTTGATGTTTTTTTTTGGTTGCGTTATATACGTTGTTAAGAAAGGTGCAGGGAATTTTAATTTAGAAATATGTATGTTTAAATTGTACTCGAATTTGGATGTACGGAAATATGAAAAAGGGGTACATTTACCTGTTGGGTATGGCAAAAAATTAGAATTCGATGAAATTCAGAGAGATTTTGACTTATATTATTTGGAAATATGGTAGCTAAGTTTGAATGTTTTTTTGTGTTGAATATTTAATTTAACTCGGCAGTTGGAGGAAATTGGTATTCATATTTGAATTTGGTTTAGTATGTTGTGTTTATGTGGGGAAATTCAAATTTGAGAATTTCTAGACTTACTCAAATTTGAAAATCGATGATGTTGTATTTTTGTAGTTGCAAGAGGTTTTTAAAAAAGAAAAGCAGGGAGTAAAAAAAAAGAAGGAAAAAAAATAGGAAGGGCCGTGCCTGGGCCAGAACTGCTGCGCAGCAGATAGCTCGGCCCAGCAGGCAGCTAAGCTGGACGGCCCAGGCCCGCTGAAACGTCAGCAGGACGCCAGCAGCGGGCGGGCTCTGCCGGCGCGTGCGCGGCGGCGTAGACCTCGCCGGCGACGCGTCCGCGCGTGCTGGGGCGCGAGCGCGCGCGCGGCAGGAGCGCATCGACGCGGAGCGCCCGCAAGCGGTGGCGCCGCTCCGTTTGCGTCGGCGGAGCCGTGATTCACGGCGTGGGGATGCGGCGGAGGGCGGCGAGCACGTCGGCGACAAATCCGCCAGGACGCGGGCGACCCAGCACGCGATTTCCGGCGAGGAGGGAGAAGGCGAGGCGGCGGAGGTCGCCGTGGTCGTCGATTTGCGTGGGGAGGAGCAGAGCGGCGGTGCGCGGCGTCGGCGTCGCCGGCGAGGTCGGTTGGCGCGGGGAGAGGGGAGAGTGAAGGAAGGAGAGGGGGAGTGTGGACGTTTTTGCATTTAGGTCCTTGAGTTTTCCGCAATTTGCAAGTAAGGTTGTTTCTTCGTAAAGTGTTGGACTGTGGAGCAAGCTTTGTATTAGCGAGGGTTTTTTTTGGAAAAGTGTCGCGGAGAAGTTGTTCGGGCCGCTGGATGAAGATGCGACGGCGTGGATCAGCGCGCTGTTACTGTAGATTTCTACAGTACCACGGGCAGCGGAGAGGCCGTCAAATCCTTCAGCTTTCATATAGTTAGTATATCACTTCAGTTTACTGGTTCAGAGATGTCGATATGATCGATCGGACGAAAATGTTAATTGATGGCGTGTCGTCTTCATAGCCCTGAATCTTTTCAAATCGATTTTGGATCATCCCACAGCTCAGACTCGAGCCTCATCTACGTGATCAAGGTGCATGCAGCCAAAGGAGCAGAGTGGCCAATGCCAGGTTATCTATCTGCTCAGAACGATAGTTTCAGACAAACAGCAACAACACTTTTTCATTCATTCAGACACACCACACACACGGCCGGGCAAGTCAATGGTCAAGACCTAGCTAGTATGCCAAACACATATGATTCCGTTTTGCAAATGCTATCCAACAGACAGCTTGCATCGGCCGGTGAGTGACAAGAATATATTTTGTTCTTCAGCTTTCGAGCTGACCACGTTTTGCTTATCACCATTCATACAAGCGTGATATAAATTGTTTTAGCAGAGCAAAGAACTAAAGTCAAAAGGGTCATTGATTTTGGGTGAGAGGTATAAAAATCTCCAACTTTCCGTATGCTGCTATTCGCATCAAATCTGACAGTAAAAGGAATTGCATTATGCTGGTCGACTAAGGGCCTCTTTGTTTAGACTGGTTGTGGCTGGCTGTGCTGCTGTGCAGTGAAAGCAGCTGTGCTGCTGTGCAGTGAAAGCAGCTGTGCAGTGAAAGTTGTTGTCCTGAGTTTCTGTCTTTGGCAATTCAGCTGGCTAGCTGTTAAGAATGGAATTTGTCTGATATACCCTTAAGGTCACGAAAACGTGTATTGTTACTGATCTACGTAATAAATAACAATGAAATACTGAAATCATATATGTATCCATTGGGAGTATATATATATGTATCCATCACGAATGTATATGTATCCAAAATACAATTCCATTACATTATACTAGATATCACAAATAGTTCTAACGTTGTCTAGCATTGAACAACGCATTGGCAATGTCGTCACGTGTAGAGTTCATGCTTCTCGTGTGTAGTGTACCCATAACATGATCACCGGGCAAGGTAACTGCTTGCCTTTAGACGTTAGGCATGTAATTATCATCCGAATCACACCGATCAAACTACTTATCACGTAAGTTGGAATCTCTAATGAAATTGTGAAGCACGCAACAAGCAATGATAATTCTCTTATGTGTTACCAAGCCGTAAGAAGGGATGCCCTTCAAAATGCACCATTTATTTTTCAAGATCCTAAAAATGCGCTCGATGCAATTTCTTAGTGATGAGTGTGCATGGTTGAAAATTTCTTCCTTCTTCGTAGGTAGCCCTTATCTTGAATTGTTTTTTTTGTTAACTTTTTTTCTGTTTTATTGGCAAACTTATCACCAAGATTCTTGTACCCCTTTCTACTCAAACAACCCCCATCCCTATTGTTTGCGTTGACTTCATCCATGCATATGTCGCAGAAAACTCGAGTGTGGTATGCATCCCAATTAGCCTCCTCCATTGCAAATAATTAACAAGCTATAACCAAAAAAACTACAAATTACTATATGAAATTAATTTTCAATCTACCAAATTGGTGTGGTAAGCGAGCAAGCAGCAGGAAGAATCTACCAAATTGGTGTGGTAAACGTTGTAGAAGGGAACATTAGCAACTAAAATATCAAAATATATAATATATATATCAAAATATATCTACTCTTATAATAGGCGCGAAATACGTGACACCGTCCCACTGGTGTGGATTTCGATCGGATCTGTGAATCTGTCGTGAAGGAACGCGCTGACGTGGCGTCCTCAAGGCCCTGCGTTTTTGTTTTCTGGGCATCGAGCTTGGAGAAGCATGACACGTTGGGTGCACGAGGGCATAAGTTTATTTTAGGCTGCTTTACTACACGCGTATTGCAACAGTTAGGGGTGTAAACGGATAGGATAATTTCCGCACCGAATCCGTCGCCGAAACCGTTTTAAAGAATCTATATCTGGTTCCGAAGAATTTGCCAGATAAGGATATCCGATTCCGAACTGAACACTCGGATACGGTATAGGATATGGTATGAAAAATAGCATCCAAATATGAATAATCCAAATATTAGTTAGGATTATCCGATGGTTATAATCCGATTCTCTACCGAGATGTCTAAACTAATAGAGTAGAATTTGTAGTTAGTGAGTTGTGAAGCTCATTTGTTGAACAACGACTCACTTACATGGTCATTCTACATACTATGGAGTATAGCTTTGTTAGATTATTACATTGTTTAGCTATTATTTTTTGGTTATGTGGCATGATGATATACATTGCACATACCTATCTGACTAATTTTCTTTCCGCCCCGAATCCGGTCTATTTCCGTTCGAAATCCGTGATTATATCTATCCGCCTCTGAATATGTAACCGCTCATTATCCGATCCGATCCGAATCCGACAAAAAAAATGTGGTAAAGGATATGGTAGAGGCAAAATCCGATCCGTTTAAGGCTTGACTCTCCCCTCCCCTCCCCTTTCTCTCTTCCTCCCCTCCCCTTGAGAGTCTCCCGAGTGCTCCCGGCTCCTCTCTCCTTCCTCTCCGGCGGCGCGGCCGCTCGGAGCTGGTGGGGGGAGGAGGCCGGCTCCTCTGTACAGTAGTAGTATTAGGTGTAGTCTTTGCTTGCTTGCAGCCTGGCGCTATGCCGTCTTTCTTTCCTTGTCGCCTGGTGAGGTCAATCTCGAGTAGCGACCTTTGCCTGGAGAAGCTCTTGCTCAGTGCTCGTCCTTGGTGGATGGGGTGCGGAGGGGACGGATCCGAGGGCGCCTGCTTCAATAAGCTCGGTGCTGCTTCTTCGCGGGGAGATCTGGAGCGGCTCTCACCCGATCTTGTCGTCTCGGCGACGGGAAGGCTGGGTGGTGAGGCGTTTTGCTCAGATCTGCTTGTGGTGGAAGCGTGGAGGGGTGTTCTGTGGGCGACACCTGGCTGTTGTTCATCCGCAGCGACGAGCTGCTGTTTCTATGCAGGTGCTGTTCCTGGGAGAAGGAGGAAGGTGGGTTGGGTGCTTGCTTCCTCTTTTCCTTCTCTGGCCGACCGAGGTGGTGAGGGGAGAAGGAGGTGGTGGTGGGCGTCCCGTTTTGGTCGAGGTGCTGCAGGTGGTCTTCTTCTTCGTGGGCTTTGCTCCGGCCGGCCGTGGCGGCGAGGGGAGCGGCCGTGCGAAGGTGGGTGCTGGTGGTGGAGGTCCTACGCGCTGCGGTGGCGGCTGGAAGCTTGGGTGGAAGCGGGAAGACGGCGCTTTGGCCGTGCTCCTTCAGCGAGGCTAGAGTTCGTTGCTTGCGACGGATGGCGTCTGCGGTCTTCTACAAGGTGGTGGCGCTTTCTTCCCGCCGGCAGTGGTACGGCGTCGTCGGCAGCGTGCAGGAGTTTGGGGTGAGCCGGTGGTGGATCTGATTGCATTTTCTCCAGGTTGCTCGGGGTGCTCGGTGCAAGTTTCGGGGTCCTTTTTGCAATTTCCTTTTCTTTTCGGACCTGTTTGTAATTTGTACTGTGCTTCCTGTTATTTGAATCAGATCCTTTCAAAAAAAAATCCGATCCGTTTACACCCCTAGCAACGGTACATTACCACTGACGAGCACGTGCACGAGTAGGTGAAAATGCTTATCAAATAAATGTCCAAACACACGCAAGGACACTCGATCGGATCATATGTATTATCATTCATGTCAGGTTATTATGGCATTAGACTATTCATGGAAATAATATGCATGCCCCCTAAAAAATGATCTGTCAAGCTAATTAATGTGGAGAGATACAAATAGAGCAACATATGCAGTTACCGTAACTTCACACACCACAATGCAAAATGACTATGTAATATGGAGTACTACCTACTATGGAGGTAGTAACACAACTATCAACGTCGTCATCCACGACATGCACCCGCAACGACTCGCCATGAGGGTGGCCCGGTCCTTCGCGACTTTCCGACGCAGCATTCCCACTGGCAGGCTACTGCACGGCCGCCTCTACCATCAACGGCTAAATTAAACTAGGATGTGAAGGAGTAGCCGCTGGTGGCTACCGGGGGCCTTTGCCACTGCAGGATGACGTGCGCGACAGCTAGTTCCCCGACCAGAACTAGGCTTTGGTGGCGTCGGCCACCGAAATCGAGGACGACTCACAAGACTTCATGAAGACAATCAAGATCCAGGCCCCCTCCCCTGGCGGTGGCGGCACTTCCAGCCTGCACACAACGAATCGGGATACCTGCTCCTCCTCTACGGTCTTCTACCTCGACGTCGACAATGGCAACGACAACGTCGAGTAGGAGAAGCTCGTGGTCAGAAAGACCGTGGCTAGATTAAGGTTTAGGTTTAGTTTCATTTAAAATCTTTTAAATATCCATAAAATTTGAATGAAATGCTTTGATTCGATTAAAATAAATTGGGTGTGTAGTAGCGGCAGCACCTCCGATTGTGTCGGACATGTATCCGTAGCCCGAATCGGACACATTTTGAGGGTGCCAGAAAAAATTGCAGGAGTTGCTCTCGTGGTCAACACAAGTGCTAAAAAAATGTTATGTTATGCAAATGCAACAAACAGTTTTATCGGCCGCTGGACCATTACGTTTTCTTGATCCTTTTTTTGAAACGGGGGCAAAAATCTTTGTCCCAATCCCAATCCATTAATTAAGAAGAAGAAAATTGCTTGTTAACTAACGGAAAATCCCCGAGTGCACTGGCATCTGGATCCCGTTTTGCGGTGCTGGAGGAAGAGGCGGAGGCGGGCGCAGCGCAAGTTGCGGCGGACACGGCGGAGGACGTGCTCGCGGAAGTCTGGGCGGTGTCGCGCGAGGATGTTCGCCGGCCGCCCAAGTCCGATGAGGACATCGCGAAGGAGTTCTGGGAGGAGATCGGCTTCCCTACGCCGGCCTCGCGTGTGTGGGAGAGATCGTCGCCGGCGCTCTCCGATAACCAGCTAGGTACGTGTGTGTCTCCTGTGTGTAGGGCGGACGTCGAGGATGCAGAAGATTCGAGGACACCATCCCCTCCTACAGGAGCTACGGAAGGAAGACGAGGCTCGCCACATGCGCGGGCGTTGAGGATGCCGGCGGTGAGGATGGGATGGCGTGGTCCTCTACCACGGCCTCGGATCACGCCACTCCCATGCCTTGGTGACTTCCTCCCGGAGCTACCTTCTCATGCGGTGGGGCAAGACGGAACCACGTCGACGGCGGTCGGCGCGTGTTGCGGATCGGCGGCGTCCAAGCCGATGATGGCGGAGACGATGGCTGATCCAAAAATTCAAACTACTCTGTCCCTGACGGGTGGGTCCAAGGCGCATGTGGGCCGTCCATCGGTCTGGGCGCATCTGGGCCATTGGTACGACGGGCTATGGAGAGACGATCGATCATCTAGGTCGTCTTCGTCCCATCGCACGCCTCCACCTCTGAGCCCCAAACAGACGCCGCCGCCAGGATCCTCGACGCCCTCTCCTGTCACTGCTGCACCGAGCTCGCACCACTCGCGTCCTCTGAGGCGGTCCTTCGCGGAGGTCACCGCGGCGCCGCCCCCAATGGCTGCTCCACCAGGGCACGGTGGCCCTCCTTCCTGGGCACCTGCGACGGCGGGCGGAGGCCAAGGTAGAGGGGCTGGAGTTGTTTTCGGCAACTCTGCCGGACCCCCGACGTTCGCACCTCGTCAGCCGGGTGCGATGCAGCATGGCCCAGCCGGCGCGACGGGTTCTCAACCGCCGGCGGGGTTCGCCTTCGGGGCAGTGGCACAGCCTCCGAAAAGGAAGAAGAAGAAGAAGAAGAACAATGCCAACGCCGCCGCGGGACAGCAGCCGGCGGTACAACAGCATGCGATGATGCCTGTGGTTGGGGCACAACAGCAGCTAGGTGCTATTGGGGCTGTAGTGCAGCAGCCTACCGTGACCGTGACCGGCCAACAGATGATGCCAGGTGCGGGCCAGCCGGTGGCCATGCCGACGCCTCAGATGCCGATGGTGCTGCAGGATGCGGCTCCCGTGGTAACTAATGTGCAAGGTGTTAAGAAGCCAAATGCATGGTGTTGGAAGTGTGCGGTCAACACTCACGCAACTAAGGACTGCCCCGCCAAGCACTACTGCAACATCTGTGATAATGCGAAACATCCGACTCCGATGTGCCCGACGCTGAAACTTCCGAGGCCACTGATGCATGTTGTGGGGCAGGGGCATAAAGATATGATGTTCTTGCAGTTCCCGGATCATTTGTACAAGGAGGGCTTGGTGCCTAATGACACTCCGGTTGCTCTCGTTACGGTTCAGGGCACGGCAGCCACCGCGAAACAGGTGGAAACACAAGTGGCTAGGATATGTCCTGTTCGGTCTTGGAAGTGGGAGGCAATTCCTAATGGTACCGACTCTTTCACGGTCAACTTCCCGACCATGGAGGACTTACTGAGATTTGATGGTGTTGAACTAGGTGTTCCGTCTCAGGTTACCAAGCTAGTGTTCAGTCAGTGGAAGCCGGAGGATGTGGCGCACAAGATGGAGCTACATCAGCAATGGGTCCATGTTACAGGGGTGCCGAACCCTCTGAGACACTTCTGGGGTTTGTGGGCTGTGGGCACGCTTATTGGGTCAACGATTGATGTGGACATGCTTGCCCTCCGCCGCCGGGGGGTGGTCCGCATCTTAGTGGGGATGATGACAGACGATTGTTTCAACAAGGTTGACGATATCGGTCCTTTCATTCACACGGATGCGGTGCTACGTCTAAAAGGTTTTGACTTCACTTTCCGGCCTGAAAAAGATGACTTTGTTCCGGAGGCAGACTTTGTGCCGTTTGTATGGCAGCGCCGAGGAAAAGACGACCGGACGATAATGGGATGGAGGAGGACGGTCTTGGCGGCCATTCTACTCAAGGTGGTACATCCACCGGCGGGGCAACAACCTCCAACATGATCATTGATACTAGTCCAACTGTGGGGGGAAGGCAACAAGGAGCGCTGACGGCTAATGCACTCATGGGGCTGGTTGTCACTCCTTTCAACCCTAACCCCAAAACTCCGAGGGCAATCGAGTTGGTCAAGCAATGGAGACAATCCGCTGGACTGAGTGCTACTGATGATCCGATTCCAGATGGTTGTCTTGAGTCTGGAAATACGCTGCTTCGGAAGAATCTGTTCCCTGATGCACCTGGGCATGTTGGGGAGCAGCTGTGCAAGGAGCAGCCGGGAGATGCTACTAGAATGGCGCGATCGGTCGACCTTGGACCCCAGGCGAACCAGGCTGCGATGGAGTCTGGGCCAGTGTCTACCGCCCGCGCGGCTGATAGCGTCGGCCCCAGCAGTGCGCCCACTGGGCCGGGCGCTGTGTCTTCTACTGGGCCGAGGGCGACAGCAGCTGCGCCTGCCGCTCGCGCATCTGGTGGCCTCGTTGTGGCTGGGCTGCAGCCGGCTTCCGGGTCGCTGTCCGCCGCCTGCGCGGCAGATAGCACAGGTGTTGCGCCGGAGCTACTCGTCGGCTCATTGGGCTGCCCGATGAGGAGCATTGGCGACGGGTTCGGCTCGCCGGTGCAAGCCACGGTGGTGGAGGACTCTACGTCAACATTGTCCTCCCCCATAGTGGCTGCGACTTCGCCGACGTCTCCGGCTTCTACCACAATGGTCGAGAGGGCTGCTACATCGCCTTCGCCCTCTCCCATTGTGGCTGCGCCAGTGGAGGCGTCTCTGGCGACACCTAGGCGTAGCAGACGCCACCGCACTGGGAAGGATGGTGCCTCGGTGACGGACGAGGACTCGATGGCGAAGGCGATGCGTCGCAAAGCCGAGTCCTTCTCTACTCTGATGCTGGTACGTCCCACACCCCAAAATCATTTTTGTCCTTTCCTACATCTACTTTATCTGCTAAGTTGTCAGCGGTAGGCGTAAGTTTAGGGAGAAATGAAAAGGAGGTGCTTTTTTCGGCTAATGTTCTAAAACATGTAGAGTATGATCGCCGCAGGGTATCACCTAGTGTTTCGAGTAGGCCGGTAGCCTCACCTGTAGATGATGATGAAGCGAATGACACATTAGATGGACAGCTTCTATCACATCTTGTAGGAGAGGTTTCGGAGGTGGATTTGGACGAGGCTCAGCTGGGATCTTTTGATGACCTGTATGCTACCGGCCGGAGATCTAAATCCGCTAAAAATAAAAAGAACCAATCCTCGCGTAAAAAGGCGAGTAAGTCAAAATCTCCAATAGTTTCCCAATGAATGGCATATTTGAAAATAGCAGAGGTCTAGGCGACTTGGCTAAACATTTGAATATTGCGCATCATGTGAGGGATCACAAGTTGGATTTTCTGGCTATTTCCGAGACGGGTAGACGAGATTTTCCAAGCACCCTACTAGACCGCCTTTCAGGTGGAGTGGATTTTGCTTGGCATTCTTGTCCCCCTCGAGGTAGATCGGGTGGCATGCTACTTGGCATTAAAACCGATACCATGGAGTTGTTGGACCGTTCGGATGGTGAATTTCATATTAAATTTCATATTCGAAACAAGTCCGACAATTTTATATGGAGTTTGGTTGCTGTGTATGGCGCGGCCCAAGAAGAATATAAGGCTGCTTTTCTTCGAGAACTGGTTAATCTAGCTAAGGATAACCCACACCCTATTCTTATAGGAGGGGATTTCAATATGCTGAGGTACCGTCACGAGAAAAGCAAGGGTAGATTCGATGGTCATTGGCCTCTCTTATTCAATGCTGTAATTGATAGCTTGTCTTTACGGGAGGTTCACATGACGGGGAGACAATTTACTTGGGCTAATAGTCTCCCCGAGCCGACATACGAGAAGCTGGACCGGGTACTGATGGACTCCCGTTGGGAGGATAGATATCCATTGGTGACGGTACGTGCTTTGGAACGTATTGAGGCTTTCTCGGATCATGCCCCCATACTCCTATCTACTGGAACATTGAAACCGCCCGTTAAGTCCCAATTCAAATTTGAATTAGGTTGGCTGTTGCGGGATGGTTTGATGATTTAGTTAAAAGGATATGGGCTCAACCGGCAGTGGGCGATAGTGCTATCCAACGGTGGAATTATAAGATGCGCAATTGCGTAAATTCCTTCGTGGATGGGCAAGGCACACAACCGGTATGCTTAAAAAAGAAAAAGAGCGCCTGTGTTCCATTATTGATGAGCTCGATAAACTAGCAGAATCACGTCCCTTATCAGCAAATGAGAGTGACCTAAAACGGCACTCGAATGAGCAAGTGGGTCGTATGCTGCGGGAAGAAGAGCTTAAATGGTACCAAAGGTCTAAGGCCCAATTCATTTGCAAGGGGATTCGAATACGAGGTACTTCCACAATGTCGCTAATGGCAGACATAGGAGGAAACTCATTCATTCTCTTCTTCAGGATGAGGGTCTGATCGAGGGTCAGGACAAGCTCAAAGAATATATTACGGACTACTACAAAGGTCTGTTCGGAGCTCCGGAGGAAGGAAACTTCACTCTTGATGAGACACGAACGGATGATATTACCCAAGTTACTCCGAGGAAACAACCTGCTCATCGCACCCTTCTCTGAAGAAGAGATAAGCAAGGCGGTTTTCCAAATGGAGCATAATAAGGCGCCTGGGCCTGATGGATTCCCAGCTGAGTTTTACCAGCATTTTTGGGAAACCATTAAGGTCGACTTGTTAGAGTTATTCGGCTGTTTGCATGCTGGACAACTCGAGCTTTTTCGCCTTAATTTTGGGGAAATCGTTTTGTTGCCTAAGATTCAGGCGGCTGAGAGGATACAACAGTATCGGCCTATATGCCTCCTGAATGTTAGCTTCAAGATCTTTACAAAGGTAGCGACCATTAGGTTGAATTCTGTTGCAGATCATGTGGTTAAACCTACCCAAACTGCTTTTATGCAAGGGAGGAATATACTAGACGGGGTCGTGGTTCTCCACGAGACCGTACATGAGATGCACACGAAGAAACTTAATGGGGTAATTTCAAATAGACTTTGAAAAGCTATGACAAAGTAAAGTGGCCATTCTTACTACAAACCCTGAGAATGAAAGGGTTCTCTGATGAGTGGTGTGAATGGATCCGAAACTTTGTTGTGGGGGAAGTGTGGCGATAAAGTCAATGATGACGTTGGCCACTACTTTCAAACAAAAAAGGGTTTAAGGCAAGGTGATCCTCTATCGCCTATACTATTTAATATAGTGGCTGATATGTTGACCATCATGATTGAACGGGCAAAGAGGATGGCCTAATTGAAGGTGTAGTCCACATCTTGTCGATGGGGGACTTTCTATACTTCAATATGCGGACGATACAATCATTTTTATGGAACACGATCTTGATAAAGCGACGAATCTGAAATTGATATTGTCAGCATTCGAGCAATTATCAGGATTAAAAATCAACTTCCATAAAAGTGAATTGTTTTGCTTCGGCGATGCACAGGACGCAGCTGCTCAGTACGCTGATATATTCGGTTGTGAGCAGGGTCAATTTCCTATAATGTACTTGGGCATACCAATACATTATCGGAAACTGACTAATGCGGAATGGAGACATGTCGAGGAGCGTCTGCAAGCACGGCTGTCTAGTTGGAAAGGCAAATTACTGTCCCTTGGTGGAAGATTGGTGCTCATTAATTCGGTACTTACAAATATGGTACTGTATATGATTTCCTTCTTCCAGTTACCAAAAGGTGTCTTGAATAAATTGGATTACTTCCGATCAAGATTCTTTTGGCAAGGGGATGGTGAGAAAAAGAAGTATCGACTGGCTAAATGGGATGTTGTTTGTCGACCAAAAGATCAAGGAGGGCTGGGTATTCATGATCTTTGTATCAAGAACTCAGCCCTCTTAGGGAAGTGGCTGTTTAAGTTGCTAACCGAAGATGGAATTTGGCAAACACTTCTTAAAAGAAAATACATCGGCACAAAGGCGGTATCACAGGTGTATTGGAAACCTGGTGATTCCCACTTTTGGGCCGGCCTAATGGCGACTAAGAAGCATTTCTTTCGCTTTGGTATTTAATATTAAGGATGGCACGGAGATTAGATTCTGGGAGGACAAATGGTTAGGAAATACCACCCTCCGGGAGCAATATCCTGCTCTATACAATATTGTTCGACACAAAGGGGATACTATAGCCACTGTTATGCAGTGCTCACCACCCAATGTGACGTTCAGACGAGATTTATTTGGTCCAGATTAACATCTTGGAACGCCTTGCTGGCACGGTTGGCCTCAGTCCAACTTACACAAGGTCCCGATGAATTTCGGTGGAATCTATGCGGGAATGGAAAATTCTCAGTAGATTCTATGTATAGGGCGCTAGTGCATTCGGATATTCCAGTCGATGATAATAAAAAAATATGGCAAATGAAGATTCCACTTAAAATAAAATATTTACGTGGTATCTTCGTAGGGGTGTCATTTTGACCAAGGATAACCTTGTCAAACGGAACTGGCATGGAAGTACTAAGTGTGTATTTTGTCCACAACATGAGACAATAAAACATTTATTCTTCGAGTGTCGTTTCGCACGTTCTATATGGTCATCTATCCAAATAGCGTCTAACCTATATCCACCCAAGTCGGTCGCCAATGTTTTTGGCAACTGGCTACATGGGATAGATAAAAAGTTTAGAACGGTTATTAGGGTGGGAGCGATTGCCGTTATATTGCTTTGGCTTAGTAGAAATGACAAGGTTTTTAATGATAAAGATGTTTCTTATATGCAGACACTCTACCGATACACAGGTATTCTCCGTACGTGGTCCACCTTACAGCGTGTGGGATATCGAGACCTCTTTACGGAGGCGTGTGCATGACTGGAGGAGGTGGCAAGGAACATTTTTTCGCAACATGGGTGGCCGCTTGATCGCCGGATTGGACCTCCATAGGCCGTCGAGCTTGCCTAGGACATAGGCGTATTACTTAATTCTTGCTGATTGTAATTCGCCTTATGTTGCACTACTTTTTCTTTCTCGTTTGGATTGCGGCTGTGTGCATTCTTTATGCAGAGTCCGGGTGTAATACTTAAACCTTTGAATAATGAAGCCCTTTATCTGACACTAGTACAGAAAAGCTTTTCTGTGGCGCACCATTTTGCTATTCTGTGGCGCATGGGTGGTGCGCCACAGAATAGTCGCCACTAAATAAGCTATTCTGTGGCGCACCACCCATGCGCCACAGAATAGTGTCTATTCTGTGGCGCACCGCGAGTGGTGCGCCATGTAACCATGCGCCACAGAATAGGGTGCGCCACAGAATAGTCATGGGTGCGCCACAGAATTACTGCGCAGTACTGTACCCGTATATTCATACAACGTAACTGGATGCGATGGAAGTCTGCTCTAAGGTCATCATCAGTGAGATCCTCATCATATTTGGCCCATTCTTGGAGACGATATGGCAAATTCGTTATCACTGCATCCCGGACATACGATTTCATGTGTAAGAGGACGTAGAAGGCATCCACGTTGCCAGACTTTTGCTTGATGCAATGAAACCCCGTCCCATGGTAAAACTTGTGTGTGTTGTCAATTATACGTTTCGCTTTCTTCTCGAAGGAACCTCCGTTTTTGGCGTAGCCCTCGAGAGCCTCATCGAGAACACCCTTAATTCTACTGTAGTCTTTCGGCGTAGTCCCTGAGTCTAAATATGTGGCAGTTGACCACTTCGGGTGCACGGCGATGAGTACTGAGTACTTGTCACTGCTCAACACAATTGAAACGGAATATTGGAAAGGATCAACACAACAGAAGAAATCTATAAGAAAGCATAAGATACGACAGCGGCGACTAGATGCGGACTTACTTGAAAAAGAAAGGCAGAAGAAGGCTGGTCTTCGTGCTCATGTTCAGCATGATTCTCTGGAGGTACTTCGTGGCCTTAGCCCGTGTCGGTGATCCTTCCTCCAGCTGGCTGTCCCGCATGTAGTAGGGATCCACTACCTTGACGTACGGGGTTTGTTCTCTCCTGATCATCATCGCCTGGCTGAGCGCGTATAGGCGGACCAAGTTATAGTCCAGCCGTTTAAAGTGAAACAAGTTGAAGACGTCCTCGCACGATATGAAGAACAGATCCGCTGGAGATTCATCAACGAAGTCAACCAAGTCCCTTGGCACCTTGACAGTGAACACCGGGTAGTTCGGATTCTCGTCTTTAAGAAGGTTGTCCTCTAGCTTCAAGATAGCAAGTTGCAAAGGGGCCATGCATCCATCTGCGAGGTGGAGCAGCTCCGAAGGCAGTATCGGTTGACCAGCTTCATGCAACCGGGACGACAAGTCACCCGCACGGGGTGGTATCATGGGGTCACTCCGGACATACCCCGGTGTGCTAAGTTTCGTCTTCGGAGTTGGCTTACTCCTCTTCCTGTGCTTCTTCTTCTTCTCTGCTGTATCTGGTGTATCTTCCGGAGGCAGTATTGGGTACTGTCTGGAGCCGAAGCTGATCACTGGGGCAGGCCCTTTTTTCCCTCCATCAGTCCAATCCCTGACAGACTCACATATGGTTGTAAAGAGCGACGTGAGCGTATTTGTCACCGCCGCTGAGATGAAACTCGGAATCATAATATTTTGCTCCATCGGTTCCTCGCCCCTTGTTCCAGAAACCCCAGCCTCGTCATTGTCGGCCATGTTTGCACTGCATTAAAAAGAGGCAAAAAGTTGGTATGACAAATATAAGAGAAAAAAATCACCTAAGTACTAAGATACCCCGGCCCATGCACTAGTCGCAATACCCCATATGTCCTATTTTTAGCAAAGTCATGCCAAATTTCACGAAAAAATCCGGCATGACCTTTGCTAAAAAAGGGACATATGGAGTACCCGAAATTGCCGGAACGGAAGTTAATCGACGTTCCGGCAATCTCAAGGGCCTCTCGGGGTACCTGCAAGCATTTCCAACAAAAAAAAACACATCTACGGCCGGCACCTCCGGCCGGCATCTCAACGACACGATGGTCGGAGCACAAGCACAATACCCCATATGTCCTATTTTTAGCAAAGTCATGCCAAATTTCACGAAAAATTCCGGCATGACCTTTGCTAAAAAAGGGACATATGGAGTACCCGAAATTGCCGGAACGGAAGTTAATCGACGTTCCGGCAATCTCAAGGGCCTCTCGGGGTACCTGCAAACATTTCACAAATCATGTTGGCCGGCATTCCCGGCCAACAACATCACAACAACACATGCATCCCCGGTCAACAACATCACAAGAACATCCGCAAAATATAGGAGGGCACCACCTTGAGCAGCAGGAAGCAACGGGGGGGCCTACACACATACACAACACATAAGCATCTCCACAGTCACGATATTACTTAGCAATTGCAGAGAATAAAATAAAATTAATCAAATGTTGATATAAAATATGAGGGAGTATATATTAACACATTTTTTTAGTATTTCAAATGTTGATTGTTTCTTCTATAATTATGGAGGATTGTCCGCAAACTTGAATGCCACATTACCATCATGGCGTGGAGTGCGAGACCGGTAGCCATTCTTTCATACGGTCCGATATTTTAAGGTGCATTTTGGTACGTGCAGGCGTCACGATTCACGACAAATTCTGATTTTAGGTGTTAGATGATTGCTTTCCCATATACAATTCTGATTCTGATTTGTGGTGTTAAATATCATAACATTTAGAAACTAACATTTGTAATTCCTTTTGGGAAACCACCGAAACACTCAAAACAAATGAACAATTGACATAGAAATCGTGAGAATTTTTTGAAACATGTACGATAGAGGGACTTACTATATAGTTATTTCAAGCTTGTCGCATCTACTACAAAATACTATTTTGATTGCCATCAAGTATATTAGCTGCATGGAAATAAAAGAAGGAAAATACGTAGCTTGCCATCGGGCGGCACACGGTGTCTTCGGGGTGCAGAGATGATGCTAGAGTGGTGTGGGTGCTGGTTTGTATAGGAGGGAGCAGGAGCAACACCAGCGCGGGCGTGCTGTGCAAGGACGTGCAAGCTCACGGCTTGCACGCGACGGCCATGGCGGACGGTGACGGACGGCAAGAGCACCTAGAGCAAGAGGGGAAGTACTCATGTGTATGTACTTTGACTTCGTGCACAGCCACGGGGGAAGGTTGTAAGGCCATACAAACACGGGCCAGGTGCTATGTGTGCCATTGAAGAACGGATTCATTCCATCTGTGCACATACCCAGCCTGACGTTCCTTGCGTCGCGCCCAAAATCTTCGAAGGCGATGTCCAATGCTTGCCAATTGATAGCGTCTGCAGGGTGTGTCAGGATGGTGCCCTTCTCCGGATCTTCTGCGGGCTTCTCCCTTTCCGCGTGCCATTGCATGAGCTTTGCTTCCTTAGGATCCACGAACCACCGCTGAAGACGGGGAGTGATAGGAAAGTACCATATCACTTTTCGAGGATTTTTCTTCTTTCCACTCTTGTACCGTCCGTGACCGCACACCGGACATTTGGTCAAGTCCTCGTAATCGCCCCGATAAATTACGCAATCATTGATGCAGGCGTGGTATCTC
Source organism: Poa pratensis (assembly GCA_947311845.1). Taxonomy (NCBI): domain Eukaryota; kingdom Viridiplantae; phylum Streptophyta; class Magnoliopsida; order Poales; family Poaceae; genus Poa; species Poa pratensis. The sequence goes on along the minus strand of CAMZMU010000041.1, from coordinate 4,444,209 downwards.
TCGTGCGGTAGGTCAAGAGGGCACAGGACTTTCTTGGCCTCCTCGATAGTAGTTGGTAATGTGTTACCCTCGGGGAGAATATCGTGCCAGAATTTCAGGTTCTGGTTGAAGCTCTTATCGGTCCAACTGTTTCCCGACTTCATCTCCATAGCATTAAGCGTTACTTGCAAGCGCGTATCCTGAGGCCGGCACCCAGGATACAACGGAGTGATCCCGTCTATCTCCATTTGCGCTAGCTTGGCTTTCTCTCTGTCGTTGCTCGTCTGACTGAGAAGCAGTTCTTGAAAATGAGCATCATGCAAGCCCAAACTTAGCGGGGTCTGCTCGTCTCCTTCGTCATGATGATCATGTCCGCCGGCATCTCCTTCGTCATCATGATGATCTTGTCCGTCACCGGCATCTCCTTTGTCATCATCTTGTCCGCCGCGGGCATCTCCTTCGTCATGATCATCTTGTCCGCCGCGGGCATCTCCTTCGTCATGACGATGATCTTGTTTGGCTTGTTCCGGCATGAAACCGTGCCTGAGCAGGTGCTCCTCCAATAATCCAGAATCAGGGTGTATCCACCTCTCATGTTTGCATTTTCGACACGGACATCTTATCTGCCTCCCGTTGGACCGAATCATGTCCGCCTTCGCTTGGTCCTTGTATGTTCTGATTTGACTGGAGCTCATCATTATGACCATGGTTGACTACGCGCTATACATAGAGAAGAAACGAGAGTACATAACTTAATTAGAGCCGCAACATGCATGCACACACAAACACACACAACACATCTAAGTCCGGCATCTCAACGACACGATGGTCGGAAGCACAAGCACAATTAATACCTCACATGTCCTATTTTTAACAAAGTCATGCCAAATTTCACGAAAAAATCCGGCATGACCTTTGCTAAAAAAGGGACATATGGAGTACCCGAAGTTGCCGGAACGGAAGTTAATCGACGTTCCGGCAATCTCAAGGGTCTCTCAAGGTACCTCCAAACATTTCCAACAAGATGGTCAAAGCACAATAACCTTTCTCACCTTGTAGATTTGATCCAAAATAGAAGATGGGAGAAAGGAGACTATGTATGGAGGAGTCTATCAACCAAAATAAGTTTAACTAAAAAAAAAGGAGAAATATATGGTCAAAAATGGATGGGAAGGAGGAGCACCACGAGTTGGGAGGAGAGGAGGAAGAAGAGGAAATGAGAAATGGGTAGGGGAAAGTGGGTGGAGATGGCCTTATAAAATATCTGGTACATTTATTCTGTGGCGCACCCCTAACTGGTGCGCCACAGAATAATCTAATTCTGTGGCGCACTGGGTCAGGTGCGTCACAGAATAGTTCCCCCCAATTATTTGTGGGGCCAGAGCACCTTATTCTGTGGCGCACCTGAATGGATGCGCCACAGAATAAACATATTCTGTGGCGCACCTGACCCAGTGCGCCACAGAATAAGGTCAAAAGTGGCAGACCCGTTCGTTGGTGTGGGGCCCGCGCTTATTCTGTGGCGCACCTTATAGCCGTGCGCCACAGAATAAGGCTGGTGCGCCACAGAATAAGATTCTGTGGCGCACGGCTATAAGGTGCGCCACAGAATAAGCTTTCATAGAATTGGGTTTTCCTACTAGTGTGAAAAAACTAACGGAAAATCAAGCGAAAAGCGTTACACCAAAATCACACACGGGATATTACGCGAGAGCATGCAACTCATAGATCGCCTTAGGCAAATCAAACCACTCTCCCCCTTTCGGCTGACAAGAAAAGATGCTGCTGCTTTATGCCCTTTTAGCCAGACAAGGTCAGGTCTAGTTCATGGAAAGAGCAAACAGGGCAGGTTCTTTAGAATTTATTTAATCTTTACCTTTTGGCTGATTATGCAGGAGATTCTTCGTCTCTCTGAACTTCTCAATGTCTAAGACGATTCTCAAACCTGAACGAGATTAGCCAAATTCCATTGAGCTTCCAGCTAGAAAATCAGTCAGTACACATCAAATTAATGCGGTAGGCTCTCAGCGTCAGAGCATTAGGAATCAGTCAACAGTTTCGTGTACATCTGCTACATGAATTAAAATGACATGAGGGTATAACCAGTTCTTTCTTTTCTCTTGGAAGGATCACTTCAGTTTATTACTGGTTCAGAGATGTGGACATGATCGATCGGACGTGGCAACGGAAAGTCGGAAACCAAAAAAGAAATTTTGCTGGCGGGTCGTATTCATCTTTCCACATCGAGTTTGGATCATGGTGATGACTGACTGATATCCAACAATTCACTCAGACGCAAGAATCACCCCAAATTTGCCTTGGGTTCTTGGGCTGGCATCAGGGTATGCATATGCACAAGTAGGTGAGCAGATAGGACTCGTGGTGTAAACAACTAAACATGCATGCAGCCAAGATCAGGTTATCTTCTCAGATTGAGAGTTTCAGGCCAACACCTTTTTTCAAACATTCAGAAACACGGCCAGTCAACGGTCAAGGCCTAGCATATATGTCAAACACATCTGCTTCCGTTTTGCAAAATGCTGCCCAACGGACAGGTTAAGAAACAAGTTAATAACCCGAAATGTTGGATCCTGTTGTGAGAAAGAAAAATGGTATGATGGCCAAGTTAGTTCGTCGCTTTCATCCTGTAGACCATAACGGATTTTATGCAATATTTATCCTTTTGGTTTTATCACTTTATTCTACTTGCTGGTCGGATCATACTAGTTTCAGTCTAACCAATCACGAAGAGGAATTTGTATAGTCCATTATTTCAGGAACTTTTTCATCAGAGACAAAAGATGCAGGCTGCCTTATTTGCTTGTAGGAAAACAAACATAGGTCTAATTAAACTATTTCATGGAAAGAACAAATTAGTAGGATTTTTGTGTACACATCATGTGCGGTACGCTCTCAGCGTCGGAGCATTAGAAATTAGACAGCACGGCACTGTTCCGTGTTCGTGTGTACGTTTACTAGTAGATCATTTTCAGTAGTTCAGAGGAGTGGATATGGTCGATCGGACATGGCAACAGAAAATGATGCTGACGTGTTGTCCACACAGATGACCAGTTCAACTCCACTGTCCTTTCACTTGCTGTCCGGTACACTGCTGGCGTGGCACTCGCACCAGATGCGCAAGTAGGTGAGCAGAAACGACTCGTGATGTCAGGCAATCCGATCAGGCTAATGCTAAACGGTCAACACCGACGCTAAGCAAGTCTGATTATGTTTTGCAAATGCTGACCTACAAACAGTTCATCACCCGGTGACAAGAATAACTCAGGGCTCCACTTGCTGTCCGGTACAGAGAGTATGTTTTAAGACAATAAACCATGAACAAGTTGTGCCGCTTGAGCATATGCAGCATTAGAGCATCTCCAGTCGGGGCGTCCAAATGGCCGCTCAAAAGCCTTTTGGACAGGTCCATTGGACGCTGCCCGGAAGGGGGCTGGCGCATTTGGGCGTCGCCGCTCCCCACTCGCACCGGCCAAAACAGCCGCCCAATTTTTTTCAATTCTGCCGTCAAGGTTTACCGAATTCAAATCACAAATGGCTATAAATTCAGAGTTTTTAGCCACACTGGGCCACAAATGAAAGGGTTTTTGCCGCCAAATTACAGATCCCAAAGTATGCCGCCAAGAAAAGCCGCCAAAATACGCCGGGAGATTTCGTTACCCGGCGTCGGATTGCCGCCGCCACCGGCAGGTCTAGGTGTCCTTGGGCTGGGGCACGTAGCCGTCGCCGGGCTGGGTCATGTCGGGGTCCTCATTGTCGACGACGACGCCGGCCCCGGGCGTGACGTTCTCGCCGTTCGGGGGCGGCTGAACGAGCCTGAGCTCCTGCAGGATCGCGGCGCGATACATGTCGTGCGCCGCCCTGGCCAGCGGAACCATGTTGGAGATGTCGGCCGTCAAGATCATGAAGTCCTGGCTCCGCTTATTGACGGCGGCTTTCTTCTGCTTGACGTCGATCCTGACGTCAGCCTTCTACATCAAGATCGCCCACCTTGCGTTGTTCTCATCGCGTCGCAAACTCGAGTTGGAGCAGACGTCGGCGAGGACCTTGTCGATGGAGGACTGCACCCTGTCCGTCTTAGCCGCCGCAGCCAAGGTTGCTTTTGCCTTCTTGTGCCCTGTTGGACGCCCCTCTGAGTTTTGCGGATCGGCGTGGGTGTCACCGCGTCCCTTCTTGTTCAACGTCCGGCGGTGCGCCTTCCATTACTCGCAATTTTGGAGAAGCTTGTAGCAATGCATCAACTTGAAGTATTTCTCCTTGTTGCGTGACTTGTACAAAAGAAGGGCGTCAACGAGCTGCAACAAAGCAAGCCGATCACAAACAAAGCAAGAACACAACAAGCCGATCAACAAAGCAGCCGCACGACGGTTACCTGATCCACCGGGCCCTTCCCACTCTCCGGCCGATCGATGATGTTCTCATGGCAGCTGTGGAACTTGTTCATGATGCACTGGACAATGCGCCACCTATGCTCGATGGCGCCTTGGACGCGCACCATGTTCACCTTGTAAAAGTCCTTGGTGTGCCGGCGCTCGTCGAACTCTTCCTTGACCCGCCTCCAGTAGGCGCCGCTGGTCTGGTTTGTGCCGGTCAGCACGCCGGTGGTGATGAACTTCCATGACTTGATCATGCACTCGTCCTCCTTGGTCGTCCAAACGATGTTGTGGCTGCCCTTCTTCTTCGCCGCGGCGTTCTCGCCGACCACAGCCACGGTCACCACCCCCTCCTCTTTGACCTCCTCGTCGGCGTCCTCGTCCTCCTCGTAGTACACCTCGTCCTCGTCGAACTCGTCGTTGTCGTCGCCGTCCGCCTCCAGGCCGTCGCCGTCGACATCTGCCGCCCGGCCATCGCCGTTGATTAAGTTGGCCATGACATCGGAGGTCTCCTACACACCAAAAAGCAACGCCGACAGTCAGTGCCATCCAAAACACAGCCTCATACCTGCAGGGGTTCCATGTAATCGGCGGTGATTCCGTCGATAACATGTGAGGCGCCGGCGTCGAATGAAAGGCTACGACCGGCATGCGCGTTCGCCTGTTCGGCGGGGTGCCTCCGCAACGCCGGCGATGACAGATCGACGAGGCGGTTTAGATCGAGCCCACAAGAAGGGAAGATGACGTTGGGGTCGAAGCCGCCGTGGTGTTGGCTGTCGGCGTACTCGGGGGTGAACCTGGAGCGAGGAGTGCCGGCGGCGGCATTTTCGGCGAAGAAAGATGAATTTGACGGAGAGCCGCCGATCTTGCATCGAAAGTGGCGGCGCTCTCTTGGCTTCCTCCCAAAGCGTATGCTTGGTTCAAGGCCGCGACCTTCTTGTTCATTGCGGCGAGGCCCTTTGCCGTCAATGGCGGGCTCGGGTCGAGCAGCTTTCTAGCTTTCGCCGCTGCACGCCGCCCGCCACGGCTCTGCGTCTCCAATCGGTGTCGGAGACGGTCCAGCTCCCAATCGGTCTCCGTCATCAGCTCCGGCTTCTCCCTGGGCGGCGGGGCCTTGCGCGGAACGCCCATCGTCTTCTTCGCCGCCGTCACCTTCTTCTTGGCCTTCCCCTTCTCCTTGGGTACGGCCGGCGGCGCCATGGATTCCGAGCCGGCGCGGCGGCGGGGTTTTTCTTTTGGCGGGAGAACTGTCGCGAGATTTGGAATTTTGGGGGAAAAATGGGGGGGGGGGGGGAGCCGGCATTTACTGTGAGCGCCGTCTCACTGCCAGGCGTGGCCCGCGCGTCGGTGGTGGCAGTTTCGTAGTGTCCAGGGCCGCCCCAAGCCTCCCCAACTTGAGGGCATGGGCTAGGCGTGCCGGACACAAAACTGGGCCGCGGCGCACCGAAAACAGATTTGGACGGCGCGAGTGGGGGGAAAAAGTGTCTGGCGCGCCCCAAATCCTTTTGGGCAGCCATTTGGGCACCCGACTGGAGATGCTCTTATCAGCTTAGCACAGCACACGCATCCATTGGTCAGCGTGCAGGTTCCAAGCAGGTGGCTTTGAGACAATAGGCTCGAGACGAGCCCGGCAAACAATTTTCATCACAAAAACAAAATCAGTATATGTAGTTTTTTTTATAAAACCATGAAAACTCTATTTATCCCTATTGAGTATGATCAACATCAGTTAAAAAATATGGACCGAAAATAACTTATGTGCATAAATTTAAGAGCATTATCTACAGGGCTAAAAATGACAAAAAGGCAAGAAGTATAGATTAACTACACATAGGTTGATCCATGGCATATACAAAGTAGCCAACTCTTGCAGGCTCCACCTAATATGACCAAGTAACATCATTGTTCTAGATAGGCTATTGCAGATAAATGATATGATGAAAATAATATGAGTCATAGTCAATTTTCTCTTGACCAAAAGGTAGTGATCAAACCAAGCCTGTATCCTGACTATAATAAGGCCGGTATACTGTGTATCTGTGATGTTGTTAGTATATCTGAGGTACCTGTTGAGTGTTTTGGTACTCTAATCTTGTATTCTGTCCTGCTTGTAACGAAGCTCCTGATGTATGTTATTCTGTGAATTTTTTTTTGTGTTCTTGCAGCAACAATTGAAACAAATGTGTCTGCTGCTTACTGAACCCTGATTCAGACAGACATACGGATGTGGGAACCGTAGCCTTATCACCCCCGGTGATTATTGGGTTGGCAATGGATGGGTGGTGGCGGTTGAGATGATGTTTCACTTTCACAGCTTAGCTCTCCAGAAATAAATGTGGTGGTGGGCAGTGCAGGATTGACGGTTTGTGAGGTTTCATACTGACCTTTGACGACAGGACGGTAAAGATTGTGTGGTTGGTTGGTGGTGGCTCGGCGTTGTAGTGTAGAGCTGACAATTTTGGTGTAGCAATCTTCCTACTTTCACTCTCTGTTTGATCTTCATCTTCTGGTTAACTTTGCTCTCTGCCTCAAGTGCATTTTGAGATAAACATCAAACTCAACTTTTGAAACCACCCAGGGTTTCCAATCCAAAAGGGTCAATGGATCCATAGTGCAGCCCAACAGATTATAATGTTTGCTGGGTATGCAGTAATGCTGCTGCCCGTATTAAGAAATTTCGGCCCATTTAAAACTTGGAACGATACAGAAACTTTTGGGCTGTCCATTTCATTGCTGACAGAGAATGGAGTTGGATGGTGAATTAAGTAATTGTTACAAGCAGCAGAAGAAAGAGGAGAAATCAGATGTTGATGATGGGCCTATGATTCTGCTTTCAAAAAGTTTGCTCCTTAATTCAGTCCTCTTGTAACATGTAGTTTTACCCTTTGGATGTGGCTACTTACCGAAAACTAGAAAAATGATTATATATACTAGCTCATTTACACATTCAAGGACTTCGAGTGCAGGACAGTAGTATGAGCTGTTCTCAGCACTACCAGAACCTTTCCTTCTTACACAGTATGTTTTTTTTTAATTAACCTCAATGTAGAGAAAAAAATATGTACTAGTTACTCAATTTGCACTATCCAACTTAATTTATTCTAGTGGCAACATAGTGGTACACTATTGGCATTTCTAGTGCCACAGGCGAGCAGTCCATTAATTAACAACTAGTGACAAAAGCAAAGAGTACTGAAAAGCAGCAATATATCGTGTTAAGAAAAACAGGGCGAAGACAAAGAATAGCATCATGGTACATGCCAAAATGCACTAAGCTACGAAGAGTGGCTGCCCATACACCACACACTGAACTGAACTGAAGCCACCATTGCTAAATATCAGCTTTAGGGTCCACAGCTTTGAGCCGTGACAACATATATACAAGATACTAAATGACTCCTCTTGCTCCTTTAGTCCTTTTGTCCATTAACCCAGATTACCAGAAGAATATTTTTTTGCAACCTTCACTGTTTATTTCCCTAAGAGTTACAGATTCAAATACTGTTATTTTTGCTAATTGATGGTACGGAAACTTTTGGCTAGTTTCGCATACTGATAGAACACTCCAAATAAGGCGCAAAATTTGGACGCAGAACCATAACCCTCCGTTGAGAGAATGTTGTCTCCAGATAATAGTGGTACTTAGCTACATCTTACAAGCTAGAAACAATAAAAAAAAACAAGAGATTGCATCTTGGGAAGATACCAGTCTGCATACTTGTCACTACAACAGTGGCTCACATGTGTATTCACCATGTCATATTCGACCTACAGTACACAATAATATGGTACTTGCTAAAAAGGGATATCAAGAACTAGATTCTGTTTGCAAAGATGGTGGATGCAGTACTGCCAAAATCTAGTTGCTTTTTCCACTGATGGAATGCCTTTGGACACTAGCTCCTTTTCGTGCTTGAAAATCGAAGTTAGATTTTGTGGATAGAGCTACTCAGATATTGAGCAGTTTGGGACACTGAGACACTGATGAGTGACCCGATCTTTGGATGCCTCCAGGAAATCTGAAATTGATTTTATACACTGGATCGAGCGGAAGATTCACCGTGTTTTTTTTCCAAATAGAGGACACCTCCATTAAAATCAGAATGTCGCACCAATGCAATACAGGTTAAGGAGTTTATACCCAGCTAATGTGTATCAAGATTTTACACAGCCACACACAAAGCACACATACGCAAAAGAAGGTGAAATATGTAACCGGCAACGACTAATGTAAAGCCTAAGGGAGTGGAGTGTCGATTCAAAGACTAAACTGTCAATTGTCATCCATGTAGTATGTTTGTTACTTTGTTTGCTGAAATGAAAGACCAGAACCATCTTTTGATGGAGTTGTGGGGGGCAATGATTCTACTCGGTACTCACGAGGGTTCAAATTATGGCGCTCATGTTTCGCAATTCACACATTCATTTTAGGCTACGTTTTGAGAGATTCACGGATTTGTCCCTGGATGCTCCTGAGTGGGTGCTATTTGTATGTAGGGTCTCCCTTGTAATCGAAAAAAAAAATCCACTTATGGTCCCTGGACTCTCTCTCAAGTTTAATTATGTTTCAATGGTTTGAACCCATTTACTTAACATCCACTAGTTATCGAAGCAGTTCTTATCATGGATGATTTAGGATATGATACTATGGAAAGCTTTATGAAAATAAATAAGCATTTCATTGCTAGATCAGACCGAGACTGAATGAATATTATTAATCATGACCTCTAACATGCATGGTACACTATACTCAATGGAATTTAACATTTTTAAGGAAGCTAAGTTACTACGTTGCCGCCAGCTCGAAGTGATGTGGACTCCATCACTAAGTAGAAACTTGATAACCATCCCTCTCCAAATGACCTGTTTATGTGTGATTTAGTTTCTTTGTAAGCTTTATACACGTTTGTGCTTGATTACTCATCTGATTAGCTCATCCAGTGGTGCATAAATGGTTTGAGTTTGGTGTAAAAGCCTAGATATTGTGCGTCAAACTAAACACACAATCTGAGTCCTTGCGCACTAAGTATTTCATACAACTAAACTCCTATAGAATGGATGGTCTATGTCGACAATTTTTCTTGTTACAAATTTGTTCCTTTTTATCTAGTAAGATGCCTACCAAATTTAAAAATTAAGTTAGGTCAACAGTAAGTCCAATACAAATTAGCCCACATTTTATATGTTTAATTGTTAGTCAAATAAAATCTTGAGGTGACTCCATAGAATGTGGTAGAACGCCTAGGTAGTTTATAGATATTGATTGGAGTCATCTAGAGACATGCTGTTATTAGGAGATTTGTGCTCCTGGGTTAAAGTGATCCTGCTATTTTAAAATAAGTCAAAGAAATATTTATGAATTTCATATTAAAAAAAACCCGTTCAATCATCATCTGACACCTTTCAGTGCCATTCCTTTTGAAGGGATGTAGCCAATGATGTCTTCGACAAATGTAAAAAAAAAACAATTTCATATACTTTGTGTTCTAGTCAATATAAAAATGTCAAAGGTGCCGATCTGATTTTTTTTCTTCAAATCTCCAAATCTATCAGATTCATGTTTTGTAGCATGGAAATGAAAGTATTTGAAGTCGATTTGCTCAAGTTTGTGGGATACAACATTGGTTTCATCTGGATTTTTTTTAAGGTTTTTGGAAACTTGGTAAATATTTGTTTTGATTATTTTAAGAATAACATGATCAGTGGTGCCGGGGATTCAAATACACTTTACATGTTTATATGGATAGTTGGAGGACTAGCGTCATTTTCCCAAGTTGAGCCAATGTATGTTTTTTCAGACCACTGAACCCAACGAGTCGACCCATTTGGTCCGTCGGCTAGGTATTCGATCATTTAACAAATTCGATCAAACAAAGATAGCAAATATGTCTAGCTATGAATGAAACACATCATTTTGTATTAAAAGAATATTGCCAGGCCGACATACAACATGAAACCAAAAAGCAATTGCACATAGTTCCAGCCATCTCGGCCATAGTTCCGTACCATGTCATTCTGGTCAAAAGAATATATTCAAAATTATTTTGTGTGTACTTTTTCTTTTCACTTGCATTCATTACTAATGCATGTGATGAATACGTTTTTCTAATCAATAAAACTATACATTTTCATAATTCAAGGAGTATCTCAACTTGCAACCACACAATTACTCCTGTAGGACAACATTTTCACCACATCAGTTTTGACATTATAGATACTCCTTCCATGTCCATTGCAGATTTGAGGCCACAACCCACGAATGCGAATATTCCACAACTAATTGCACCCGCAACCCATTGTTGGATGTCATATTTGGAGTTTTTCTAAAAAATGTGAAATAAATCATGGACTGGACATTGGTTATGTTATATCTTGTGCATCTACAAAAAATTGTTTTAAAATATGTACATATGTGGCCTGTGCAAAAAAGAAAAATATCTAGGTGAATAGTATTATGTGCTATTCACATATCATTTGTTTTTTTATACATGCCATGTATGTACATATTTTGGAACAAACTTTTGTAGATGCTCAAGATATGACATAACCCATGTCCATGATTTATTTCACATTTTTTGATAAACTCTAAATATGACATCAGCGGATGGGTTGCGCATGCAACTAGTTGGGGAATATTCGCATTCCCCACGACCAACCCAAACAAGCACCACAAGAATTTCTCGGTGCCACTCGTAGAGAGTCCGAAGAACTTTTTAGGAGTACCTGTTCAGTCATAGTTTTACTATATTTAGATGACCTGTCCAGTCATAGTCGAGAGCGCAGTCCACTCATCACGGTTTTACGTGTTGTCAAGTTAAGCTGTAGGGCGGGCAATTTCTCATGAGTCCATCCTTCCCCTCCTCGTGTAGTTGCCCGCCCTATGCACCTGTGATCAAGAAAGTTAATAATGGTTCAGTTAAGTGCTTTGGAAAAAATATGCATGAGAGGTAGTTATGCATAAATGCTTATGACTATACTACTCAGGTCAACCATGGATTACAATGAAAAAGACCAACAATATTGTACTACTACCTCCGGCCCATAAAATGTGTCGTGGAGGAACAATTAGGATAGCACACATTTCTTTACAACTTCCAACACTAATTCTGGATCGGAGGGAGTAATTCTAACATGACCTGCAAAGAAAAAAAAAATGACTCTTAACCAAAAAATCAAAAAACACATTTGTTCAAAAATGGCCAATAGAGTGTACAAAATCAGGTGATTTGTGGCAGATTCTTTCCCTTCCATTCCTAGGTCATGCATGATGATTAGTAGTACTTAATAGATTTTCCCCGTCAAGGAACCAACTGATGGTTACTATTAGTAGTACCCGTTACTTGCCACAGCAGCCTGCTCCGTTCACGCCTCATCGATCAATTATACTTCGTAGCCACTCGCTTCCCACTCTCCTGCAGCGCAGATCTTACCCAGCTTAGCAGTAGTACTTCTACTAGTAGTATATTCCTATATTTCTGTTATGGACGATAAGAAATCGCCCCGCTCACCTTCTTTTGGCAGCATGATTAGCCTACTCTAATCGCCACTTGCCCGTGAGCACTCGACCTAATAATTCCTTCCTTCCCGGCTGAGCTGAAAAGTCATGGCTGGGAAAGGGAGCCCAGTTGGGGAGAAAGAAATTACAGGAAAAATGAAGCATTAGTTATTAGAATTTTTTTCCTAGAGCAAAAGAAAGAAACTGCATTGGAGAAAGAGGAGTAAATAAAATGTGAAAGGATTGAGGTTACTTTGGCCGGAGCTTTGCTGGGGAAAGATGAAAGCTTTTTCTTGCACCTCGGTTTCAGCACACCCCATTTATACATGATTTTTTTACAAATATGACCACTGCCCAATGGAATTGTCAAAACTAACCCCCACCGAAAAATATTGTCAAAAGTGACCCTGGCGGGATGACGAAAAAGCGACACGTGTCTTCCCGCCAACCCAGATTACGTAAAGCCACTTCCCGCCAACTGGACTTTCCGCCAACCGAAGTGGCAGGAAGTCACTTTGTGCCGCTTCAAAAAGCACATGTTGCCCACTCTGCGCCACCTCATATAGCAACACGTGTCTTCCCGCCAGCTCAGTTGGCGGAAAGTCCTTTCCGCCATTCCAATTGGCGGAAAGACACGTGTCGCTTTTTCTTCATCCCGCCAGGATCACATTGGCGGAAAGACACGTGTCGCTTTTTCTTCATCCCGTGGCGGAAAAACACGTGTCGCTTTTTCTTCATCCCGCCAGGATCACTTTTGACAATATTTTTCGGTGGGGTTAGTTTTGACAATGAAATTGGGCAGGTGGTCATATTTGTAAAAAAATCTTTATACATACGTACGCCGGCCAGCGCCTCCCCCGTCCCGTTTTGTCATCCGCCCTCCCTCTCCTCTCTGCTCGAGTATTCGCTCTTCTCGTTGTCCTCTTCCACCCCATCGGGTCTCAGGAGGAGCTGGCTGGAATGTGAGTGGTCTCCATCCCCTCCTCCCCTGTACCGCATGCATGTCCGTCTTGGATCCCCTCGCCTTGGTTTCTTGCTGCTGCAGTGCTGCGCATTCACTCACGGGCTCTGCTAGAAGTTTGAGCTCCACTCGGGAGAAGCCCTTCTAGTAGATTTTCTTTGGGTATAATCATTCCTGCTGTTGGTTCAGTTCTTGCAAGAGTTTTCCCCTCCTCTCTCGGTTCTTTGTTCGCTTCGATTTCGTCCTCCGACCTTTCAGTACTACTTTTCCCCTCAATGCCATCGTTTTACATTCTGGTGATGCTTGAAGATTTGATTCGAGTCGATGCTCACCCTGTCTACTCGTTTCTTGATTGCAGCAGGCTGTTGTCAGGTGACTAGTCGCATCCGCCGCAGAGAAGGCCATCGGGCACCGCATCGACCGGTGGTTGCTGGCCGCCGCGATGATGAGCTTCAAGAACCACCACCAGCAGGACGGGTTCGGGGCGGCGGGCCAGGCGTCCGGTGGAGCGCCGCTGCCGTGGTGGGTCGGGCAGCAGCTGCTGTACGGCGAGCCGATGGGCGGGGGACAGAGGTCGCCGGAGGGCGCGTGCCGGGACGGCGGGCAGTACCAGGTCGTGCCGAGGGCGCAGGCGCTGCTGGACGCTCCGGTGGCGCCGCAGCAGCGGATGCCGGAGAGGGTCTTCCCTGAAGGGCTCAACTTCTCCATGGCTCATGGTGAGTGAGGATGCTCTGTTCTTGGTTTGCTAGAGCTTGGGATGAACTTGCTTGATGTCTGCATGTTTGTAGAGAAGAGTAGAGAGTGCATTTAGTAGTACAAATTTTACATTGCTAGTAGTACAGATTTTGGCTCAGGTTGTAGCATTTGTAGACATCAAAGTAGGTCTTCTTTCCTTTTCTTGGAAAGAGCTTATATAAGTTTTTGATGAAGATTGCACCTCCTTATGAATCCATAGATGCCATATACAGCACTTAACCATCGGATATTTGTTGCTGCTTTCGCAAAAGGTTATAACTTATACGGTTCCATGACATATCATAGCAGATTAGAAGGGCAGTGTTGTTTGGTCATATGTTCTGTGAAGGTTAGAAGTTGTTGATGGTCTAGTTGTGTAGCCATAAAATGGGGATAGTGACAGACATGGTGTACACTAGAGCTTTTGGTTTACTCGATTAAGCATTGACCTTCCTACGTATAAGGTTATAACCATTGAGCCCATTAAATTGAGCACTGCATTTCAGCGTAAGATTGTCGGTTATAAACCTACTTCGCACATCATGCACGCACTTGAGCTAGGTACAGAAACACTCATACTGAGAAATTGTGCCTATTCTAACGCGAGATACACGCCACAGGTGTATAACTAGTCTTTAAACATGTGCCAGAGAGATGTTGTTTTCATGGGTTCAAAATATACTATTTTCTCCGATTCACACGTGTAATGAAACCAAGATAACCCTAGTCTGTAACCGAATATACCTAACTATGATGCTATCATGCTAGATTGACACTGTCCTTCTAGAATTTTCAAGTTTGATGTGCAAAATTTAGAAGTGAACATGCCATTATTACCTGGATCAACAACTAGTGGCGTTATTTTATTTAAATGTACTGCCGTGAAATCGTGTCAAAGAAACTAAAAGTTTCCTTCTTCAGTTAAGGATCTTCACTTATGCATGTTAAATCTTAGTCTCTCGTAACTTCATGGTCTCACATACCATTATTTTATACTTCTGTTTTGTCGACCTTGAAAATATAATTTCTTTAGGGCATTTTGTTTCAGGTAAGGGAGGAACAGGTTCTGAGCACATTGCCACTATTGCCTTGCAGTCACCATTGGTGGAATATGGTGACCGTTTTCAGCTGGGCCTTGGCCAAACTGTGGTAAGATTTTCACTCTTTTTTGTTTATCCGTATGAATAACTGAATAACACGACCTATTTGTGGCTAATTAGTGATGCACTTAGAAGTTTCCTAGCCTTGCAGTATGCCTTTCTGAATTCCCTTTGAGCAGATCATCAGTTTCTTGATTCATCGAGGACTTCTGATATTTTCAGGTTCCCTCCAATTATCATTTCGCTGATCATAACTATGGCGTACTTGCTCCTTTTGGAATGAGATCAACGGTAATGCATGTACAATTATCTTACTTTGAATGAGGTTCTTCACAGTTTCCATGACTAATTTCTCTCTGTCAAAACTATGAGACAAAATACTCTAATGGCCGCTTCAATTCCACAGTTTGAACATCTCATATATATTTTCTTTTCAGTTCTCCAGAATTGTGTGTAGTGTTAATTGTATATGATGTGATTTGTGAGCATGAAGTGCGTGCTTAAATTTTTGAACTGCATTTTCCTTTTCTTTGGGTAGTACTGTTGGCTTTGTTAATTTATTCAATAAAAAATACAGGATGGTTGGTGTAGAGTGTACAGGAAATAGTACAAAGTGACTGGTCACAGAACATTGGGATTTTTCATCGGAGAAAAAAATACATTGGGAACAGACTAATATTAACTGGATGATGAACTTTTTTTTTTTGGGTACTTCCGCAAAAATGTTTCTTGGGTTATACTTTTTTTCTTGAAATTCCAACAAGAATATGTATGAGGAATTATCTTTGTTTGACACTGTATTTTGTCGCTCGAAGCTTGTATATGATTTACATGTCCAAATATGTTCCAACATTTTCCTTTGTCTAATGCAGACTGGCAGTATGCTAATACCACTGAATATGCCAGCTGATGCACCGATCTATGTGAATGCAAAGCAATATGAAGGCATCCTTCGTCGCCGCCGTGCTCGCGCCAAAGCAGACAAGCAGAATAGGCTGATCAAAGCCAGAAAGGTATGTCGCACCTTCTCAACTATCAACTGAGTGCCAACTACTTCTACGAGCGCAAGGACGACTTCAATTCTCTGCCCAGCATGTGAAATTTCTTCCGTCTTCCGCATTCATGTGATGGGTGCTCTTGGTAATGCAGCCATATCTTCACGAGTCGCGCCACCTTCACGCGATGCGCCGTGCAAGAGGCTCCGGTGGACGCTTCCTCAACACGAAGAAAGAGATCAACGGGAAAGGCGCCGCTGCTGGTGGGAGCAAGGCGATGATGGACAGTAACCCGCTTATGCGCCTAGCTGCGTCTCCCAGTTCAGTGATCCAGCACTCGGAGCAGGGCAACCGAAGCAGCGTGTCCAGCCTATCTGGCTCTGAGGTGACAAGCCTATACGACCACGAAGACGTCGACCACTACCACCACGGCTTCGAGCACCTCCGCACGCACTTCTTCACCCGCTCCGAGCATCATGGACGGCGAGCATGGGGCCGGCAACAACCCCTTCAAGTGGGCAGCAGCCTCTGATGGCTGCTGCAACCTCCTCAAAGCATGACACGAGGAGGGGGTACCGGGCAGCCGAGAGATGGCGCAGTCCGGCAGCATCTGCTGCTGGCACTGCCCATCTCTTCTAGGTCAGGGATTGCCCCTGCCGCCGTCTGGCTGTCCGAAGGCAATTCATTCTTGGCTCATGGCATTGGTAGTGCTCCCGCTCGCCGTCTACTTGTCCTAGTTTCTGGGACCCCGTGGTGAGTGGAACACCCCCTTTGCCATCAAAATTACCCTATAAGTTAGCAGTGCTTGCTGCCATCAGGTAGCAGGTTTAAGTTTGTGTCGGAATAAGATGTTTGGAACTTGAGATTGGCTGGTTGGTCTGGTACTGGAGTTGACGTATGTATGGAGTCTATTTTCTTGGGAGACATGGAGTGTGGGACTATGTTATGTACTGAGACCTGGTGATGTGTTGTAGTGGTGTGCTTGAAGGTTGTGTAGGAATTGGGTTAGTTGTACTCTGTTGTGTTAGTAAGTTGAATACGGTCCATGTGTCCGAGTGTTCGGCTTGGTTTGTGAATGTCTTTGCTCTGGTCTGAGAAGTGTTTTCTTCTTCCTCTTGGAAAGTGGAAGATAGTATGATTGTGTTTCTGCAACCTTTGCTAGTTTCAAAATAGGAAGTCTGAATACTCCACTAGTGGCATATGGGACTCAGGAACCGCTACAGCTCTTTCAAATGTTTCGGAAAATTATGAAATATTGTGATCGCATCGGGTGATAAAAAAATAGAAACTACCTCTTCTCGTGCTTTTGCTTCAAATAAATTTGAACTTAAACTACCTCTTTTCGTACATTTTGAACGGCCCACGGCGACCGCGCAGCACGCCGTCGTGCGCTGCCGGAGACAGCTAATCTTTCCGAATTATTGGCTGCCTATTAATTCACCCACCGTGCTTAATGAATGATTAATAGAGACGGCTACTAATCACCATCTGTTGTGTCAGTAAGTTGAATACAGTCAATGTGTCCGAGTCTTTGGCTTGGTTTATGAATGTCTTATTTATGCTCTGGTGTGAGAAGTGTTTTCTTCTTCTGTGTTGGAAAGCAAATTCAGATTTGCAAGAAGGCATTACTGCTTGCTTGACGAAAGTGGAAGATAATAGGATTGTGTTTCTGCAACCTTTGCTATGAAAGTAGCAAGTCTGAATAATATTTATGTTCGGTTTTGTGCCTGAGATAATAATGTCCCGCTGCTAGAGTGGCATATGGGACTGCGGGAACCACTGAACTAGATCTCTTTGATGAAGAACTAGGCTTTCGCCCCGCTATATAAATATAGCAATCACACCATATCCCTGACACGCTACAGGTAGTAGGGGAAAAGGTACATCCAACGTTCTTCAGGAAGGGGACGCAACACTCTCAAGCGTCATCGCGTCGGTGTCAAGAGTCATCGTGTCGGTGTCAAGATCACAAGGATTTCTTCCGACCCAAGAAAATCACATCCCGACCAATCCGTAGCGATCCACTCATCTTGCCACCCACCAACAGATGCCACCATGGAATTGAAGCCACTCCTTGTATCACCAAGGGCCAAGGCAAGCACTGCGCAACTGGCCAAACTGAGAAGCACACGCCATAGACAAGGAGCGATAGAATCAAAACCACACAGGAGGGAACATGCTCCACCGCCCTAGGTAGTAGCCGATCGGACGCAGCCGACAAGAGCACACCAGCCCCCGTTACTCGATCTCTTTAGCTCTTTTGAATGTTTCGGAAAATTATGAAATCTCGTGATCTTTTCGAGTGATAAAAAAAGACATTTTCTCCGTTCCATAATTCCTGTCCTGTTTTTGCTTCAAATAAATTTGAACTTAAACCACGACAACTATCATAAAACGGGGAGTACATTTTGAACGGCCCACGGCGACCGCGCTACCGGAGACAGCTAATATTTCCAAATTATTGGCTGCCTATTAATTCACCCACCGTGATTAATGAATATGATTAATAGGGACGGCTAATCACCCAAGACATTCAAATTCACAGCTGCGTGAATGAATGCGCAGCCGTTACACTTTCGTCTCGTCTCCTCCAGACCTCCACCACGGCTCCACCCATCCCAAATTCTCCAGCTCGATTCCAGAATCGCAGCTAGGGTTTACGGCCCAATGATCCTCCGGCGCGCGGCCGGTCGTGGTGGCCAAGGAGAGGCACCAGGGGCGCTTCTCCTCGGTCGCCGCCGCCGCCGCCGCGGGTCAGCATGGACGCTGCACGCGGACGTCCTCTCTTCGCCGGTGTTAGTCGATTTTACCTCTGATGATCCTCTATTTCGCGTTCTACGGATTAATTCTGACCATTTCGTGTGTTTTTGTCGGGTGGATCTCGTCTCGCTCGCCGGGCTGGGTGGAACGCGCGGATGGATCGCGGAGGAGATCGACGCCGGTGGATGCCCATCTTCGCTGTAGCGATGGAGGAACACTGCTGAGGTCCGTGTTGTCTTCCTGCTCTGTCCACGGTTAAAACCTTACAGATAGTATGAGAATGGGTAGGTATGCAGTAATAGGAGATAGACAGCACGATACAGATCTGTAGATGTAGATAGCACGATGGAGATATGTGTGAATAGCTGTCAGATGACCAGAGAACATGCATGATCTTCGACAGAGATATCAGGTTCTTTAATGCCGTAAAATGTAAACTGACAAATCATTCGGCAAGAAGAATGATTGTGCATCAACTACTATGATAGAGCTTCGCCATGCGCAGAGTCTGTATCCGTAGCATAGATTAAAAATGAATAGTATCCATCAACATATTGAGTACTCTGAACTGATTTCACCACAAGCATATTGTCTTACTATTGTGTACACGGTCAAAACCTTAGGGATAGTATGAGAATAGGTTTTCTTTCTAAAAGGGGATAACACCCCGGTCTCTCCATCAGTGGATGCATATAGCCTTGATTCCATTTATTTAAGTCAAGAGTACAGCCAATAATTACAACTCACCGACCACGTAAAGTCTCAACGTGGATTAACAGTCTAAAGATAGGGGAAAATTTTATCTTGGTTGCTCTAAAATCAATCAGAAATGCGCCTAGCTAGCAATGAGGTGCCCTGGTAGAAAAAATCCCATGTCACTGATTACAGGCCCCATCATCCGTGGTCCATGTGTTCCCGCTTGCCCGCAAGTCGGAGAAGTGACAACGAACAAATCCAATGACTGGCGACGGGTATAACCTGCATTTCACACTCTTTATATAGTCCATAATAAAGCACAAACTCCCATCCCGTTTTGAGCTTTATCTTTTTCTGCAATACCATGCAACCAATTCCCGAACATGTTCATTATATTAGTTGGTGGTGCAAGGCCGAAAGCAGTATGGACAATATGCTAGATTAATTTTTCGAAGGGACAAGAGATGAAAAAGATGTTGAATTGTTTCATTACATTTAGCTAGGTTGTCTTTAGTTAAAAGGACTTTACGGTTGAAAAACCACATAAAGATATTGATCTTCAGTGGTACCTTTATTTTCCATATGTATTTGACCACTCATGTAATCTAGGTACATGGATTTGATAGAAAACAAACCGCAAATGGTAAGTCTTCAAATAAACTTATCCGGTTGATCGGTTAGCGCAACATCCATCAATATCGGGACTAGATGGACCCATTCATCCCAATTCTCTCTGGTGAAATTCCTCCTGAATTCCATATTTAGTGGATTTTGTGACAATACGCTTGCCACTGAAACTTGTTTTCGTTGGGCTAGGTTATGGGAAGGATGTTGTAGAGCTAACGAAACATTCCCAAGCCAAGTATCCTCCCAGAATCAGGTACTTGTACCTTTGCCAATTTGGAAGGAGTCTATTTTGAAGAAATCTTCTTTGACTCTCATAAGCCCCTTCGAAAATGGTGAATCCGTAGGTCTTTCAACTTTGGAGAAGGTTTTCTAATGAAGATATTTATTAGAAATAAGCTCTTTTCACACACCTTCCTCATGCAAAAGCTTAAAAAAATCCATTTGCTTAATAAGCAAATAACGTTCCACTTAGTGAGCCTATATTTAGGGAGAACTTCTACCACCAAGCCTCCCTGCTCTCATAGTCGACAAATAACGTTCCATTTAGTGAGCCTATATTTTTCTTATGACCATCCCTTTGCCAAAAGAATCTTGATCTAAAGAAATCAGACCTCTCGTGTACCCCCCAAGGTAGTTCAATGAAAGAAAGGATATAAGCTGGTCAAAACCGCATTAAAAAGGACAAGGTGATCCCCATAAGAATGCATCTTGCCTAGCCAACGTCTTCCTAAAACGCTACTCAGTGGATTTCCATTTGCCGTTTCTTAGCTTGCAGAAATATATAGGAATTCCCAAATATCTAAAACGGAGGGTTCCTACCCCACACCCAAAACGATTTCTGTATTGGCACGTCCAATACAGAAAATCTCACTCTTATGAAAAATAATTTTAAGACCCTATATTTGTTCAAAGATACAAATGATCATCAACGCTTTCTCTAAATTATGTTCCAAAAATAAAATTATATCGTCCGCATATTGAAGTATGGAAACACCACCCTCAACTAGATGAGGGATTAATCTTTCCACTTGACCGTCCTCCTTAGCCCGTGAGGTGGGGACGGCAAACATATCTTCTACAATATTAAATAAGATGGGGAAAGCGGATCTCCTTGTCGCACTTCCGTTCTTATCAGAAAGTAAAAACCAATATCTTATTGACAATAATACCCGCGAGACCACTGTTAACAAAGTCGTGCACCCAAGTACACCATGTATTATCAAAACCTTTCATTCACATGACTTGTTGCAAGAAAGGCCATTTAACTTTATCTTAAGCTTTTTCACAATCAATTTTGAATAGTATGCCATCCATATTTCTATGTGAATTTCATGGATAGTCTCATGCAAAATTAGAACTCCCTCAAGAATATGTCTTCCAGGCATAAAGGTTGTCTGTGTTGGTCTAATAACCTTTATCCGCAATCCCCGTGGTTCGGTTGGTAACAACTTTTCGAAAGACCTTCAAGCTTACATTAAGAAGGCAGATCAGTCTATATTGTTCAAAAGAACAATGTGCTACATTGTCCATGTTAGCTTGTTCACCCGAATCAACCAGCAACGTGGTGTAATCTGAACTAGAACGAGTAAAAGCCCATAGCGGCACCAACAAAAACTTTTGCTCCCACTCAACGTTAGCTAGAACTCTCTCTAGTTTCTCGTAAGTAGAACATGCCCGCCTATTTCCCCAAGTACATTGTCTTCTTGAAAGATGTATTTCTGTCAGGTCAGGACTCTCAATGGTGGCATTACAGATAAAGGGCTATCTTGGGTTAAAGTTGTCATTGTTGTTGTCTTCTCGTCCGTGAATGATATTAAAATCCCCTCTAACCAACATAGGAAGGGAGGTGCACTCACATATGCGTACTAGTTTTGACGGGAAATCCTTTTTTTGTGAATCTTGAGCCACACAATACACCCGTATCAAAGACCATTCAAAACTATTCACTTTTGGAAACAATGTGGAATCTAGACATCCTTATTGTTACCAACCGAACCAACCATCATGCAACCCGATGGTCCAATAGGTCGTAGGCAATACCAAACAAAGTCATTACCACCTGCATGTGACTGTGAAAAATGAGCCGTGGAATTGTCATTTCTAGTTTATGAAATAGCTATCAAATCCAAGTTGTGTTCACACACTAATTCGTGAACAAGCAAGTTTTCCGCAGAATCCCGAAAACCTCCACTGTTCCAAAAGCCTACCTCTCATCTCAACATCAAGGTTTCTTTTTAATTATAATACTCCTTGTAGAGGCACACCTTTTTGTCATATACTGCTTTTGGACCGGGAGTTATTAGATTCGTAAGATCTAACGAGCCTTGTTGCTCTTCCTCCACAAAATCCTCACTAAGAGTTAAAGCTCTTTGTAAAATGAGACTCGGTTGAGAATTATCTTCAATAATATCCTTGCCACTGTTCCTTTATAGAGTGATTAAAGTGTGTTGTAAATCTACATATTTTATTGTATCAATTGTCTTCCAAACGTCACTAGGAGATTTATGCAAATTGACCCCTAGATTAGCAGCTCGTGAAGTACCTGTGTACAAAGGATCCCATGCCTGTGCACGAGCTTGAGCACTCACCAAGTGTGTAGCATCATCGTTGCTCAGAGCTCGGATACGGTCACTTGATCACATACCCGAAGCCTCATGCATGGAAAAGACACTATTAGTGAAAAAATCCGCGAGTGAGTATCTCCTGCCAAGGAACACCCCTGTGCCTTGACGACAACGAGCTCAACCTAACATTCCCGCCTAGAGCACTTCAGCACCATGGTGGGAGGATCATACACTTGCCCCACTCGGAGAAACAGGCTAGAAAGCAGCAGTCCTTTGGTATGCCAAGAGCCACCAAACCGATCGAGCACGGACCAGTTGTCACCGTGAGCTGTGTCGGGTAGTACGAACCTCGAGCTGTTTGGCATAAGGACCAGAAGATGTTGCCCGACGGTAGTAGAATTGGCCCCCTGTTGTGCGGTGCTGTGTTTGTCACGGCAACAAAAGCCACAAGGAGTCCTGGCGCGGCAATAGAAGACGCTTGGCAGTGTTGCATAGAAAACTCTGTCGTGGCAGCTGATTATGAAGTCTCTCTAGGCGCAGATTATGAAGTCAAGGAACTTTCCAATTAAGGCCGAATATGTTCACAAAGCCGAAAGTGTATTGTACCAAACTGAATCGAGAAAGAAGTTGGGGTGTTGCGTCACCAAAATGAATGGTGCCCAAAGTTATCCATGTTACACACAAAGAGACAAACAACGTAAAATGTTCTCCCTTGAATTAATCTGTCTCGCGGGAAAAGGGGCACCAAAAGGACTATGTAATAGGAGGAGTCAAAATGTACAAAACAAGACATAGATGGTGTGTACAAATAGAAGACTCGGAACAAAATATTTTCTAGAGATATGAATTGGTTTGATGCATTAAATGCAAATGAGTAAATCTTCCATGAATAAATAATCGTACTACTCTGAAGTGATATGATAATTAATGCAGGTATTAATGATCATATCACTTCATAGTAGTACGGCTATTTATTTAGGCAAGATTTTCTCTTTCGCATTTAATACATCGAAGCAAATCATATCTTTAGAGAAGATTTTGGTCAGAGTCTTCTATTTATACACACCATCTATGTCTTGCTTTCTACACTCCGTCTTCTGCTATTACATAGCCCTTTTCGTCCTCCTTTTCTCGCTCGCCGGATTCATTCAAGTGAGAAGATTTTACGTTGTTTCTCTCTTTGTGTGTAACATAGATAAGTTTGGGCACCTTTCATTTTAGTCTTTGTAGCTGCCATTTTGTCTAGTGAGTGTTGACGCATTAGAAATTGAGTGTCTATAAACTTGACAATATGAAATTCTCCAAGAAAGAGCATGGTAGCACCTTAAATAGTTCTTAAGAACTATGACGGCCTGAATTGTAGAGGCGGATTGACTATGTGAATAGGGCGAATGTGGGCCAACGTTCCAAGAGGCTGGATCATGGTCAACCAAGCAATCAGGTTCACGATAAGGAGTTTCTTAACACACACTCTCTCTCTCGTGTTCATTTGCGTCGTGTGTCCATAAATTTCTTATCAACTATATGATCTCTTCGCTGCCCATGGTTCGTTCTTTTGATAGAAAGTGGCTCATATTCTCTTAGATCCGCATGGTCATGGCACCACTATTATTTGGTACAATCTCGATCGTTAAAGTCACTTATGGTGTTGCCACACATTCTCGGATTATGCTTTTGCCCAAAGTATATAATGTCAGCATGCTATTACTGCGAAGGTAGTAAGAATCATGATTCTATCATAAGATTTCTGACTTTGCGAACAAAATTGACGAGATAGATTTTACTACTCCAGTAAGTAAAATCCGTGATTTTGCGATTCTGCTAGTTATGATCCTACGATTTGCAATCTTGCTAGATAGATGTCGATCCGATCTAGAATCCCGATTGTGACTACCTTGGCGCTGGCACCTCACTCAGTGTCATGTGCGGTGATTCTTCTATCCCTATTTCTTCGTAACGGCTTGATCATTTTTCAATGATGTCATGCATGGCACCATCAAGACTTGGCTTTTGGAAGTTTTATATTTTTGTTCTATACCTTTTCTACCACAATGTCATGCATGCATGGAAACACTTTTTTATCTTAGGGGTAGGGGTGTTAAATGCCTTCCCCTTTTGTTGCGTCCCTATCTGTGTTCTCATCCATCAATCTTATATTTGTATGTGTACACACAATTATGTGTTGTGTTCGCATTGCATCCTATACTATATATTCGCCCCTTTGGACTCTTCAACCTAACCCACACTGGTGCCTTCTCCATCCATTTGGTGCTTCAATTATGCGACGACAACTCTATTGTTGATTTCTTCAAAAGACATATTTGTGAGCTTCATGAGCTATGAGGGATTGGAGCCGGTTGCTTTATCCATGTCTCAAGGTGAGGATGCTCTATAAAAATGTATTTGTATAGGTCTATTCGTGGATGCTTTGAAGGAGTTTTAGCGAGGTTGTAATGGAGTGATCATCTTCGATTTGATAACATGAATATATTTGTTTGATTCTGTTGCTTTCGATATTGACGACTTGTGTTTTATCATGCACTAAAGTTTTTCGTCCTTGTTTTGTTAAGAAAACTAGTTTATTGTAACATATTGAGAATATAATCAGAGTTCCTAGAATTACCATAAATAGTCGTGCAACTACAAATTTGGCACTTCCTTTGTGCAATGTAAAATTTATATCTCCTCTAAGGTTGACTCGAAATACCTTTTGAATCTTCTTAAATTACTATATTTGTATGTGTAGGCATGATTATGCATTGTGTTTGCCCTGCATATTGTATTATATATCCGCCCTTTTGGACTCTTCAAAAAATTACCTGACCCACACTTGTGCTTTCTTGCATCTTTTGGTGCTTCAATTACACAACGACAATTCTATGACCGATTTCCTCAAAAGACGTAATTATGAGCTTCATGAGCTACGAGGGATTGGAACCTGTTGCTTTATCCATGTCTCAAGGTAAGGATATTCTCTCAAAATGTATTTACGTACGTCTTTTCATGGATGCTTTGGCGGGTTCTAGCTAGGCTACATTGGATTGATCATCCTCGACTTGATAAAATGAATATATTAGTTTGATTTTGCTGTTTTGTATATTGAAGACTTATCTTTTATCATGGACTATAGTTTTCATCCTTATTTAAAATGATTTTATTGTAAATATTGCGGATAAAATCTAAGTTGGTAGAATTACCATAAGTAGCCGAGCAACTTCAAATTTGACACTTGCTTTGTGCAGTGTAAGAATGTATATCTCCTCTAAGGTTGATAGGAGACTCGAATTACCTTTTGAGCCTTCTCAAATTGGAACTTTAAGCTTTATAGCCATTCAACAGTCCTGCCTTGTCTGGTACTTTGCCAATCAATTATTCGGTAAGGTTTGTAGTCATACTTAATGACTAGGTAAATGGTCGGCAAGGTCAATGGTGCCTGTGGTGCTGATTGATGTTTCAGGTAGTGGCTGGGCAGGAATTAGGTTGATGCGTGTTTGCACTGACCAGTATGGCTAAACAGTGGCACAATGCATTATGGCAGCTAGTAAGGGTAGATGATGGCTTGGTGAAGACATGAGCTAACAAATGGATGAAAGTCTTGTTCAAACAAAAAATGGATGAAAGTAGCAATATAGAGCAGACATGGGGAGCATAAATGGTCTAGTGCATGTGTTCCATTGGCTGAGTTAGTGGTGGTGTTGTGTGTCAGGTGGGCGATGACATGGATTCAAGTGCAAACATGGTCATGGTTGGTGATGACACTGACAAAATCGACAACTAAGGTAACAAAGAGGTGTTAATTGGCAGGAGAACCATGGCCAGTGGATGTTTATTACTAACTCTTGAGGGTCAGAAGAAGAAGAAGAAACGGGATGGATAGTTTGTCACTTTCACTTAATAGTGTGCAAACCCGGTGAAACATTTGCAGTCTTGTGAAATGTTATGGTCTTTCTCACAATTTAGTTTATATATCAGTTTTTTTAACCTTACAAACATACGCCAATACGATTTTTCCTTAGTGGATGAGGTCACGAAGGATATGCTCTTTGCTGATGATATGGTGCTAGTAGCTGAAACAAAGGTAGGCATCAATAACAAATTAGGCTATGGAGGTAGACTTTAGTGTCACACCTCATATACATTGTTTTGGTCCTACTAAAAAAACAAGTTTGGAGTTAGTAGGACCAAAACAATGTATATGAGGTGTGACTTTAGTGTCGCTGAGAGTGAAGAGAGAAATATTAGTTTAGAAGGATATATAGTGCCTAAGAGGTACACGTTCGGATGCTTGGATTCAATGGTGTAAAGTAATGGTGATATGGACGAGGATGTTTGCCACAAGATCAAGGCAGGGTGGAAGCGGCGACAAGCATCTGGCATCCTATGTGACAAGGTCACACAAAAGTAAAAGGTAAGCCCTATAGGATGCCAATCATACTTGCAATGCTATATGGAGCAGAATGTTAGCCCTCTACAAGACAACACATCCAACAAATAAGTGCAGAGATAAGTGCGTGTTACATGCATATGTGGCCACATAAGAAAGTTTCGAATCAGGAACGAGGTAATATGTAACAAGGTAGGGGTGACACCAATAGGAAGCTCGTCCAACTCTGACAAGGTGGTTTGGGCATAAAGGCCCTCAAAAACACCAGTTAATAGTGGGATTCTGAAGAGTATGAAACACGAGGGGAAGAGGGCGTCTTGACATGGGAGCAGGCGGTTCAAAGGGGCTTGAATGACTGGGATGTACCTAGAGATTTGGCTCTTGATAGCTAGAAATCAGCACTCCATTTCATTAGAAAAATCAGCATTCCATGTCCTGGAATAGTAGTTTACAACGCCCTGAAATTGTTTAGTGTTATAGCTGCAACTATGAATTGGAAAATTATACTCTGGTTGTCTTTTCTGTATCTATAACCTTTCTTACTCTTGTAGTATAATATTGTCATACTGTTAAATGATTGTGTAGTATACGCCTTGAGCCAAACTGCACACACACTTCAAGTGGGTGTTCTCTTTATTTCTGACACCTGATAGAACACCTAATAAGCCTAATCATGATTTGACTGACATGCCAATCAGTCCTCCGAGATTTGCCTGATATGTAAAATTAAACATCATAAGCCAATGAAACATGGATTCGAGGATATTAAATACGGAGTAGTTAAAGAGTTATAGGATTCTTTGTAATATCTTATTTTGGCATTTACCAAAATGATTCACTTCAAATTATGAAGACTGAAAGTATGAAAGAAATTATTTGAGTGTTCGTTGTGTAAACATTTTGTTGTGCTGGTGTTAAATACAAACTATGCCTTTAGCCAATGCCCAGTAGTCTTTGGCTGCATTTACCACGACATTGTTCGTACCAGTGATCTTTTTTCGTCAAGGTGGATGACTCTCCTAGAGCAAAAGAAAAGGAGTACAACATATCCTGTGAATTCCTCTAAATTTCGCCGTCCTTTATGATGCATAGATTTGTCAGAGTAAGGTACACACCTGGGTTCGTACACAAGACAATACTACGGATGATCAACACGAATGGGCTTTTATGTCTTTGGTAGGGAACTTAAATATAGGTTGGGTTAAAAGTGATTCGACACATCTTTGTAGATTTAGTTTCGTTTTCTTGTTCAAAGCATTTCAGTTATCTGTGGTGAACTTTTTGTCCCTGTTCACTTGAATATTTGATTGGTCTCTTTGTTCACTTGTTTTCCTTTACTACAGGGACTCCTGATGGATTTACGGATCCAGGTAATGTAATAATAGTGCATGGTCCGAATCCAGGTACTGGACCACAATCTTCTGAGGGCTCTAACCCCATCCTCGGCGAGGTAAGACAATTCACTATGCATTTCTGAGTCTCTGTAGCACTGCTGATGCTTCACATTTAATTTTCAAAACAACAATTGTAATCTTGGTGCAGATAAGCCCTGACTTGAGTGGTGGTGCTTGTTTCTCGTCGGACAGCGAGATCACCAACCCGCACGACGGCATCCTGAGCCTCCAAGCGCCAGACTTGGCCACCGTCCCGGAGATGGTGCACCACAAAGGGTGCTGGTCCGAGGCCACGAGGCACTTCCGGGATCATCCCGACTTTGCGGCTCTCCTGAACTTCATGAACAGCCTCGAGCCGGAGATCGTCGAAGACGAGGACTTCCTCGACTTTTACACCCTCTCGAGCTTCATGGACATCCTCAGGCAGAAGAAGACAGACAAAGAAGACGTTGCCTATGACATGGTCAATGTGTTGCTGAACGCTGATGCTGCTGTATCGGAATAATGGTGCTGCTGTTGCTTGCTTGCTTGAATTTGAAAACGTTGTGTGGAACTGGGTTATTTTTGCTAGTATACCAAAACTATGAATGAATTATATTCAGATTGCTTCGTGTATTGTATGGCTGATGTCTCAGCGCGATGATTATGTTTGCTTCTTATTTTGATGGGACGGAAGAAATATTTTTATTTGGAGTAATTGTTTATGTTTGGGTCTTCTGAAATTTAAAGCTTTTGCATATTCTCCTATTACTTAGTCTCTCCGTGCTTAAATTATTTTGTGGAAACAAAACTTGGCACTACGCTGGAAAAACTGTCTGCATAAACACATCTCGGGAGTGCATCCAGCAAATTGACAAAAAAATAGTGAGTTCGTTTCGAATGTGATAATGTACATAAATTTTATAGGAATTTCACACATAACGCTATGAAACCTGGCTCCATTTGGACCGTAGAAATTGGACTATACTAGAAGATAAGGGCCCGCTTTGCCGCGCCCGCAGCTATTTTTGTTTAATTGGTTTGTTCCTTATTTTTATTCTCTGTTGTGGCTTTGAATGAGGCATTTAACCTTTTTTTTTGTTATGTTTTCCAGTTTGATAGATAGACAAAGTATTGTTATTTTTTTCATTATAACAAGCTTGGGAATGTGATGAGGTTAATGTTAGGTACAAATTTTAGGACAAAAATGGTTTCAAATTCATAAGTCATAGTGTATATCAATAATGGTTCAAAAACTGGTAGAACAATATCACGAAATGTTTATAGTTTCCTCTACGATAGTTTTTTCGAACCAATTAATTATACTAGAATAACAGAATTACAAACTGGGAAATATTCTAATATTTGCATAAAACTATGGATTCAACATGCTAATAATAATACCATTAATGTATTTTATAACAACAAGTGTTTTATGCATCGTCACCTACATGAATGCTCATCTTATTTATCTACCTCCCCAAATTGGATGGCATCGAAGGAAACGACTGTGCAGATTCAACAAGAGACCAATCTAGTACTACATGTAAATGGATTGGAAACATAATCAGATGGACCTGAAGTAGGAATCTAGAATACACAGGACAGCAGTAAAAGTAGTATAATATTTTAGCTGTACAGTGTATTAATTGGTATTTGCTTTCCTAATAGCAAGGACAAACTACCCCTTCTATCATCATTTTATTAACAATTCAGCTAAGATGTAGGCATTTCTAGCTGAAAGCTAATCTGTACCATAGAAAGCTAATCTTTCTTTATTAGGTAGATAAGATATTGGAGGGAGAAGTTGCATGGAAATGTTCGAGCAACGAGGCTATTCTTATAGTTCCGGAAAGCGTACTGTCATTTGAGAACAAGTTTTTTTTCGCGGGTGAGAACAAGCTAGTGGAATTCGCATTAGAACGGTCTCCCGCGGCTTCCTATCACGATCCCACCGTCTGTCGCGTCGTAAAATCTGGCCCCTCTGATGTGCACGAGGCTGAACATGTGTTGCAACTTGCTAGTTGCTTGATCTGTACATCCAGTTGCGACCGCGGCCATGGACACACGTGAAACCGGCGATCGCTGCACGATTTAATCCGTTCTTCATCACACGGTTTTGCAACATGAGAACCCAACAACATTATTTATCCTTTCATCCTCGTCACTCTCGATCTCACCTTTTCTGACTGACACGTCCTCTCCCCTAATAGTCCAGATCTTCTTCGTCTGAAAGGCCATTTTCCTGGCTAAGTGATTTTGATGTTAATCATGGTTAGCTGACTAATCATGTGCTTGAATATAATAGGAACTATTTGAAAATGGAAAAAAGGTGGCTGGAATCCCCCCATTTAGAAAAGAGTAAAGAGACGGTGCCCGACGGTTTTTCATTTATTTGAACCGTGCTATTAAAAGAGAACCCTCCTCAGAAGGTACGGTGAAAATCAAACCGCATGTGTTCATCCACATGCCTACATATATGTGGAGGTGTTTTATGGTACCCTTAAATGAATAATAACACTTCACTTTTATTCATCCAAAGGACTAAAAGATTTCATACTGGTCACGAAAAGTTAACCAGTACAACTCATACTACAACTGAAATAGGCACGGCACCGCAGAAGGGCTCCGGCCCAAGATCGTAGATAGTCTCGGCCCAAGGAAAAATAAGCGGTTTGATGTCGTCTTAACTCACAACTGGTTGGGATTGGCTATCCTCCAAAAAAAAAAAAAAAACTGGTTGGGATTGGCTGCTCCGTGCCTGTGTTCCTTTGCACCGATGCATTGATATCAGGAAACGTAACCATCGTCGTCGATCAAGGACCACATGTCCCGGAGCGTGTCGTGCAAGGCGATGATGTCGCCGCCGTCCGTCGTACGCGGCGGGGCCTTCCAACAGGGCGTCCTACCCGTGCGCAGCCGCCATGCCTGGCCCGCCTGACCATGTCTGGGCGCACCACTTCAACATGCTCAACTCCGCCGGCGGAGGACCGTCGTCCTACGACCCATCGCGCGCCACCACGTCGCCGTCCCGCGACAAGGCCTCCGTGTCCATCAGCAACACCAGCGACTTGGAGACGACGGAGTAGATCGAGTAGGACGAGCAAGGCAGGTCGACTTTCTAGAGGCCCAGGGCAAACTAAAAATATAGGCCCTCACAATAGTAGTATAGTAAATGAATGTCACACACACATATATTTATAATGTAAGGATTCCATATAATTTAAATATCAAACAAAATATTAGTAGAAAAACATGAGTACTTATATGAGGAAAAAAACATGATAACATAATTCCCCCCTCCCCACCCTAGACAAAGATTTTTGTAGCAAAACCTCCTCATGTTTGGCAAATATTTACTAAAATCCCATTTATTGGGTCCATTTTCTCTCCCTAATACTACTGGCGCCGTATGGGTATATATGGCTCGCTTGAGCTTACCTGCGAGGGCCGCTTACGCTTGCTGCTTGACCACACCCGCCAGAGCATGGCAAGACGACAAACCAAGACCAAACAAGCACCATTCCGGTGATCTCGTGATGTTGTCAAAATACCCAAGAAGCTATGTGGAGTTCCACGCGTCGAGCACTACAAGCTTCATAATCTCATGCATGATAATCCTCATGATTATATACATACACATATGGATGAAACATACACATCTATTATATACTAAAAGCAAAATGAGTTAGCTAATAGAGCCACTACGTTAAGCCACATCCCCTTAATTAATTTTAATAGTTAGATCTAAAATATATGGTCAGGATTTAATCTAATATTAGTAGTCACGTAAAACGTTTGACACGATTACACATTGTCTGTTTAAAACCCCAGCCGGACTAGCTACCTTGGTTGGAACGATACAGCAACAAAAACATGTACGTCCAGAAACTACGATTCTATGTTAAACAGGCACGTACCAGTTTTTCTGTACGGTTTAGATTTAATGATACCATTAGAGACGTAACCTTTTAATTTTCATTTTCCAACACGGACAGTCACGTATTTAATGCCTGTGCAAAATCGGTCAACTTGAATAAAAAGATTGCCATCGTCAAAAAAAAAATTGTCTAACACAATCGTGTTGTCACGTTTTTTAATGGATTGCAAAGCAAACCCGATCTTTTTGTTGAAGAAAAAAAACTGCGCACCCTAGCTAGCTTAATCGTGGTAAGGCCGGACTGCTCTCCTTTCTGCTCCCCTAAAAAAAAACTGCACAACCTAGCTTGCACGTATTTCGGTGGTGATTTTCAAGAAAATCAAACTGCAAACACTTGCTGCATCACGTATCAAGGGGTGACGTCCGTAAATAAATTGTCCATGATTGAATATTGACAAAAGTGTACTAGATTATACATGGATATCCATGATTGAGACGAGTTAATCACAAGATAAATAATATTTAGAAACATATTAAGTACGACGTGACATACTCATGATCACACTAGGACCATATATACAGACATTGTTACCCTACATAGTCGTTTACGACTTGAGTCGAGGAACTACGAGACTGAAAAGCTCCATGTCGACAGAATCATCGACTCATAATCAAAAGTGCAATCGTCTACAATATCAATATAAAAGGCAAAGCTTTTGCCTTCTTTCTAAAAACAAAAGTGCAATCGTCTACAATCATACACATATGGCGTAAAGCGCGAGGTTTGAGCAAAGGAAAACATCCGGGACTTAAGATACATCTATGTTATAACGAGTCATCAAAATTTTAACTATTTATCACAAAACATTCAACTTTAAATAGAATATGTTAGATAAACACAATATGGTTGAGATATATTGACATGGGAGTAGTTCGTAGAAAAACAAAACATCTGATAAGCAGATTCTCTATTATTAGTAGATAATATGCAACAAATGTTTATAATTATTGTAAAACAAGATGAAAACCAACATATCATCGTAATTGTGTCACAAAAGTAATCAAAAGTCAACGGATTTTCATTGTTGTATTAGAAAAGCACGATCAATAGACCATGGTAATTATACAGACTTGTGGATCTTTCTAAAGTATATAAAGTTTAACGCTATAACTTAATATCTTATTTTCTGAGTTTACTTAAACCTCATATGGTTTTCCTATTGTGTGATTCAACTCACTTTTATGTCAGAATTTATGTTTTGATTTTGCGAGGACGAACTTTATTCATTTTTTAGTCTTGAAATTTGATTGTAGAAATTACCGAAATTTGCAATTTTATAGGAAAAACTTTAAGTGATGAAGATGCCAAAACAAATTGTTCCATAACAACGTAGTGTTGTTTCATGAAGCGACAAATGCAAGTGAGTGACATAGTATAATAATTGGGTTAAAGAGTGGGTTTGGCATGAAGAGACTTAAATCATTCAAAACAAATAATTGACTAAAAGTACTGAATATTATAAGGATTCGGCAAAAAGCAATAATAACATGATGGCTAGACTTTGTGGTTCAATTAGAAACGGTATATGTTAGATGACCTAAAGTAAATTTGTGAGTGATTGAAATGTTTAAACTATGTACTATCGCGGTATGAAAATATGAGAGATATAAGTCCATGTAGTAATCGTTACATGACAGAAAAATATGTATCACTATGAGAGTACAAGGAAGAATGGACGATGAGGAAGAGAGTAAAAATATAAAATAGCACTACCTATGATTCAATGTAAACCATCTTACAGAATATGTGACATGGTATTTTTTAAGTAACACATTGTCTTCATAAATTCAAAGATTGCACGTATGTGTCATTTTGTCTGCCATGCTTTACGATAGTCATAGGATATTCTTATTTAGACATTGGTCTTTTGCGTAAAAAAAAGGTTTAATATATGATATATGAACATATTCATTACGTTGAAGATGATGCCCTCGCATTTGCGAGGGCCACCTTGCTAGTTTGGTGAATAATAAACCAATTAAATTGGAACGAAGTGGTAGTACAGTACATATAGTTCTGGTGGTCAACTGAAATTCCATAAGTTACTGAAATTAAGTTCAGAGTGCACGAATTAATTGTCATCAGAGCGTGGCCGGGGCCGCCGCATGCCTAGTGCGGAGACGACGGTGCCGGCGGGGTGCAAGTACAGAGAGTCAACTCTGCAGGCAGTTAGGAAATATAGTTATTTACCGGTGTGTTCCTCACCTCTGAAAGCAAGCAAAAGGCTGCGGGACTCCGCGCACTCCGCTGAGGACGAGCTCGACTACTTCCGTCCGTATCCACGACCAGCTCCAGGGCACGTACCACGCCGCGGACCGACGTGCTGAGGGCCGCGTCCACGACCTTGCTCTCATTGCTCGTTACACAGCCAGCGCCGTGCTTGGCATATCCTCTGCTGCCGCCCCTGCTGCTGCTGAACCTGGACAAAGGGTAGAAGATGCAAGACAGCGTGTGCAGAGAGTCAACTAGGAAAAATAGTTAGTGGAAAAATAGCTGGTGCAATGACCAAGTCGCAAGTCGTCGGCGTATGAATCCTCCATTTTCTTCTCTACAGCGCTAGAGCGAATGCTGTCGCCGCTGCCTTGAATCGAGGTAGGCGGCCTCGATTCAGAAATCTGTCAACTATGTACTCTACTCGGTAACTGATGAATCCATTCCCCTTTTGCCATCCATGATTTTTCTCATCCGAATTGGTCAGAGCTAGCTCCCAATCGAGTCCTCCGTGAAGGTGCGGTACTGCATTTGCTCTACTTGCCAGTTTGTTTTCAAAGTACGATGCTAGATCCAGAATATCTCACTTGGATTCATTCGATGAAGCTGAGGATTAGAATATTACTTGCTTGATTCAGCAATCTGTGCATCTCCCTTCTCTGTGGACTCTCCATTTAGCAATCCTTTTGGCAAAGATTGTTAGCATGTCAGTACTCGATCTTAGCAATCCCTCATCATATTCACAGAACAAATTGTCAAACACTTCAAGTTTTACACCAAGAATAGAACCAACAGACTTAGATTCTTCCATTGTTTTTTCAAAACGCGCGACATCGCCCATGCCTCCTGTCCACTGTACATGAGCAGTTGGGCACGTCGACAACCCGGATCTACACAAGTTGACCATTGGCCCTGCTTTACACCTCAACACTTCATAAGATAAAACAATGAAACTAAATTACATGATGGAAAATCCTAAAAGATTTCATCCCCTTTTCACTCATTCTCCAAATAGATCGATAGTATCATTGGTTGCTTGTTCTAGTCTAGATAAAAAAAGAGGTCGGCCCTTTAATTTGACAAAGCAGTCATGTAAATTTCTAGAAGAATGGACACTAACATTCTTCTGAATATCTCACTCTGTTTTTTAAGGCTGAATATCTCACTATGTACAACAGGGATACACTATGGAGGCACTGATTGTATTAGCCATCGCCAAATCAGTTCTTGGGAAGGCTACATCAATTGGCGCTGGCTGGGCTGTAAATGCAATCAATTCTGCTCGAAACATCAAAAAGGAGATTGGAAAACTGGAAAGTTCATTGGCATTCATATGTGCTGTTCTTAGAGATGCCGAGCTTAAGCAGTCTACTTCCCATGCCCTTCAAGAGTGGCTGGACAATATGAAGGACGCCGTCTATGACATAGATGATGTTTTGGATGACATGGCCACTAAAGCTTTGCAGATGGAAGTTAATAAAGGTTTCTTGACTAGCATAAGCCACCGGTTTGGTAGTCCCTTCAAATTGAGTAATAGAATCAGAGAAGTCCGTAAAAATCTTGATGACATTGCAGCAAACCGAGTGCAATTTGGACTAACCGAACAACCAATAAATTTCCAGGCATCTGACAACAGGGAAACACATTCATTCGTTGACCAAGTTATCATTGGAAGAGATGAAGATAAAGATAATATTGTTGGGAGGATACTGACAGCTGCGGATTCAAGCCTTTTCACTGTACTTCCTATCGTTGGTTTAGGAGGCATAGGAAGAACTGCACTTGCGAAATTGGTTTACAACAATGAGCAGATCACTGACAGGTTTGAGAAGAAGTTGTGGGTATGTGTGTCTGATGTTTTTGATCTTAAGAAGATCTTAGATGACATAATACAATCAGGTACTGGTACGAGCCACAAGAAACTGAACCTTGAGGCACTACAGAGCAAGCTACGTGAGCTTATACGGGTAAAGAAGTATTTGCTTGTACTGGATGACATGTGGAGCGATAAGGTGAATGAGTGGGAAAAGTTGAGAAGCCTATTGTCTTCTGGTGGAAGCGGAAGTGTGATTCTAGTGACCACACGCATTTCAAAGGTTGCGTCGATGGTCAATACCGGGTCAACTTACGATGTGGGAAAACTAACACATGATGAGTGCATGGAAGTATTTATTCGGTGTGCATTTAGAGGAAATGGTGAAATGGATCCACAGTTATTAAAAATTGGAAAATCTATTGTTGAGAAATGCTGCGGTGTTCCCTTGGCAGCAAAGACGATGGGTTCCCTATTATGCAGTAGTAGAGATGTGGAAGAATGGGAAAACATCAAGGAAGACAAACTGTGGAATACTACTGAACATGGTATAGATGGTATCATGCCAGCATTAAAATTAAGTTACGATGCACTGCCCCCACATCTGCGAGCATGTTTCGCTTGCTTATCCGTCTTCCCCAAAGATTACATACTTAGTAAAAATCTATTGGTGATGTTTTGGATGGCACTAGGGTTGTTGCATGCAGGCAATGAAAGCAGTAAAGCAGAAAAAATCTTCCATGAACTTCTTGGTAGATCTCTTATCCAAGACGAGTATATTGAGTACAATGACAACATTTCTTCATGTAAAATGCACGATCTTATTCATGATTTAGCATTATCAGTGTCAAGAAAGGAGCTTGTTGTTGTCAATTCAGAAAATGTTACCGTCTCTGAAAGAGTTAGGCACGTAATATGGGACTGCAAGAACTTCTCAGAGGATACATTATTTCCTGCACAGCTAAAAATTGCATGCAAGGCAAGAATATTTGCTAGCAGATTGAATTTGGGTACTGTGAGCAAAGCCTTTCTTAATGAGCTCTTCACAACATTCACGCATCTGCGTGTCTTAGCATTTTCTGAAGTTGACTTCGAGGAGCTACCAAGTTCAATTACAAATATGAGGCACCTAAGGTACCTGGATCTTCGATGGAATAGAAAAATAAAGTTCCTACCAAATTCTTTTTGCACGTTGGTGAATCTGCAAACACTACAACTTTACCGGTGCGACCAATTAGAGGAGCTACCAAGAAAAGTTCATCGACTTGTTAACCTTAGATACTTGGTCCTTACGTCGAAGCAGAAACATCTACTTAGAAGTGGCTTTTGTGGCTGGTCGTCCTTGACAATTCTACGGTTAAATGCATGTCATGAGCTAACATCATTGACAGAGGAATTTGGTACCCTTTCCGCTCTCCGTGAACTTTTGATCTTCGACTGTCCGCAGTTGGCCTCCCTCCCCAATGCGATGAAACACATATCCACACTTCGCCTTTTGATGATTCAAAACTGTAAGGAACTGGATCTGATGGAACCAGGCGATGCCCTGAGTGGCCTGGAAAGTCTTCGTACGCTCACACTAATTGAGCTTCCGAAGGTGATGGGTTTTCCTGAGAGCCTCAAATCTGCTGCGCCCTCTCTTCAATATGTCTGGCTCGGCCATTGCACAGGGCTAGAGAAGTTACCGATTGTCATTCAATCTTTTACTTCCCTTAAGAAAATTGTGATTAACGGCTGCCCGGAGCTGAGAAGAAGATGTGTTGTCGGATCCGGAGAGGATTACCATCTCATCCGCCGTGTCCCTACAATTTGCATCAGTGGACATAGATTGATGAAGGTATGAAAGTGATATTAAGATAATTAAATTGCATCTTTTTTTTAATGCACATTCACGTGTGTATCAGTTCACTTTTCTAGTTTTGTGTATTGTCATCTTATCCCAAGCCTTCCTTCAACTCACGGCATGTTCCACAGGAGGAAGGTGTTCTACAGGAGGAAGGTCACCAGCTGTCATAGTGGTCGTAGATGCTGAATCCTGGAAAAAGGAAAAACATTTAAATATTCCTAGTATCTATTATATACTAAAAGCAAAATGAGTTAGCTAACGGAGCCATCACATTAAGCCACATCACCTAAATTAATTTTAATAGTTAGATCTAAATTTAACGGTTCAGATTAATTAAATTGTTACGTAACTTAATGGTCCAGATTAAATAAATTGTTGCGTACCGGCACGTGCACACGATCAAAACTGATTCGTAGTTTTCCTAAAGAAAATGATCGGGAAGAGTCAGTCCGATCTATTATTTGTTCCTAAGATTTAATGAAAGTCTATAGTTACGTAATATGTTTCACAGTGCAACACGATTAGCGTGTCAATACGTAACTCTCATATTTTTTGTCCCCAAAAGCTACGTAACCTATTTAATCGTTGTGCAACATAACGTGTCACGTGACTGTTCCTTTATTTTTTCAATTTATTTGATGGCACATGCCAAGAAACCTGATCGGACTTATTTTTTCTTTTATAAACTACCAAAGCTTGCTCGATCGGTCCACGCTTCACCAAAACTGATTCGGCAGATTCCATTTCTAACCAAAATAATATTATTTGAATTACGATATACTATCTCTATTCTACAATGTAAGATGTTTTAGGTGTAACACATGCATGTCTAGATTCATGCTAAAATGAATGGAAACATGCATTTAAACATGTCTAGATACATATGTGTACATGTAAATGTAGAAAAAGCCGACAAAATCTTATATTGTGGAACAGAGCGAGTATCTTAAGACCACAAAGCCCGTGTCATTTGATAAGAATGCTTATGGCTCAAATAGTAAATTGAGATTTTTTTCCGCTAATATAGAGGAACCAGAATTGACTGCGACGTAAACTTTCCATCCAAATTTCATACAACAAAATAGTCAGTCGGGATACTCGGCCAA
This sequence comes from Poa pratensis, assembly GCA_947311845.1. NCBI lineage: Eukaryota > Viridiplantae > Streptophyta > Magnoliopsida > Poales > Poaceae > Poa > Poa pratensis. The sequence continues at coordinate 4,405,232 of CAMZMU010000041.1, read as the reverse complement.
GCATTTTTAGCATAGATTTTTTCAGATTACATCGCACGAGCGTTGACGCAAAGAGTCATATGAATAACACAACTCTAAAAGAACCCATCTAAACATAATGCCACGTGTACAAAACCATGTAAAAGCAAATGGATATTATACTATTATGGCTAGAAAATATTGATAACCTTTTGTATATTTCGGGGATTTTGAAAGTGCGTATATTCATATCCACACATATAACTTTTATGTACCCTTGAATTTGGAGTATTTCTAATTACAATTTTCCAAGTTTATGCCATACATCCTTGACAACATAAATGATTTTATTTTTGAAAGAATTTTACATGTTCGTAAATATTGTTTTGATTTTAAAAAACAAAGGGATCATTGGAGCTCCGGAGCCCAGGAAATCTATGTTCATTGATACATTAATATAATCTTCGACAACCTTAATATATTAAAGAATTAAGTGGCGGTAACATAACGTAACAACATTCACCGACGAGTAAAAACTACATTCTACTGAGTTATTGTTAATCAGAACACGAAAGGAAAGAATGTGTTAATAATATAACTTTTGAAATGAAAATGTTGCCTTGAGCATTTGCATGCATTTCATAAAACATTTTAACTTCATAAATGATTAGAATTATAGAACAAACAATTTATATGTTTTTATGCGGGCCATCATATATATACATATACTTAGACCACATCATATACGAACAACTTGAGTCAAGGAGTATCGAGATTCAAAATATTACCATTATTGACACTATCGACGCTAATAACCAAAAGTGCAATCATATTTAATTAGGAACATATGGCGAAAAAGTCCGATGTTTGACTAATATAAAAACTACACGACGAGCACCATCAGTATGCACCACACTGCAGAACACACTAACATAAAATACCTAAAATACAATTACGATACCAATATTCTTTTATTCCTGATGGAAACGTATCAAATAAATACATTGTCATGAAGAAGACACTAACATAACATATGTAAAACCTTCCCTAAAACATACGCAAAACACATTTAGGAGATTGATTATTAACTCTCTCACCTCTCGAAGCCTTTATCTGTTGTTTAGGCTGAATGTAGCATGGCAGAGGTTGAAACAACTTCGTTTTAAATGATAAGTATAATTTAGATATCATATTCGAGGGCGAGGGATCTAAAGTTGAAAGGAAGCCATACAACATGTGCGAGAAGTTCTCAAAAAGAAAAACAAATCTGGTCATCAGTCTAGCAGACCTTCCTTTTGTTAGTATACCACAAAAAACAAATCACCATAAGTATTAACACTAGTAGAGAACCCACCTATAGTACCGGTTGTAGATGGCCTTTAGTACCGGCCACACAACCGGTACTAAAGGGTCGGCACTAAAGGGGTAACCCTTTAGTACCAGCACCTAAATAAAACCGGTACTAAAGGGTCTCCACGTGGGCGAACAGGCGAGCTCGACCCTGAGGACCTTTAGTACCGGTTTGTAATACAAACCGGTACTAAAGGTTCCTGCTTTTTTTGCTTATTATTTCAGGGGGGTTTTGGTTTTTTTTCTTTTCGATTATTTTTCGGGGTTTAGGGTTTCTGTTTTTTTTCCTTTTCGCTCATTTTTCAGGGTTTCGGAGGAGATCGCGTATAAAGTACTCACTACACATATAAAGTAGTCATTATACACATACAAAGTACTCTCGTCACATATAAATTTAAGTACTCCTAATTAATTACAATGGAGCCGGTTCCCTTGTAGCATCGACTGCCGGCGGTTCCCTTGTAGCATCGACTGCAGGGGGTGGAGGTGGTCTTTCGTCAAAGTAGAATTCACCGTGTTCATCTATGACATGTGTAAGTAAGAATCCCGCCAATTCCTCCGCAATAGCTTTTACGCGGTTGCGTGGTAGGAGCTGGCTCCGCTTGTTTGACATCTTTAAAAGAAGAAAATAAAATCAGCTATGATCGAAACTAAACACAATTGATGCATGGTGGCAAAATAAAAGTTGTGTATGATGTTCACGTACCTCTCGATTTCTTACACTCTTGACTCTTTCATTGACCTTCGTGTGAATGTACTCGCAAACGTAGTATCCACATAGTTCTGTCCCCTGTGGTTGTCGCAGACACCACTATATATACAAGAATATAATTTAATCAAATAATAATCAAGAGAATGATAATGGTATTAGAAAGATACACGTAGTAGTACTTACGTTGTTAGACTTGAACTCCAGCTTTTCTGGCCATACACCGCGTTCTTCCGCTTTGAACTTTCTGTAAACCCTGTCCGGAAAAGAAAATGAATTGAGTAGTTATTACTTATACTTTTGATATCCGGAAATGAACGAAAGAGGCTGATATAGTGCGATTGAAATTACCTCTTGAGCATTAGACGCACGCTTTTGTATTCATTATGATCTCTCCTTAGTGAGTCCCAGACTTCAACTTCTCCTTCCTCGAGTCTAATGATTAGCAGAATGTAGTGGAACCTGCGCACGTTTTGTTGGAGACGGTCTTCTTCCTCCAAATCTCGGACGAAGGTGGGGGCATCGTCCGCCATAGCTCAATGTCACTGCAAATTTTGAAACTTAGCAATATTTCTAACTTAACAATATTTCGAACTTAACAATATTTCTAACTTAGCAATATTTGAAACTTAGCAATATTTCAAACTTAACAATATTTCAAACTTAGCAATATTTGAAACTTAGCAATATTTGAAACTTAGCAATATTTCAAACTTTACAATATTTCTAACTTTACAATATTTCAAACTTAGCAATATTTGAAATTTAGCAATATTTCAAACTTAGCAATATTTCAAACTTTCAATGTTTCAAACTTTACAATATTTCAAACTTAGCAATATTTGAAATTTAGCAATATTTCAAACTTAGCAAAATTTCAAACTTTACAATGTTTCAAACTTTACAATGTTAAACTATATTTGAAACTTAGCAATATTTGAAATTTGCAATATTTGAAACTTTGCAATATTTCTAACTTTCAAAATTGCTAACTTTCAAAAATGCTAATTGAAACTTAGCAAATTTGAAACTTTGCAATATTTGAAACTTGCAATATTTGAAACTTAGCAACATTTTTTATTTTGAACAACAAATTTTCATACTCATTTTAAACAAGAATTTTCATACAAAAATTACAAAAGTACAAAGTACTAAATTACAAAAAATGCTATCTATATTTTCATTCTAAGCTATCTATATTTCTGTTATTTTGCTATCTACAAAATGAATAAAATGCTATCTATATTTTGCTATCTACAAAATTGGTACAAATTTCTAAAAATGCTAAACAAAATTTAAAACTTAACTAAAAACAGTAATAAAAAAGTAATAACAAAAAAATTGCTACTAAAAAAAAGACTTAGCTAAACTAAACTTAGCTAAAAAAACAGTACTCAAATTACTTAGGTAAACTAAACTTAATATTAACTAAAAAAACAGTACTATTTTTTTTTTACCTTGATGTGGTACTGTGGTGTGGCCGGCCGGAGTGGAGAGAGAGCAGCGCGGTGGAGCACGCGCGGCGGCCGGGGTGCGCGCGCGGGGCGTCTGCGGCGTCGAGTGGGTGCGCGCGGCGGCCGGAGTGGCGTCGTCGTCGACGTACGGGGGAAATGGAGCGGCGGCTGAGAGGGCGGCGCGGCGGTCTCGTCGGAGTGGGCGCCCGGGGCGTCGACGGCGTGGAGCGGGCGCGGGGCGTCGACGGCGTGGGGGCGTCGACGGCGCGGACGGCGGGGGGCGTCGACGGCGTGGACGCGGCAGGGCTTCGCCGGCGTGGTGTCGAGAGGAGCGCGCGGGCGTCGTCGTCTTCTTCGAGCAGAGAGTTAGCGAATTTGGGGATCGATCCCCTGCTTTAACTGCAGAACAGGCCTTTAGTTCCGGTTGTAGACTACAACCGGTACTAAAGGGTCTTTAGTACCGGTTGTAGACTACAACCGGTACTAAAGGTGCCTTTTGGGCCGCGGCGAAAATTCCCGCGCGCAGCCCAGCCCTTTAGTACCGGTTGTAATTAACAACCGGTACTAATGGGCTTTTTGAATTTTTTCTCTAGTTTTTTTTTTTTCTTTTGTTTTCTGTTTTTTATATCTATTTGGTTTCTATTTTGTTTTTTTCTCTACTTTCTTCTCTACTGCCACCAGGTGATGTCGCCGCAGTAGTCACCCGACGCGGACGCCGAGATCTGAAGACGGAGGAAAGCCATATCGGCGGGGGCGACGCCCCGATTCAATCCTCTTCAGGCGAGCACGCCAACCGACGACCACCGCCGGGAGCAGGCCACACCACCTCTAGTACCTCCGCAGAAAGGTCAGAGCAAACCCAACCGCGACGAAGAGAGGAACAGAGGACACAATCTCCAAAAGTAAAACAAAGACTCTACCTATCTCCCATCAATGCAGAGACGATTTATCATACAACTAGACATCTACGTTACAACTTCACTAGTTCTAAATACTGGATAGAACAAATTAAGGTACAACTTGAAATTACGAAGCTTCAGCCTTCTTGCTCAGTGCTTCAACCCGCCTTCTTGCTCGGTAGAACGGACTATTCGTAACTTTCCTGTCAAACTTCTCTACAAGCGTGAGCATTTCTGCACGAATTTGGAGCGGGGTCCTATACGGAAACCCATCGCGGCATAGCTTCGCCCCGAGCAAAGCGAGATGACTCTCAGTGTGCAAAATTTCTTCAATTGGAACTATCCTACCATCTACCTTCAAATTGCTCGAAAGCCTGGCGAGATGCTCGGATGCGGAAATGTGAAACCCGGACACACACTTCTCGCAAGGACCAATACACACCATGCTTGCGCTCAAGTGAGTACCATGCCTACCTTCGACTGGGTTTTATAGAACTACCGGTGGCGGCATTTGGGGGGAACGATAGCGGGAAATATTTGGGCGGGAAACGGTGGCGGGATCGAATTAAGTTGCCTACCTTCTCCAGTGGATCAGGAAGAAGCACACGGATCATGTGTTTCCTTCCAGCGATTGGGAGCCGTTGGATCAAGCGGTGTGTTTCTTTCGAGCGCTTGTGAGCCCTTGGATCAGGAAGAAGCACACGGATCGTGTGTTTCCTTCCAGCGCTTGGGAGCCGTTGGATCAAGCGGTGTGTTTCTTTTAAGTGCTTGTGAGACGTTGGATCAGGGGTGAGCTCGACTTTAGTCCCGGTTGGTGTTACCAACCGGTACTAAAGAAGCACACGGATCGTGTGTTTCTTTCAAGCGCTCGTGAGACGTTGGATCAGAGGTGTGTTTCTTTTAAGTGCTTGTGAGACGTTGGATCAGGGGTGAGCCCGACTTTAGTCCCGGTTGGTGTTACCAACCGGTACTAAAGAAGCACACGGATCGTGTGTTTCTTTCAAGCGCTCGTGAGACGTTGGATCAGAGGTGTGTTTCTTTTGAGGGATTGTGAGCTGTTGGATCAGCAGTATCACGACCACTTCGTGAGCCACATGACCCTATATATAGCCCACCTCCCGGAAGTCCAGCGTCACTCACTCACTCACACAAAACATTCCATCGTCACTCGGAGAGGCATCTTTGGGCAACCAGCGGCAAGACGTCTCTGATGACCTGCGACCGTTCCAAACGGTTGCAGATCATCAGAGATGTCTTGCTGGACGGTTGTAGATCATCAGAGACGTCTTACCTCTGCTTGGATCGAAGTGGCGCTCAAACACAAAACATTCGGGTTTCCTAGCTATGCCCGACACTGAATGCAACGACATTCGACCGTGAATCAGTGTCGGGCTATAGCTAGGAGAAACCGTGTGTTTTGTTTCCCAGGTTACTCACTCATATATTCGGGTTCCCTAGCTACGTCCTGCAACCGTTTAGATCTCTCTTCTGAGTTTTCAGGACATAGTTACATAAAAGGTTTAATACATTATTACACATCAGCAACAACATCCCTATCTAGTGTTCACTTTTTCTTCTTGTGTGTCCCTTTCTTCTGATTGCGTCGTAGCCATGGACAATCTTCATCATTCAACACGGTGCTTGGGTCAGTTTTCACTTTGAAGGGCGGAATTTCAGCAAACTTATTGTAATCTTCTGACATGTCTGTCTTGTCCTCCACTCCCACGATGTTTCTTTTTCCTGAAAGAACTATGTGGCGCTTTGGCTCATTGTATGATGTACCGGCTTGCTTATCTTTTCTTTTTTTCGGTCTGGAAGACATGTCCTTCACATAGAAAACCTGAGCCACATCATTGGCTAGGACGAATGGCTCGGTTTTGTACGCAAGATTTTTGAGATCCACTGTAGTCATTCCGTACCGCTTGTCTATCTCTACCCCGCATGACAGGTTAACCCATTTGCATAGAAACAAAGGGATCTTAAAATAAGGTCCATAGTCAAGTTCCCATATCTGCTGTATGCAACCATAATATGTGTCCTTTGTTCCATCATCGTTTGTTGCATCAAAGCGGACACCACTGTTATGGTTAGTGCTCTTTTTGTCTTGGGTTTCCGTGTAAAATGTATTCCCATTTATCTCGTACCCTTGGAAAGTCAATATAGTCGAAGATGGTGTCTTGGCCAACAAGTATAGCTCTTGTCCAACAGTGTTGTCATTAATGAGATGTGTACGCAACCAACTGCCGAAAGTATCCACGTGTTTTTCTTTAATCCAGAAGTCAGTCTTCTCCGGGTATTCTGAGCGTAAAATATCCATGTGTTCCACGATATACGGAGCCACCAATCTGGAATTTTGTAGAACTGTGTAGTGTGCTTGAGTGAAAGAATGCCCGTCCATACTTCTTGTTGCTTTCTTTCCTAGCGTGCCTTTTCCACGCAGTCTCCCCTCATGGCGTGATTGAGGAACACCGATGGGCTTAAGATCTGGAAGAAAGTCAACACAGAACTCAATGACCTCCTCTGTTCCATAGCCCTTGGACATGCTTCCTTCTGGCCTAGCACGGTTATGAACGTATTTCTTTAAGACTCCCATGAACCTCTCAAAGGGGAACATGTTGTGTAGAAATACAGGACCGAGAATGGAAATCTCTTCGACTAGGTGAATTATGAGGTGCGTCATAATATTGAAGAAGGCCGGTGGAAAGACCAACTCAAAGCTGACAAGACATTGGACCACACCCGTCTGTAAACTTGGTAGAGTTGCTGGATCAATTACCTTCTGAGAAATTGCATTCAGGAATGCACATAGCTTGACAATGGGTACTCGAACGTTTTCCGGTAGAAGCCCCCTCAATGCAACAGGAAGTAATTGTGTCATAATCACGTGGCAGTCATGAGACTTCAGGTTTTGGAACTTTTTCTCTGCCATGTTTATTATTCCCTTTATATTCGACGAGTAGCCAGACGGGACCTTGATACTGCTCAGGACTTGAAAAAAGATCTCCTTCTCTTCTTTGGTAAGAGCGTAGCTGGAAGTACCTTCATACTTCTCTGAATTCAGGTTGTCTCTTCCGTGGTGCGAACTTTGCTGGTCCTGCCGTGCATCCGCTGTATCTTTCGTCTTCCCATACACGCCTAAGAAGTTTAGCAGGTTCACGCAAAGATTTTTCGTCACGTGCATCACGTCGATTGCAGAGCGAACCTCTAGGATTTCCCAATAGGGTAAATCCCAAAATATAGATTTCTTTTTCCACAAGGGTACGCGCTTGTTTGCGTCTTTCGGAACATTTAGACTGCCAGGACCCTTTCCAAATATTACTTCCAAATCCTTGACCATGCCATATACAACATCACCATCACGGCGTGTAGGCTTCGTCCGGATATCTGCCAAACCTTTGAAGTGCTTGCCTCCGTTTCTTACGTGATGCCCGGTTGGAAGAAACTGACGATGCCCCATGTACACAATCTTCTTACCTATATATGCACTGTCAGTCTTATCTAAACAGTGCGTGCATGCCTTGTATCCCTTGTTCGACTGTCCTGAAATGTTACTAAGAGCAGGCCAATCATTGATGGTTACAAACAGCAACGCTCGTAGGGGAAATTCCTCTTGTTTGTACTCATCCCACACACGTACACCTTCGTCAGACCACAACTGTAAAAGTTCGTCAACTAATGGCCTCAGATACACATCAATGTCGTTGCCGGGTTGTTTCGGTCCTTGGATAAGCACTGGCATCATAATATACTTTTGCTTCATGCACAACCAAGGGGGAAGGTTATAGATACATAGAGTCACGGGCCAGGTGCTATGACTGCTGCTCTGCTCCCCAAACGGATTCAAGCCATCTGTACTTAGACCAAACCTTAAGTTCCTTGCGTCAGCTGCAAAATCACCAAACGCACTGTCGATTTTTCTCCACTGAGACCCATCAGCGGGGTGTCTGAGCATCTCGTCTTCCTTACGGTCTTCTTTGTGCCATCGCAACAACTTGGCATGCTCTTTGTTTCGGAACAAACGTTTCAACCGTGGTATTATAGGAGCATACCACATCACCTTCGCGGGAACCCTCTTCCTGGGGCTCGGCTCGCCCTCAATATCACCTGGGTCATCTCGCGCGATCTTATACCGCAATGCACCGCATATCGGGCATGCATTCAAATTCTCGTACTTCTCACCGCGGTAGAGGATGCAGTCATTGATGCATGCATGTATCTTCTGCACCTCTAATCCTAGAGGGCAGACAATCTTCTTTGCTTCGTACGTGCTGTGGGGCATTTCATTATTCCTCGGAAGATTCTTCTTAAATATTTGTAGCAACTCTTGAAATGCCTTGTCAGATATTCCATTCTTTGCCTTCCACTGCAGCAATTCCAGGGTGGTACCTAGCTTTTTCTGGTCATCTTCACAATTTGGGTACAACGGTTTTTTGTGATCCTCTAACATGCGCTCCAGCTTCGACCACTCGTTTTCAGTTACGCAGTTCATCTGTTCATCACGAATGACCTGATGAAGATCATCATCGTCGGACTGATCAACAATGACCTCATGCTCTTCCCCCATTGTAGTATCACCGTGTTCATCAGAGAACACGGGATAGTTGTCATCATCCTCTTCTTCAGGGTTTTCCATTATAACCCCTCTTTCTCCGTGCTTGGTCCAACAAAAATAATTGGGCATGAAGCCTTGTCGCAACAAGTGGGAGTGTATGGTTCTTACGCTCGGGTAATTCCTGTTATTCCGACATTCATCACATGGACAAATCATAAAACCATTCTTCAGCTTGTTTAACTTAACCACATCGAGAAAACGAATCATGCCATCAATGAACTCGGGACAGCGTCGATCACTGTACATCCATTCTCGGCTCATCTACATTACATAAATATATCAAAAACCATTACACCAGCTAAATAATGAATAGAGATACGTGACCAAATTAATTTATACAAGTTCATCACATTAAAATCAAAGTAGAGTAGTGCCCAAATGTAATACATAGTTCTCACGAAATCAGGGGACGGGACGACACTATATAAAACCATAAATTATATTTCAATTCGAGCTCAAAATGCATATAAAACAAATGAAATCCCTAATTTAGTCATTTCATCAAACACCTTGCAAGCACAACCAAAATCAAACTTGCTAAACTTGCACGAAAATGAGCTAAACTTGAAAAGCCGGAAGAGAAGATGAAGAAGTTGCTAACCCTTGTATAGGGTGCCACCAATCTTGACAAATGTTGGAGAAAAAATGGGTGACCTAGAGCTTGGGAGGGCTTGGGAGAGAGGAAAAATGGGGTTGGGGTCGAGTTTCTCCAAAATGGAGCTGGCTCGGCCGGGGTGGAATATAGGCAGGACCTTTAATACCGGTTTTATTTACCAACCGGTACTAAAGGGCCTGCCGTGGGGCCACTGACCGTGGCCTGCGGGGCTGAACCCTTTTAGTACCGGTTGGCAATAGAAACCGGTACTAAAAGGTTTCCTTTAGTACCGGTTGTTCAGACCAACCGGTACTAAAGGTCCTCGCCGCGGGGCCCTAGCTGGCGCCCAAGCCCAACCGGTGTTAATGCCCCCTTTAGTACCGGATTTAGTGGCAACCGGTACTAAAGGGGCGCACCAATGCCTCTGTTTCTACTAGTGTAATAAACAAGAGAAACCCAACATACCATCTCAATTATGGTTTAACAAATCACAAGTCAATAAATTCTCATAGTTGTATGGTTAATAGACCGCGATAATTGCACTAACCGATAGACCTTTATAAAGAGTATAAAATTTAAAAATATAGCTGAAAATTACAACAACTTATGGGTTTCATCACTATACTTCCACGTGATATAAACATCATCCAATGATCGTAGAGTTTAAAAATTAGGATGAACTATGAATACCAACAAAATGGACGTTCTTAAGATATGTCACCTATACTATTTGCTTTTCTATCAAAACTGATGGTACCAATATGCTACAAATAATTCTAGAGTGATTATAAAATGGTGATTCGTAGAAATTACCTATGAATTTCGAATTTTTCTTTTGAGAACTATAAATCAGAGAAAGTATTTCTACCAATCACACTCGATCAGATTCTTTTTGAGTATTATCATTTGAAAAATAGTCATCTCTCATGAGTTCCTATGGTTTTCGTATGTTGTAATTAAGTACACACTTTTCTGTCGGTTTTCTTTTGGGTTTTTTGCGAGGAAATTGATATGATTTTTTATTCATAAAATATAAGTAGGATCATTCTTGGAACTTTCAAACATGTATTAAATAATATCACCAATGAAGATGCCAAAATAATACTGTTTCATGACAAAATATAACACAACGAGGGTGTATTATTATTTGGGTTGAAGAGTGGGTTTAGTAGAGAGACAGTGAAATCATGTAAATAAAATGATCGACCTACAATATCGGGCAGTGTGAGAATGCTCCAAGGAGGAATAACAACATGCTTCCTAAAGTTTTTTGGTGCAACTAAAATTTGTGAGGTGACTTGAAATAAATTGATGATAGGTTAAAATGCTATTACTATTTACGGTACAATTTTTTTATTTTCGTATGCTATGTGGAAAGAGAGTATAATTATATATATTAAGATAGCCGTACCTACAGTTAAAACTAAACGACGTTCTAGAATATGTGACAATTTTTAAAAATATAAGAACAAATCCTCTCCCATAAACTAAAATGTTCGACACTATCATAATTTATCTATTTCAGGTAGTCATAGAATATTATGGTTTAAATTTTCTCTTTCAGTATCTATGAAATCACAACTTAAGTTTATGAACATTAATATGCTAAAGACGATGCCCTCGCATTTGCGAGGGCCACCTTGCTAGTTAGGTAGAATACCGACTCATGTACGACTCATGTACTATGTCCGTGTTGTATACGTGTAGAACACGTATTTGTGAATATATATACAAGAGCCAGCCGTGGGGCTAACCAAGGCAAACCAATCTCTCAAAGTTGGTATCAGAGCCTGCGAGTACGTATCCGCCGGCCACTGTTTCCGATCGATCGTAGCTAGCTAAGCGAGTCTTTCCGCTGTTTCCGATCGATCGTAGCTGAGCGAGTCTTCCGCTCGAGCTATCGCTGCCTTGGATACATCGACGGCACCCTGCCCACGTCGCCGAAGACGATCACCACCGGCACCGGCGCGGACGCAAAGACCGATGTCAACCCCGACTACCTCACATGGCACCGCATGGATCAGCGCGTCTTGAGCGTGCTGCTCGGGTCCATGTCTGAAGAGATCCTCGCCCAGATGATCGGGCGCAATACCTCCGCCGCCGTGTGGAGTTGCCTCTGCTCCATGTTCTCCGTCCATGGACGGGCGAGCATGCGCTCCTTCCGTCGCAAGCTGGCGACAACAAGACGGAACGACATGGGGCTGGCTGACTATTTCCACCTCATAAAGGGCTATGCCGATGCCATGGCCACCGTCAGAGCTCCGCTTCCCGATGATGAGCTGATCGACTATATCCTCGCCAGCCTAGGCAGCGCCTTCGCCCGCTCCAGGCGTCGCTCAATGTTTTCTCCAACACCAACCCGAACGCCACCCTCCACCTCGCCGACTTTTACTCCATGTTGATCTCCCATGAGGCTATGCAGGATCAGCCCAGGAGCGACTTCGACTTCGCCTCGTCTGCCAATGCAGCACGGCGTGGCGACTACGGCCGCAACAATGGTGGCGGCGCCTACGCCCAGAACGGCGGCCGTGGAGGCGGTGGCCAGCCGGGTGGTGGCGGCGCCTACGGCCAGAACGGCGGCTACGGTGGTGGTCGCCAAGGAGGCGGTGGCCAGCCGGGTGGTGGCTACCAAGGACAAGGAGGTGGTGGTGGCTCGAACAATGGCTACCAGCAAGGGTACCAAGGTGGTGGCCATGACGGTGGTGGCTTCTACGGCCAGAACGGCGGTCGTGGTGGCGGCCAGAACGGGGGCCGTGGAGGTGGAGGTGGCCGTGGAGGGCGTCGTTTTCGCCCGCGCTGCCAATTCTGTGGCTTTTGGGGGCACGAGGCACCCTCTTGTCGCAAGTTTCTGAACAGAGAAGCCCCTCGCTCCGGCAACGCAGCCTCCACTAGTCAGAACCACCCCGAGTACCAACCTCATTGGTTGATGGACACCGGTGCCACCGACCACCTCACGCATGACATGGAGCGGCTTCACGTCCATGAACCATACCACGGGCGCGATCAAGTTCAAGTCGCCAACGGTGCAGGTCTGTCTATTTCGCATATTGGTCACTCTCGTTTAGCTGGTTCTATGCATTCTCTTGATCTTAGAAACATCCTCCATGTCCCTCATATTAGCAAGAATCTGCTTTCTGTTCATCGCATCGTTAGTGATAACAATGTCTTCATCGAATTTCACCGTGACTTTTTCTGTGTTAAGGACAAGGCCACGAAGAAAGTCGTCCTTCAAGGTAGAAGTCAGGGGGGGTCTCTATCCGGTCCCGTTTCATCGGGCATCTTCTTCTCGGCATGCGGCTGCTAGTATTAAGCTATCTCCTAGGCAATGGCATCAAAGACTTGGTCATCCATCGAATAGTGTAGTTCAAAGTATTGCTAAGCATAACTCTTTGTCGTGTTCCTCAGATTTTGACTCATCAGTGTGTGATGCTTGTCAACGTGCTAAGAGTCATCAGTTACCTTATAGTCATAGTGTTTCCAATGCACCTCTTGAACTTGTTCATACAGATGTTTGGGGCCCTGCTTTGCCCTCGTCTGGCGGATATAAATATTATGTTAGTTTTGTTGATGACTATAGTCGTCATTGCTGGATTTATTTGCTTAAGCACAAATCTGATGTTGAGGCCATATTTTATCAATTTCAAACTCATGTTGAGCGCTTCCTTAACACTAAAATTCGTGTTGTGCAGTCCGATTGGGGTGGTGAGTATCATCGCCTTCACGCTTATTATCGCCGCACGGGCATACTCCATCGTGTGTCATGCCCGCATACCTCCCAGCAAAATGGCATTGTTGAGCGCAAACATCGACACCTTGTCGAGACAGGATTAGCACTCCTAGCTCACTCTTCTCTCCCTTTACGTTATTGGGATGAAGCGTTTCTCACCGCCTGTTACCTCATTAACCATATGCCCTCTCCTGTTCTTGATAATCAGCCCCCCATTACTCGGTTACTTCGTCAGTCCCCTGATTATTCCTTTCTCCGCACATTTGGATGTGCATGTTGGCCTAGTCTTTGCAAGTATAACTCGCGCAAATTAGAATTTCGCTCCAAGATGTGTGTCTTCCTTGGCTATAGTCCTATGCACAAGGGCTACAAGTGCCTTGATCGTTCTACAGGTCGTATTTACATCTCTCGCGATGTTATCTTTGATGAACATGTTTTCCCTTTTGCTACACCGGGTGTTGTTATTGATTATACACAGTTGCATCCTGTGTCTTTTCCTGCACAAGAACCAGCTATTCAGGGTCCTACTATGCGTACATATGACGTGACCTTGTTGCCATTTGATTTTCCTGGTAGTTCTTGTGATCGCACTGTGCAGGACTTCTCCAAGGCGATGCCCGTGATAGACGTCTCTGAGCCGCATGCAGCCTCCGACGTGCATGTGCCCATGCACGCCTCGTCGAGCGCGCCTGCATCTTCGGCCACCTCTCATGTTCTCGATCATACTGAAACTGAGAATGTTGATCGCATGCATGGCGCTGGTGGCCAGCATGCATCTCGTGCTGATCACATGTATGCATGGCACCGGTGGCCAGCATGCATCTCGGGCCACACATGACCCAGCTACGCCGTCTGGTTCCACTGGTCCAACTTCACCGGCTGGCTCGCCACCTGGTCCCGCTAGCCCAGCTCCGGCCCAAGACAACTCTGCTCCGTCGCCTGCTCGCGATACAGACGTCACGGTTTCTACGTCGTCCGCTCGTTCTGCTGAGCCAACTCCAGCAGTGCCCCTCGTCGCGCCTGTCTCCACGGCGCCTGCGGCATCTTCACGGGTTGTCACTCGTCGTCAGAATAATATTCATCGCCCTAAGATCACGACTGATGGCACTGTCCGATATAATCCTTACCGCCGGTGTGGTGCTTTTCTGGCGGTTCCTTCTTCTCACCGTACCGCTCTGTCTGAACCGGCTTGGCGTGCTGCCATGGAAGATGAGTTTGATGCCTTGCAGCGCAATCAGACATGGCGCCTTGTTCCTCGTCCGCCTGGCACTAACATTGTTGGGAGTAAGTGGATTTTCAAAACCAAGTTTCGACCGGATGGTTCTGTCGACAAGCACAAGGCTCGCCTCGTTGCCCGTGGCTTCACTCAACAGCAAGGTATTGATTATCATGATACTTTCAGTCCGGTTGTTAAACCTGTTACCATCCGTCTGGTTCTTTCGCTTGCGGTGTCTCGAGGCTGGAGTTTGCGACAGATTGATGTCAGTAATGCTTTTCTTCATGGATTTCTTGAAGAAGATGTGTATATGCAGCAGCCCCCAGGTTTTGAGGATTCTCGTTATCCGCAGCATGTGTGCAAGCTTCAGCGTGCTCTCTATGGTCTGAAGCAGTCTCCTCGGGCGTGGCATGCTCGGCTCAGTGATAAGCTTCATGAGCTAGGTTTCATCTCCAGTCAGGCTGACACGTCGTTATTTATCTTTCAGCATGATGCCATTACTATCTACATGCTAGTTTATGTTGATGATATTGTGATTGCGGGCTCCTCCTCAGCTGCAGTTGATCAGCTTGTGCAAGTCCTGGCACAAGCATTTCCTATTAAGGATCTTGGACGTCTTGAGTACTTCTTTGGTATCCAGGCCTCCTATACTCCTGCGGGCATGAGGTTGACACAGCATAAGTATGCGTTGGATTTGCTACATCGTGCACATATGGAGGATTGCCATCCCCAACCAACTCCGATGTCTACCTCTGACAAGCTCTTCCGTGATCAAGGTACTCGCTTGTCTGATGATGATTCATCCCGCTATCGCAGCCTGGTTGGTGGTCTCCAGTATTTGACACTCACTCGTCCTGATATTTCATTTGCGGTCAACAAAGTCTGTCAATTTCTTGCTCAGCCTACTTCGGTCCACTATGAAGCTGTCAAACGGATCCTTAGGTTTGTCAAGGGTACCGTGTCTACTGGCTTGTTGATTCAGAAGTCTTCCTCTACTCTACTGAATATCTACACTGACGCTGATTGGGCGGGTTGTCCTGATGATCGCCGCTCTACTGGAGGCTTTGCTATTTTCCTTGGTCCTAATCTTGTCTCTTGGAGCTCTCGCAAACAACCCACGGTGTCCCGCTTTAGTACAGAAGCGGAGTACAAGGCTCTTGCTAATGGTACAGCTGAAGCAACATGGATTTAGTCTGTTCTCAAGGAACATGGAGTTTCTTCGCCCAAGTCTCCTGTTTTATGGTATGATAATTTGGGTGCTACCTATTTGTCAGCCAATCCGGTGTTTCACGCACGCACCAAGCATATCGAGGTTGATTTTCATTTTGTGCGCGAGAAGGTATCTACGGGTGCTCTCGATGTACGGTTCATTGCCTCAGGAGATCAATTGGCTGATATTTTCACTAAGCCCGTTTCTCGGCAGCTACTTAGTAGGTTTAGTTCCAATCTTAACCTTGTACACGACGGTTTAGATTGAGGGGGTGTATTAGGTAGAATACCGACTCGTGTACGACTCATGTACTATGTCCGTGTTGTATACGTGTAGAATACGTATTTGTGAATATATATACAAGAGCCAGCCGTGGGGCTAACCACGGCAAACCAATCTCTCAAAGTCCTAGGTTTCAAGTAAAATGACAGTCCAGCCAGCGCCCGTCGGATGGATGTTTTACCATGCAAGTTGCGTCATTTGTTCTATATGTATTCCTGCTCTTTCCAGAAAACATTGTTTATTTGTACAAATGATACTCAGAATGTCGGTAATTTGTGCTAAACTCAGAATAAGTTGGGCATGGGTGCTCCGGATGTAATACAGTGCTTGAACTACAAACACACTCATTTTTCCTGCCGTTTGTAATATTGGTTTGTTTTTTTTAGAATGGAGGGCCTCGCCCCAATTTTCATTTATTATGAAAACTGATAACATAGGTTTCGAATCAGCCAAAACCACCCGCCCAGGGCCACTACCGTCCCTGTAGAGCACACTCATAACACCCTCAAGCCCTAGCAACAACTAAATGAAAAACGGTCACCAGCGATCACCTAAAATTCTCATACAATACTTAGTTCTTCTCACTACTAAAACATTACAGAGAAGTTTCTCTTCTACTACTGACAGCAACACAGGCCAAGAGTCATTCTCCCCATCAGGATTTGGTAAGCCTCAGCACCAGAGGCCCCCATCCTCACTTCCCGTGGAATAAGTCAGTAGCCACCAACACAACAACCTTGTTCCTCTGCGTTGTGTGCGTCGCAGTTTTTGCTTCTGCAAACCAGTCCAATTAGATACAAAGTGAGCCATAAGAAAAACTATAGTAGTAGGATCCTGAAGGACCACTCGTTAAAGCAGGCATTATTCCGGGTCTTCCAGATTGCCCAAATTAACGCAACAATCTTTGTCGAAATCAGGAACCTGTCATCTACAGAAAAAGAGTCTAGCCATCAAGATAAACTATCCAAACTATCATGAACTGACTTCAGCGCAAAGGAATATCTAACAATCCCCTACAGATATCTCGCTGCCGAGCAGTTAAAAAACAGATGATCTATAGACTCTGCGTCAGAACAAAACATACATTTTTTCGACCATTTCCAGCCTCTAGCTAACAAAACATCCTTAGTCAGAATACTCTTCCTAAAAGCCAGCCACAAAAAAACTTTAACTTTGAGGGGAATCTTAACAAACCACATTCTTCTATAAGGAACTTTTACCTGTGAAGCCTTAATATTGGTAATTTGTGTTAACTAAGAACAATCTGGAATATGTTTAATAAGGATAAAGGTATTTGAAGTGGTCAGCAGTTCAGTTTTAATTTTTTGGAATAGATTTCAAGTGCTCTATCGCGTTTTATTCATCGTAATATATCTAATCCGTACAGAATCCGGAACCGCAGAAGTACATGATATCTGCTTACGTTTGTACTGCATGACACTGATTTTTTCCCCCTTCATATAAAGCCTCTGGGAACAGATTGACTCGAACTCTAGTTTACAATGGAGCTGAACCTCCTGATGGTTTCATCTACAGCCCTGCTTGGTAAATCTTGAGCAGAAACAGAGAGCGTTGGCAGGTGATCATATTCAGCGTGCCATCCTGACAGGCTAACGACGCAACGGGCACCGCCATCGTTGTCTCACACACAAATGCAAAGCCGATTTCTAAACAGCAGCATCAGCTTAGAATCTGGTCGTCAAATAGCCTATTTTAGTACTATCCAAATAGTATGAAATACACTGACACTTGATAAATAAGAACCTGATCAAATTCAACTTTGGATATCAGCAGCAAAATCAAAAGCTGAAATACACAAATAGGAAAAATATCCGCTGAAAATTGGAGCCTCTAATGAGCTAGGCAATTTCGTTGCTGCTGATGCAGAACACACAGGCACACTCCCTGCAAGTTCAGTTCAACAGCAAACCTAAAGTACAGACCTGAAAAACCTGATCCAGAGTCAGCACTAGCAGACAGAAAACCCTGAAATACGCAAACCGTATCGAAGACACATAGAAAAACGCTAGCAGTGAACCAAAGACTGAGAGTTTGTACGATGCAGTGGAGCATCAAGTTGTTGAGACTAGCTCTTAGTTTTACTTGACCCAAACGTACTAACCAGGTGAGCATCAACCATAGCAACTCCATGAGTCACTATCTAGTCATACAAGTAAACTCAAGTAGGTAGAAGTAACAGAGAGAAGGTAGCAAATTAAACCATTAAATATTACAAGTCCACTTTACAAGCCTTCGTAGGACTATATATCAGGTCAATTTAGCATGGACCACATCATACAAAACTGGAAAAAACAGATGATAACAAATAGCCATTTCTGCATCTCAGCAAACAGAAAATAACTTGCATACCTCGCAGAACAGTCGATGCCACCGCGCGAAACCAATTTGTACCAGTGAAGTCAATGCAACAACAAACATTAACTCGAAAGACCATGTCAAAATATCAAAAGATGAATCCTCACTGAATTATTAGACAAATTGAACGGAGAATGACCATAGAACCACAACGATTGATACATAATCCTCTCCCATCCCCGTGCGGCGGTGCCGCGCTGCACCGGGACGTCCCCGGCCTCCTCTCCTCGAGCCTACCCCGTCGAGCACCCGTCCCTCCTGTCGGCGCCGGGGCTGTCACCGGGCAAAGCTTGTGTGGCATGGTGGCAGCGGCGAATCTCCTCGGTAGGTCGTTCTTGTCTGAGGCGGCGGTGACTTCCCCTCGGCTGAACGGCGACACCTCACTCCGTTCTAAATTAGATAATTTTCATTTGTCTACATGCAGATGTATCTAGACGTGGAACAAATCTAGATACATTCGTATCTTAACAAATGGATGGAAGTTATCTATTATAGAACAGAGAGAGTATTACCCCCGTCGCAAAATAAGAAACCCGATCTATTACCCGCAAAAAGAAAAAAAACCTAACGATCTCTTGACTTGGAATGTGTACCTGTCCTAGTCAAATTCATTGAGCCACACTCGTGTACAATATATGCATCACCATTGGTCGATCGCCCACACGCGCGCCACCATGCATCGTGTCATACTCCAGTTTCGATCGAGTTCTAAAAATATGGTGATGCGTGTGAAGTAAACGTTCGTCAGGAGACCTCAAGTGTAAGGTTTGATGAGTACAGCAGTAAGTCTTCCCTCAGTTATAAAACCAACGTATATCGAACCAGTAGGAAATCACAATGCTAAGAAGGTGTCAACGGCGCCAGAAAACTTGGCCGGTGGGGAGATCGAGTTGAGTTCCCCGGTGGCGTCAGAAGACTTGGAGCTGTTGGCTTGGAACCTGCACACAAGACAATCAAACTACTTTGCCCCGACGAGACAGTGAGGGTGTCAACCTCACCGGCTTGCTGAAAACAAAGGATTAGATGTATAGTATGGAAAATGATGTTTACTTGCAGTGAACAAAAAAAGAACAATGATTGCAGTAGGTTGTATTTCAGCCACAGTTCACTAGTGGTGTCTCTCCAATAAGATAACTAACATGCTGGGTAAACAAATTACAACTGGGCAATTGACAATATTGATAAGTGCATAATATGCATGTGCAAGTTGTAGTGTCTACTATGAGATTCATTTGGGCATTACGACAAGCTACACAGACCGCTATCCAGCATGCATCTGTGCCTAAATAATCCACCTTCCGGTTAGCATCCGCACCCCTTTCAGTATTAAGTTGCAAGCAACAGACAATTGCATTAAGTAAAGTGCATAATGTAAACAACACATTCATCCTTAGACAAAGGATTGCTATTTTACCCCTAGTGGCAACAACACATCTACAACCTTAGAACTTGCTGTCAATATCTCATTCAATAGAGGCTGAACCCAACTATCATGCATAAATACCCCCTCTTGAAGTCACAAGCATTCACTTGGTAAGAGTTTCAACAAGCAACGGAGAACATGCAAGATCACAAATGACATAGACATGATAACACAATATTCAACTTGACATAGTATCAATATTCATCGGATCCCAGCAAACACAACATGTAGCATTACAATAAGATGATCTTGATCATGATAGGAAGCTCACAAGATCTAAACATGATGGCACAAGTGGAGAAGACAACCATCTAGCTACTGCTATGGACCCATAGTCCAGAGATGAACTACTCACGCATCACTTCGGAGGCGGGCATGGTGGTGTACAGCCCTCCGATGATGATTCCCCTCTCCGGCAAGGTGCCGGGGAGAGCTTCAGAACCCTCCCAAGTTAGGGTCGACGACGACGGCGGCGGCGGATGTATTCTGGATATATGGCTCGGTGTTTTAGGGTTTTCGCGTCAGGGGAATAAATAGGCGATGGGGCGGCGTCGTTGGAGGCCCGAGGGGCCCACACCACCTAGCGGCGCGGCCAGGGGCGCACCCGCGCGAGCGGGTGCTGTGGCCACCTCGGAGCCCTCCTTCGGACTCTGTGACAGTGTTGGAAAAATAGGGAGTTCCACTTTTGTTTCGTGCAATTCCGAGAATATTCGCAGAAGTACTTTTCTGGAACAAAAAACAGCAGAAAAGAGGAACTGGCACTTCGGCATCTTGTTAATAGGTTAGTCCCGGAAAATGCATAAAAATGATATAAAGTGTATATAAAACATGTAGCAATTGGTATAATATAAGCATGGAACATTAGAAATTATAGATACGTTGGAGACGTATCAAGCATCCCCAAGCTTAGTTCTACTCGTCCTCGAGTAGGTAAAACTATAACAACAAATAATTTCTGAGGAACATGCTTTCACACAATCTTGATCAAATAATATTGCAAGGCTCATGTCATGAATGAAGTGTCTCAACAAATAATTTTCTTTCGCCGTTGCCGGGGAGATCACCGTTGCTACTGCAAGGGGAGTCTCTCACTTCCAATCTCTTTACTTTGTTATTTGTCTTGCTTAGTTTATTTTTATTTAGTCTTGTTTGCTCTCTTTATCAAAAACACAAAAAAATTAGTTACTTGTTTTATTTCGGTTTTGTTTTGTCTTTTGTCACCATCATGTCTTGTCCCATGCCTGTTACTAAGTCACCTGAGGAATTATTCTTCACTTTTAAACAAGGGAGTGAGGAGAGTTTTAAAGAAGCTTGGTCTAGAATTAATGACTCTTTTGGTAAAACTGAGCCTAAAATGACTTTAAGCTTGCTTCTTACTAGCTTCTACTTCGGTCTAGCCCTTTGTTATAGATATGCTTTAGATGCTATTGTGGGAGGAGATTTTCTGCATTGTGATGGGGATCAAGCTTTCAATGCCATAAAAAAATTAGCTGCATCCTCTAGTTCGGCCAGCAAGCTTGATTCGGCCCTTGTTGATATTCATGCTAGATTAAATACTCTTGAGACTAATTTATCTTGTCTAAAAGAAGGGTACAACCAAATTCGTGAGTATTATGATTATGTTCCAATAAGCTTTGAACCTACAAGTTGGGTCCCTATGGTAAAAATTGCTATTTGTGGTGAAACTTTTTATGCTCGTTGTGATATTATGTCTGAGTTTTGCCTTATGCCTAAAAGCATTTATGAAACTTTGAATCTTTGGGGACTTTCTGAAGGGGGAGAAGGAATAACTCTTATTGATAACTCTGTTATATTTCCCATGGGAATAGCTGAAGGAGTGTTTACAACTCTTCTTAGGAGAACAGTATCCACTGATTATCTTGTTATTGAATTTGTAGGAACATGACAAATTACACTTGGAAGATCTCTACTGAAACTAATGGGAGCAACTATAGATGTGAGAAAAGGAACTCTGAATTTTAACTCAACGCCGGGATGCAACCATGTATTCCCCAAACCAAAGAGTGAGTCCAAGGGTAAGAGAGGTAGGCGCATGGCCCTTGGTATTGATGTCAATGCTCCTCCATTCTTTGACACTTGATTTTCACTTTCTGCGCCTAACTAAAAGGCGTTAAAGAAAAGCGCTTATGGGAGACAACCCATTGTTTTTATTTTCTGTTATTTTTGCTTTTCTTTTTTGCTTTGAGTCAAAGTGTTTGTTACTTCTGTAGCAACTCCTTTGTATCTTTATTTTATTGCATTCTTGTGCCAAGTAAAGTCTTTAATTGAAAATTGATGCAAGATTTGGATTTCTGCGCAGAAATAGATTTTTAGCTGTCACGAATTTGAGCTTTTCTCCCTGTAGAAAAATCCAAATATTCTGAAACAAATCACGCATATTCCTCAGATATGTACGCAACTTTCAATAATTTTGACTAAATCCATCTGAGCAACTTAAGTGTCTCGAAAAATTGCGTCTTCACAGACTGTTCTGTTTTTGACAGATTCTGCCTTTTGTTTTGCATTCGCTCTTTTACGATGTTTGAGTGGATTTCTTGCTACACAAAGCATCAGTGGTTGTAGCTAATGTCCAGAAGCTTTGGAAATGATTGTGTCATCACAGAATATGAGCATTTTTGATTATGCACTAACCCTCTAATGTGAACTATTTCGAGTTTGGTGTGAAGGAAGTTTTCAAGAATCAAGAGAGAAGGATAATATTATATGATCAAGAAGAGTAAAAACCTAAGCTTGGGAATGCCCCCGTGGTTCATCCATGCATATTTCAAGAAGACTCAAACGTCTAAGCTTGGGGATGCCCAAGGCATCCCCTTCTTAATCAACAACTTATCAGGTCATCTCTAGTGAAACTATATTTTAATTCTTTCACATCTTATGTGCTTTACTTGTAGCGTCTGTGTGCTTTATTTTTGTTTTGTTTTTTTATTTTCTGAATAAATTCGGATCCTATCAATCCTTGTGTGGGAGAGAGACACGCTCCGCTTTTTCATGTGAATACTCATGTTCTTCACTAATATTTGTTGAGTATTCTTAACTAGCTACTGCAATGCTTTTAGCTCCTGTTTTTCATGCATCTCTTTGAGCTGTTAGTTCTTGTTTAGAAGCACTCTCTTGCTGCATTGTAGTATCATTTGGAGAGTTTTATGTGGAAATAAATTGATTGGTGTTTGGTTGGAAAAAGAAAATGCTACATGTGGTAGTTGGTGTTGGAAAAGACATATGCATTCTTGTAGATCATTGTCTTGTTTCGATTTGATACTTTGCAATTATTTTGAGCTCTCAAGTAGATCATGTTAAGCTCTTGCATCATGTAGTTAAAGCCTATTAGTGGAGAACTACCGTAGAGCTTGTTGAAATCTGGTTTGCATGTTTGCTATCTCTAAGGTCTAGTTATTTTCTGGTAAAATGTTTGAGCAACAAGGAAGACAGTGTAGAGTCTTATTATACTTGCAATATGTTTTTATTTAAATCTTGATGTACTGGTTTATACTTGTGTTTTCTTCAAACAACCTTGCTAACGTAAACTCTGTACTGAGAGGGAATGCTTCTCGTGCATCCAAACCTTGAGCCAAAGCCCATGCCATTTGTGTCCACCATAACTACCTACTATGTGGTATTTCCTGCCATTCCAAGTAAATACTTCATGTGCTACCTTTAAACTATTTAAAACTTTATTACTCCTTATTTGTGTCAATGTTTTATAGCTCATGAGTAAGTCTTGTGGTGCCTTCTCTATCACCTTGTCATTTACTCATGACAGACTCTCACCAATGGACTAGTGGCATATACACCGCTTATCCAATAACTTGCAAAAAGAGCTGGCAAATGGGGTGCCCAGTCTCAATTAATAATAGCTTTAATCGCTTAATTCTCTTCACATTTTTGCCCTGATACAATCAGTCAAGCAATGATACCAGTGAATAACTTCATGTGTAAACAAAGGAGAACAAGAGGGATGATCTGCCTTGCTGGTAGAAATAACATCCTTCATGGGAGCCGCTCTTGAAAGTCTGGGTGATAAGGGAGATAGAGAGACCACTACCATACGTTGACAACAACAAACACCTCTCAAAAACTTACTTTATGCTCTCTTTATGTTTTCAAAACTTAAAAATCTCTAGCACATGATTTAATCCCTGCTTCCCTCTGCGAAGGGCCTTTTTTTACTTTATGTTGAGTCAGTTTACCTACTCCTTTCTATCTCAGAAGCAAACACTAGTGTCAACTTTGTGTGCATTAATTCTTACATGCTTACTTATTGCGCGTGTTATATTACTTTGTGTTGACAACTATTCATGAGATATACATGTTAAAAGTTGAAAGCAATTGTTGAAACTTATATCCTCCTTTGTGTTGCTTCAATGCCTTTTACTTAGAATCTATTGCTTTATGAGTTAACTCTTATGCAAAACTTTTGATGCTTGGCTTGAAAGTACTATTCATGAAAAGTTTTTGCTTACGTGATTCAGTTGTTTACTCTTTATCTATCTGTTAGCAAACTATAGACCATTGCTTTGAGTCACTTCATTCATGACATGAGCCTTGCAATATTATTTGATCAAGATTGTGTGAAAGCATGTCTCCTCAGAAATTATTTGTTGTTATCGTTTTACCTACTCGAGGACGAGTAGAACTAAGCTTGGGGATGCTTGATACGTCTCCAACGTATCTATAATTTCTGATGTTGCATGCTTATATTATGCCAATTGCTACATGTTTTATATACCCTTTATATCATTTTTATGCATTTTCCGGGACTAACCTATTAACAAGATGCCGAAGTGCCAGTTCCTGTTTTCTGCTGTTTTTGGTTCCAGAAAAGTACTTATGCGAATATTCTCGGAATTGCACGAAACAAAAGGCGAAGTCCCTATTTTTCCAACACCGTCACGGAGTCCGAAGGAGAGACGAAGGAGGGCTCCGAGGTGGCCACACCACACGCCAGCGCGGGTGGGCCACGCCGCCATGTGGTGTGGCCCCTTGGGCCTCCACCGACGCCGCCCTTCGCCTATTTATTCCCCCGACACGAAAACCCTAAAACACCGAGCCATATATCCAGAATACAATCGCCGCCACCACCGTCGTCGACCCTAACTCGGGAGGGTTCTGAAGCTCTTCCCGGCACCCTGCCGGAGAGGGGAATCATCACCGGAGGGCTCTACACCACCATGCCTGCCTCCAGAGTGATATGTGAGTAGTTCATCCCTGGACTATGGGTCCATAGCAGTAGCTAGATTGTTGTCTTCTCCACTTTTGCCATCATGTTTAGATCTTGTGAGCTGCCTATCATGATCAAGATCATCTTATTGTAATGCTACATGTTGTGTTTACTGGGATCCGATGAATATTGATACTATGTCAAGGTGAATATTGTATTATCATGTCTATGTCATTTGTGATCTTGCATGCTCTCCGTTGCTTGTTGAAACTCTGACCAAGTGAATACTTGTGACTCCAAGAGGGGGGGTATTTATGCATGATAGTTGGGTTCAACCTCTATTGAATCTGGGATAGTGACAGCAAGTTCTAAGGTTCTAGATGTGCTGTTGCCACTAGGGGTAAAATAGCAATGCTTTGTCTAAGGATGAATGTGTTGTTTACATTATGCACTTTACTTAATGCAATTGTCTGTTGCTTGCAACTTAATACTAAAAGAGGTGCGGATGCTAACCGGAAGGTGGACTATTTAGGCACAGATGCATGCTGGATAGCGGTATGTGTACCTTGTCGTAATGCCAAATGAATCTCATAGTAGACACTACAACTTGCACATGCATATTATGCACTTATCAATATTGTCAATTGCCCAGCTGTAATTTGTTTACCCAGCATGTTAGTTATCTTATTGGAGAGACACCACTAGTGAACTGTGGACCCCGGTCCATTCCTTTTATACCTGAAATACAACCTACTGCAATCATTGTTCTCTTTTTGTTCGCTGCAAGTAAACATCATTTTCTACACTATATATTTAATCCTTTGTTGTCAGCAAGCCGGTGAGGTTGACACCCTCACTGTCTCGTCGGGGCAAAGTAGTTTGATTGTCTTGTGTGCAGGTTCCAAGCCAACAGCTCCAAGTTTTTTGACGCCACCGGGGAAGTCAACTCGATCTCCCTACCGGCCAAGTTTTCTGGCGCCGTTGACACCTTCATAGCATCGTGATTTCCTACTGGTTCGATAAACCTTAGTTTCATAACTGAGGGAAGACTTCCTGCTGTACTCATCAAACCTTACACTTGAGGTCTCCTGACAAACGTGTACTTCACACGCATCACGGGGCCTCAAGGGAAACTACTGGTAATTAAGATACTCCTTTTAATAGAGCACCGTAGCAAAAAATTAACACTCCGTGAACACATATGATCCTCACATCACAGCCATCCCCTCTGGTTGTCCCAATTGCTGTCACTTTGGGGCCTCAGGTTCTGGACAATTATGTGTGTATACAACTTGCAGGTAAGATCTTAAAACAATGAATATCATCATGAATCAATAACATGTTCAGATCTGAAATCATGGCACTCGGGCCCTAAGTGACAAGCATTAAGCATAACAAGTTGCAAAAATGTCATAAAGTACTAACAACGGATACTAGGCACTATGCCCTAACAATCTTATAGCTATTACATGAATGATCTCATCCAATCCCTTCCATCCCCTTCAGCCTACAGTGGGAATTACTCAGACATGGATGGGGCAGTCATGGATGGTCGATGGAGAGGAGCCGGTGATGATGATGGCGATGATCCCCTCCAATTCCCCGTCCCGGCAAGGTGCCAGAACGGAGTTTCTGGTCCCGAAATAGGGCTTTCGATGGCGGCGGCGCTCTGGAGGTGTTTCTTAAATATGGTTGATTCCTCCGAGGTTTTTAGGTCAAAGGCTTTAAGTAGTCGAGAGGGGGGCTCGGGGGCGTGACCGAGCCGGCCACACCATGTGGTGGCGCGGCAGTGGGCCCACCGCGCCGCCACGTGGTGTGGGAGCCTCGTGCCCTGCCTCCGACTCATCTTCAGGCTCCGTGGGTCTTTTGGCAAAATAGGAACTTCGCGATATTTTCCGGGGGTTTTCCCGAAAGTTGATTTTCTGCACAAAAACAAGACACCAGGGCAATTCTTCTGAAAACTGCGTTAGTCTGTGTTAGTTGTATTCAAAACACACAAGTTTGAGGCAAAACAATAGCAAAAGTGTTCGGGAAAGTGGATACGTTTTGGACGTATAAGGGTAACATGGAACAAACGACTACATAAATAATAGGGTTGTGCATGATGGACATCCCCATTGATCGAACAACACATTCGGGCCTGGCCGATCCTGGTGATCCGATCAATATTGCCAGCAGAGTCGATGAAATCGATGAAGCGTTGGTGGTCGAAGTCCCTAGGCACATCGCCACTAGGGGGCACAATGAGCACCTGCACATCTGGCCGGTCATTGAGGATCTCCTCCTCCGCCACATGGGCCGGCACCCCCAACACTTCGGGCCATGACGATTTCATGCTGCTCATATTTGGAAGATACAAAATACCTGAAAGTTTACCAGCAGCTCCTAGTCATAGGGCAACGATTTTGATGCGAGCTTTGAACAGTCACAACACATGATAACAACACTCAACTTTTTTCTATGCAGCTCGTGGATTGTTTCATGAAGGGTAACAACTCCATCTAGGATGTTACGACCTTGCATAAAAGCAGTCCGAGAGGGACGAACCACATGGTCAGCCACAGTGTTCAGCCTTATCGTAAAAACTTTGGTGAAAATTTAAAACTATCATTTAGAAGGCAAATTGGTCGATATTGTTGGATCCTCACCGCCTCATTAATCTTAGGAAAGAAAATAATTTCACTAATGTTTAGGCGGAACAGCTCCAATTGTCCACTATGAAGACAACATAACAAATTGAGGAGAGGGCTTGATAACATCCCAAAAGGTCTGATAGAATTCAGCCGGGAAGCCATCGGGACCAGGGTTTTGTTGTGTTCTATTTGGAAAACCGCATTTCTCACTTCTTCCTACGAATAAGGTGCAGTCAGAAGACTATTTTGCTCACGAGAAACCGGGGGGATATCGTCTATTTGGGACTCATCCAAGGAGAAGTTGCCTTCCCCCAGAGCTCCGCATAAACCCTTATAATAATTAGTGATATACGAGTTAAGTTGCTCCTGACCTTTAATCGTTCCCTCGTCCTGTACAAGGGAGTAAATACGTTTCTTCCTATGTCTGTCATTGGCAAGACTATGGAAATATCTCGTATTCGAGTCCCCTTCCATAATGTATTGAGCTTTCGAACGTTGATACCATTTAAGCTCCTCTTCGCGCAGTAACCCAACAATCTTAGCATTTGATTAGCTTTTAGCTTAATCTCCTGCACAGATAGTGGGAGAACCAAGAACTTCTGCTAAGGCCTTGAGGTCATCGATAAGTGATGAAAGTCGTTGTTTTCCTTTTTTTTAAGTAAACTCGTCGTGTGTCTACCCAAGCCAACAAGGTGGTTACGTAAAGCACATATTTTTTTTAAGTAAACTCGTTGGAATAGCTCCAGCAATGGGTCTTTCCCAAATCTGTTTGACCATGTCCTGGAAGCCCTCGCAGTTTAACCATCCAAGTTCAAACTTGAACCGATGAGTACATGGCGGCCGAGGCAATCCAGTTGTCAATAAGATGGGAGCATGGTCTGACAGAGCCTCAATACGCTCTAGAGCCCGTACCGATACGAGAGGAAATTTCTATTCCCAGTCAGTATCCATAAGTACACGGTCTAGCTTCTCGTAAGTCGGTTCCGGTTGACTATTTGCCTAAGTAAATTGTCGGCCAATCATGGACACCTCTCCAAAATCCAAGTTGTCAATGACAACGTTGAACAAAAGAGGCTAGTGATTGTCAAACCGGCATTTACTTTTCTCGAAAGGAAACCGAAGTAAGTTAAAATATCTGCCCCCCCCACCCCCCATAATCATGGGATGAGGATTATCTTTTACCAGGTTATCCACCTTCGTAAGAAAAGCGGCCTTAGGGTCCTCCTGGGCAGGTCCATACACGGTGACGACACTCCATGTGAAATTATCAGCTTTGTTTCGGATGTGGAGTTTAATGTGGAAGTCCCCTTCCAAAGCCGCTAACACATCCATAGTATCGGTCCTTACTCCGAGTAAAATCCCCCAGAACGTCCCCGCGGCGGGCGAGAATACCAAGCAAAGTCCACACCTCCCGAAAGTTGGTTTAATGTACTTTGCGAGAACTCACGCCCGCTCGTCTCAGAAATACCCAAAAAGTCACCTAGTGGTCTCATTCAACACGAGTGTGAAGATCATGTGACCTTCGAACAAATGTACCTTTGGGGTCCCGGCTGGGAAGTTGCTCGGTTTCCTTGTATCAAGCGGAGGCATTGAGGTGAATCCGGCTAAGATTCGAGCCATTGAAAACATGAAATTGCCCAAGTGTCTAAAAGATGTGCAAAAATTTACCGGGTGTCTAGCCTTGCTAAGTCGGTTTGTGAGCCGGCTAGGAGAAAAGGCCTTGCCCTTATATCAGCTAATGAAAAAGAGCACCGGGTTCACATGGACCCCGCAAGCTGATTCGGCTTTCAATGAACTAAAAATGATGTTGTCCACTGCCCCAATTTTGGCTTCACCCATGCCGAGTGAACCAATGTTGCTTTATATTGCGGCCACTAACCGGGTCGTGAGCGTGGTGATAGTGGTAGAACGGCAAGAGGAGGGCAAATCCGTGCAGAGACCGGTGTACTATTTAAGCGAGGTGATCTCAACTTCGAAGCAGAATTACCCTCACTACCAAAAGATGACATATGGCGTATACCTGGTGGCCAAAAAGTTGAAACATTACTTTCAGGAGCATCCAATTACTGTAGTGTGTGAGGCTCCAGTCTCGGAGATCATTGGTTGCAAGGATGCAACTGGCTGAGTCACAAAATGGGCAATCGAGGTGTCCCCTTATACCCCGCATTATGAAAGAAGATATGCTATAAAGTCTCAGGCGTTACCAGATTTCCTTTGTGATTGGGCCGAGATGCAATATGAACCACCGTTGCCGATTCACAATTACTGGAAGTTACACTTTGATGGTTCCAAAACCAAAGTTGGATTGGGTGCTGGAATAGTACTCACATCACCAAAGCAAGATCAGTTGAAGTATGTGTTGCAGATTCATTTCTCGGCATCAAATAATGTGGCCGAGTATGAGGCACTGATCCATGGACTTAACGTGGCTAAGGACATAGGCATACATGAATAGAATGTTTTGGTGATTCGAATTTGGTGGTGCAACAATCTTCTGGAAACTGGGATGCCATTGATGCCAACATGGCATTGTATCGGTTTCATGTGTAGAAAATTTCAGGATTTTTTGAAGGCTGCGAGTACAAACATGTACCTCGGGCGGAGAATGAATCTGCCAACATCTTATCCAAGCTTGGGTCATCTAGGGATGCAATCCCACCCGGGATATCCTTGAATCATCTAAGGACCCCTTCAATCAAGCCTTCACCTGATTCCGAGTCAATTTTTATCCCGAAGCAAGAATCTGAAGCTGATCCGATGTATGTTGATGTCGGGTGCATTTGGGAAGACCCGGGAACTGCCTGGCAGAACCCGTGGAGTGCGCACAGAGACTCGGGGACTGCCGACCGAATCTTAGGGAAAAGAAATGTAGAAATGAAGACGATGCTACCCGAATCAAGGGAAATGGACAGAGGCTGATCGAAGAAATAATGGCGACCGAGACCATGAAGACAAATGAGCACTTATTCCCTTTGCATCCGGTACCGGAGTGGGCCGAAGAGATCATGAACTTCATGTCAGAGGGGAGTTTGCCAAGTGATGAAATAGAAGCCAGGAGAGTGCAGAGGAGGTCCAAGGGGTACACCATCATCAACAAGGAGTTGTACAAGAGGAGTGTAACCGAGGTGCTGCAGCGTTGTGTGGAGCCAGCCGAGGGCAAGGAGATGCTCCTGGAGATACATCAAGGCGAGTGTGGCCATCATTGCAGCACAAGAGCCCTGGTGGCCAAGGTGTTTCGGCATGGATTTTACTGGCCTACTGCTCATGCGGATGCAGAAGACATAGTCCGGAGATGTGAAGGATGCCAAAGGTTTGCCAAGCAGACACACTTACCCGCATCAGCACTCAAGACAATTCCTATCACTTGGCCATTTGCTGTGTGGTGTTTGGATATGGTAGGAGAATTCAAGCCGGCTAGGGGTAACATGACACATATGTTGGTAATGGTGGATAAGTTCACCAAGTGGATAGAGGTGAAGCCAATCCGGAAAGTAGATGGTCATTCGGCAGTAACTTTCCTGAAAAAGATTATTTTGAGATATGGATACCCCCATAGCATCATCTCAGATAATGGAACAAACTTTGATGTGGGAGAATTTGCCCGATTCTGCATGGAGAAGGGAATCCGGTTGGACATAGCCTCAGTAGCACACCCAGAGTCCAATGGACAGGTGGAGAGATCAAATGCTCTAGTGTTGGCCGGCATCAAGGCTCGGTTAATTGAACCACTGGTAAAAACTCCAGGGTGTTGGATAGACGAGATACCATCAGTTTTATGGGGTCTAAGGACCACGCCGAATCGGTCAACCGGCTATACGCCATTTTTTCTGGTATATGGGGCAGAAGCAGTGCTACCAACTGACTTAGAATATGATGCACCAAGAGTGACAATGTATACTGAAACCGAGGCAAGAGAAGCCCGGGAAGATGCAGTGGATCTGCTAGAAGAGGCAAGAGAATTGGCCCTATCTCGGTCAGCTGTATACCAGCAAGGACTCCGCCGTTATCACAGTCGGAGAATCAGTCCGAGAGTATTTCATGAAGGAGATCTAGGCTAAGGCTGGTGCAACGCAGCAAAGGCTGACACAAGTTGTCACCTCCATGGGAGGGACCATTCATTGTGAGCAAGGCTATGCACAATGACTCGTACTACTTTGTAGATGCACAGGAAGCAAGGAGGGATGGCTTGGACAGACCCGGAGAAGAAACCAAGGGGCCCTGGAATGTAGCTCTACTCCGACCCTTCTACTCTTGAAAGATGTAATGTATGTATCTCGGCTTATGATGAATGAAAATTCGGCACCCTGAGACTGGACTCGGGTACTGCCCGGTTCTTATGCATGTGATGTTTTATTTCTGTTTTGTCCATTCCGTTCATGTGTCGAGTTGTTTTGAACCTCGTTTCAAACTTTAAGTAATGTATGTTGTATAACTAATCT
The DNA here is from genome assembly GCA_947311845.1 of Poa pratensis. Classification (NCBI taxonomy): domain Eukaryota; kingdom Viridiplantae; phylum Streptophyta; class Magnoliopsida; order Poales; family Poaceae; genus Poa; species Poa pratensis. The sequence goes on along the minus strand of CAMZMU010000041.1, from coordinate 4,373,170 downwards.
TGTGACTCGACTGACGAACGCCACAATGGTAGTCAAGAGCAAAGATGAAAAAATGTGGGAAACATGAAAATGAACTCGGGGACTCGGTCCAAAACTGATTCGGCACATGTCGTTTACTAACCCCTGTTATTTCATATCTGTTTATGTTAGATGATTCTAAACCACGACTTGCTCGTTTCTAAGTATTGTATGCTATGATTCCTATCTTGTGACTCGACTGTCAAAACACCCAAGAGGTAGACAAGAGCAAAGATTTGGCAAAAAATAGTGAACAAGAAAATAAACTCGGGGACTCGGTTTAAGATGATCCAACATAAACCTCGTCCGGATCGCATGTAGCAAAATAAAAATAGTTTTAGACAAATTTAAAAGTGCATATTACATCTGCACCCGGCATACCGGGGATTTAACGTTTTCTTCTAAAGAAAGTTCAGGAAGCAGGAGCCTCAGGTAAAGCAGATTCGGTTGTAAGGATGGACTCGAATGATGGAGGAACCCCGGTTGAAGGAGGAACCTCACTTGCAGGGATGACCTTGGACGGAGAGCTTGGAACCTTGGCCGGCTCGGAAGCATCTGGGTTAGCTGAGTCCTTGGCGATAACTGGTGGAGGGCTTGAAGTCTTGGCCAACTCGGAAGCATCTGGGTCAGCTGAGCCAGAAGCTGAGTCCTTGGCGATATCTGGTGGAGGGCTTGAAGTCTTGGCCAACTCGGGATCATCCGGGTCAGCTAAGTCAGAAGTGATCTTGGCAGTCTTGGCTGGAGCTTGGTCGGCGGTCTTGGCCGAATTGGAAGATTGCGCTTTGTTGACCTTGATAGGAGATTGGGCAGCAGGTTTAGCCGAATCACCAGATTCGCCCTCAGACTCAGCATATTCTTCCAGGGAGGAATTATCCGATTCGTCTGATTCAGATTTGGCTTGGGGAGGCTCTTCATCGTCAGGATAGACCGGAGCGTCCAGATCAAGATAGCTTGTGTTGGCAAATTCGGCCATATAGTTGGCAGCCTCTTCGCGGATCTTGACTCGGGTCGGATCTGTAGCCCAAGTAGAACCTTTGCGGACGAAGCGTATCTTGTGAAGCTCAATTCGTTCATTCCAAGACATAATGAAGGTCAAGGCGGCATCAGCGCCAGCGCGGGCAGACGAGGATCTCCACTGTGATAACCGAGTCTTCGCCTGATCCAGGTTTCTGATTAACTCGGCCGAAGATCGAACTTGGCGAGCTTCAGGGAACAATACTCGATGTACTCTGAGACCGGCATTAAGTAGATCAATATGAGCATCCTTCAAAGGAGCAATCCGAGCCTTGAGTGCAGTAATGTGATCTTCAATATCCCACGTCTCGGGGAGGGGAGTCTCGGATAGCTTCGCTCTCTCAGCGCGGGCATCTCGGACAGCCTTGGCGGCCTGAAGCCGGATGCTGGTAAACTCTCCTACATTCAAATAAGTTGGCACTGAATTAAATGAGAAGGAATGCAGAATGGAGAGTCGGATAAGAGCAGAGCAGAAAAAAGTGGATTCGGCAAACTTACGGTCCATCTCTTCATTAAGGCTTGCAAGGTCGGCCAGCCACTTCGCGCTACTCGCCTCAAGAGCAGCCAGATCATCTTTGGCTTTTGTAGCCTCGGCTTTAGCACTTTCCACGATCCCTTTGATTTGCTTATCCAATTGGGCCCGCTTTTCGAGCCCGGCTTTGGCAGAATCTAGCTCTTTCTAGATAGATTCATTCGCTTTCTGTAGCTTATTCTGATCTGCCTTTAGCTTGTCTTTGACCTTTCCAACTCAGTCGAGCTCTCGCAAGAGCCGAGCCACTTCCGACTTCTCCTCCTCTAGAGCACGCTTGTGCTCTTGCTCTTTCTTCTTCATCTCCTTACTTTGCTCATCGAAGGAAGTTTGGAGGGCTCGATGTTGCAAGGCTAGCTTCTTGAAGATCTGGCTACGAGTAGTAGTGGTTTCCTGAAAGAAGCAATGTTAATAGTGTAAAAAGAGTCTCGAGGACTGGCGCCCGAGACCATCAAAAAAGTTAGCGTGATGGAGCCAAAAAGAATCTCGGGGACCGTAGGCCCGAGATTGGGGAAAAAAGGTTAACCGACTCAAGATGAAAAAAGAGACTCGGGAACTGGCGTCCCACTAATTTTTTGGCCTAAGTTAAGTTTCATGATCAAATGTTCTAGAGATTCAAGCCGAATCACTTTAAAACTCAAAGGAGTACTAGTAATTCGACCCGAATCTCGGCGACTTGGGATAGTGCAAAGATTGATCATGATAAAGTAAACAAGTTTTTAGTAAAGCTACCTCGAAAGCCCGGTTAGCTTGATTCAGCGAGGCATGCACGGTGTGTAGCGATTGGAACATTCGGCTAGGGCCAGCCGGATGTGGTTGCACTGAGGTAGAGGAGCTTTCGGCGAGATCCACGGCATTCCAAGCTTTGATGTACTGCTCTGCTGAGCCACTCGGAGTGCGGAGAGTCGGCAAGACCTGGCCGCCAAGTCGGGCGCGAGTAATCATCTCAGAAAGCTTGTCATGCGCGCGATTTATTGATGGAGTGGCGGTGGTTTTCTTGCTGGCAATCACCTGCTCGTCCGAGTTGGTGGGAGTCGTGCCAGAAGTGGCCGGACTCGGCTTAGTTAATGGCGATGCTCTCGAGCTCTTAGCCGAGACTAGATCTGGCTGTCTCGGTGGGTCTTGGAGTTGGTCTTGGAGGTTCTTCTTCTTCTCTTGGTGGGCTTTTGGTTGAGGTGGCTCGGCTGGCTTCTCTTGCTGCTGGTGTTTCTCAAGTTGCTGTTATTTCTTCTTCTGTTGCTGCTCTGAGTTTCGCAGAGCTTGTGTCCGCGGGGAAGGCCGAGAATCCAGCTTAAGCAAAGTCTGGTCTGAAATCTTGGCACGCTCTGCCTCCAAGTCCTTCAGAGGACGCGGCCAGGTTGAATCTCGGGTAGGAGACGAGGTTTCCTCGTTTTCCTGGTCAATAACCGACTCCGGCACGAGATTCGGCGGAGGAGTCTTAGCAGTGCTGGCACGCGCGGGAGAGGCGACGTTCCTCTCTGGAGACTGGGTCTTGTTAGCCGCATCAAATGGAGGGGTGATGGTGATTTCACTGTATAAAGAAAAGTTGAAAAGTTAACTCGGATAAGGATGACCCGGACAATCAAACGAAGAAAGAAAATAAAGTTAAAGTCGGGCGTACCCCATGGTGGTAGGCAGGGCCCTGAGTCGGTTGGGCCCATGGTGTTTCTTAGCCGGAGGAGCATCCAATTCCGGAGCGTCTGTCCGCTTCCGGGATGTGCTGGCGGCATCTGATTTGGCTGGAACACAAGGTGGTAACCATGAAATCGGGATAGCCTCGATGGGATTTGAGATCCGGCAATCATCGTCTTCATCGTCAAGAATGTTGTAAATGGGAGCAGGAGCAGGTTGCTTACCCTTGCGAACAGGCTTGGCGCGCGGAATCGGCAGATAATCATCGTTATCCGGATCTTTCTCCCCATCTTGCAACTCGGGGAAGTCCGGTGCCCACTCTCTAGTGGAGAGATCACCATCTTCGGTGATTTGGCGGTCGAACAACATCACGGAGTCCGAAGGAGAGACGAAACAAAAGGCACCGAGGAGAAGTCCCTATTTTTCCAAAAGGCGAAGTCCCTATTTTCAATTTTGCTCTCCCGAATATTCTCGGAATTGCACGAAACAAAAGGCGAAGTCCCTATTTTTCCAACACCGTCACGGAGTCCGAAGGAGAGACGAAGGAGGGCTTCGAGGTGGCCACACCACACGCTAGCGCGGGTGGGCCGCGCCGCCATGTGGTGTGGCCCCTTGGGCCTCCACCGACGCCGCCCTTCGCCTATTTATTCCCCCTGACGCGAAAACCCTAAAACACCGAGCCATATATCCAGAATACATCCGCCGCCACCACCGTCGTCGACCCTAACTTGGGAGGGTTCTGAAGCTCTTCCCGGCACCCTGCCGGAGAGGGGAATCATCACCGGAGGGCTCTACACCACCATGCCTGCCTCCAGAGTGATATGTGAGTAGTTCATCCCTGGACTATGGGTCCATAGCAGTAGCTAGATGGTTGTCTTCTCCACTTTTGCCATCATGTTTAGATCTTGTGAGCTGCCTATCATGATCAAGATCATCTTATTGTAATGCTACATGTTGTGTTTACTGGGATCCGATGAATATTGATACTATGTCAAGGTGAATATTGTATTATCATGTCTATGTCATTTGTGATCTTGCATGCTCTCCGTTGCTTGTTGAAACTCTGACCAAGTGCATACTTGTGACTCCAAGAGGGGGATATTTATGCATGATAGTTGGGTACAACCTCTATTGAATCTGGGATAGTGACAGCAAGTTCTAAGGTTCTAGATGTGCTGTTGCCACTAGGGGTAAAATAGAAATGCTTTGTCTAAGGATGAATGTGTTGTTTACATTATGCACTTTACTTAATGCAATTGTCTGTTGCTTGCAACTTAATACTAAAAGAGGTGCGGATGCTAACCGGAAGGTGGACTATTTAGGCACAGATGCATGCTGGATAGCGGTATGTGTACCTTGTCGTAATGCTAAATGAATCTCATAGTAGACACTACAACTTGCACATGCATATTATGCACTTATCAATATTGTCAATTGCCCAGCTGTAATTTGTTTACCCAGCATGTTAGTTATCTTATTGAAGAGACACCACTAGTGAACTGTGGACCCCGGTCCATTCCTTTTACACCTGAAATACAACCTACTGCAATCATTGTTCTCTTTTTGTTCGCTGCAAGTAAACATCATTTTCTACACTATACATTTAATCCTTTGTTGTCAGCAAGCCGGTGAGGTTGACACCCTCACTGTCTCGTCGGGGCAAAGTAGTTTGATTGTCTTGTGTGCAGGTTCCAAGCCAACAGCTCCAAGTTTTCTGACGCCACCGGGGAAGTCAACTCGATCTCCCTACCGGCCAAGTTTTCTGGCGCCGTTGATACCTTCATAGCATCGTGATTTCCTACTGGTTCGATAAACCTTAGTTTCATAACTGAGGGAAGACTTGCTGCTGTACTCATCAAACCTTACACTTGAGGTCTCCTGACAAACGTGTACTTCACACGCATCACGGGGCCTCAAGGGAAACTACTGGTAATTAAGATACTCCTTTTAATAGAGCACCGTAGCAAAGAATTAACACTCCGTGAACACATGTGATCCTCACATCACAGCCATCCCCTCTGGTTGTCCCAATTGCTGTCACTTTGGGGCCTCAGGTTCCGGACAATTATGTGTGTATACAACTTGCAGGTAAGATCTTAAAGCTATGAATATCATCATGAATCAATAACATGTTCAGATCTGAAATCATGGCACTCGGGCCCTAAGTGACAAGCATTAAGCATAACAAGTTGCAAAAATGTCATAAAGTACTAACAACGGATACTAGGCACTATGCCCTAACAATCTTATAGCTATTACATGAATGATCTCATCCAATCCCTTCCATCCCCTTCAGCCTACAGTGGGAATTACTCAGACATGGATGGGGGAGTCATGGATGGTCGATGGAGAGGCGTCGGTGATGATGATGGCGATGATCCCCTCCAATTCCCCGTCCCGGCAAGGTGCCAGAACGGAGTTTCTGGTCCCGAAATAGGGTTTTCGATGGCGGCGGCGCTCTGGAGGTGTTTCTTAAATATGGTTGATTCCTCCGAGGTTTTTAGGTCGAAGGCTTTAAGTAGTCGAGAGGGGGGCTCGGGGGCGTGAGCGAGCCGGCCACACCATGTGGTGGCGCGGCAGTGGGCCCACCGTGCCGCCACGTGGTGTGGGAGGCTCGTGCCCTGCCTCCGACTCATCTTCAGGCTCCGTGGGTCTTTTGGCAAAATAGGAACTTCGCGATATTTTCCGGGGGTTTTCCCGAAATGTTGATTTTCTGCACAAAAACAAGACACCAGGGCAATTCTTCTGAAAACTGCGTTAGTCTGTGTTAGTTGTATTCAAAACACACAAGTTTGAGGCAAAACAATAGCAAAAGTGTTCGGGAAAGTGGATACGTTTTGGACGTATAAGGGTAACATGGAACAAACGACTACATAAATAATAGGGTTGTGCAGGATGGACATCCCCATTGATCGAACAACACATTCGGGCCTGGCCGATCCTGGTGATCCGATCAATATTGCCAGCAGAGTCGATGAAATCGATGAAGCGTTGGTGGTCGAAGTCCCTAGGCACATCGCCACTAGGGGGCACAATGAGCACCTGCACATCTGGCCGGTCATTGAGGATCTCCTCCTCCGCCACATGGGCCGGCACCCCCAACACTTCGGGCCATGACGATTTCATGCTGCTCATATTTGGAAGATACAAAATACCTGAAAGTTTACCAGCAGCTCCTAGTCATAGGGCAACGATTTTGATGCGAGCTTTGAACAGTCACAACACATGATAACAACACTCAACTTTTTTCTATGCAGCTCGTGGATTGTTTCATGAAGGGTAACAACTCCATCTAGGATGTTACGACCTTGCATAAAAGCAGTCCGAGAGGGACGAACCACATGGTCAGCCACAGTGTTCAGCCTTATCGTAAAAACTTTGGTGAAAATTTAAAACTAACATTTAGAAGCCAAATTGGTCGATATTGTTGGATCCTCACCGCCTCATTAATCTTAGGAAAGAAAATAATTTCACTAATGTTTAGGCGGAACAGCTCCAATTGTCCACTATGAAGACAACATAACAAATTGAGGAGAGGGCTTGATAACATCCCAAAAGGTCTGATAGAATTCAGCCGGGAAGCCATCGGGACCAGGGTTTTGTTGTGTTCCATTTGGAAAACCGCATTTCTCACTTCTTCCAACGAATAAGGTGCAGTCAGAAGACTATTTTGCTCACGAGAAACCGGGGGATATCGTCTATTTGGGACTCATCCAAGGAGAAGTTGCCTTCCCCCGGAGCTCCGCATAAACCCTTATAATAATTAGTGATATACGAGTTAAGTTGCTCCTGACCTTTAATCGTTCCCTCGTCCTGTACAAGGGAGTAAATACGTTTCTTCCTGTGTCTGTCATTGGCAAGACTATGAAAATATCTCGTATTCGAGTCCCCTTCCATAATGTATTGAGCTTTCGAACGTTGAAACCATTTAAGCTCCTCTTCGCGCAGTAACCCAACAATCTTAGCATTTGATTAGCTTTTAGCTTAATCTCCTGCACAGATAGTGGGAGAACCAAGAACTTCTGCTAAGGCCTTGAGGTCATCGATAAGTGATGAAAGTCGTTGTTTTCCTTTTTTTAAGTAAACTCGTCGTGTGTCTACCCAAGCCAACAAGGTGGTTACGTAAAGCACATATTTTTTTTAAGTAAACTCGTTGGAATAGCTCCAGCAATGGGTCTTTCCCAAATCTGTTTGACCATGTCCTGGAAGCCCTCGCAGTTTAACCATCCAAGTTCAAACTTGAACCGATGAGTACATGGCGGCCGAGGCAATCCAGTTGTCAATAAGATGGGAGCATGGTCTGACAGAGCCTCACTACGCTCTAGAGCCCGTACCGATACGAGAGGAAATTTCTATTCCCAGTCAGTATCCATAAGTACACGATCTAGCTTCTCGTAAGTCGGTTCCGGTAGACTATTTGCCTAAGTAAATTGTCGGCCAATCATGGACACCTCTCCAAAATCCAAGTTGTCAATGACAACGTTGAACAAAAGAGGCTAGTGATTGTCAAACCGGCATTTACTTTTCTCGAAAGGAAACCGAAGTAAGTTAAAATATCTGCCCCCCCACCCCCCATAATCATGGGATGAGGATTATCTTTTACCAGGTTATCCACCTTCGTAAGAAAAGCGGCCTTAGGGTCCTCCTGGGCAGGTCCATACACGGTGACGACACTCCATGTGAAATTATCAGCTTTGTTTCGGATGTGGAGTTTAATGTGGAAGTCCCCTTCCAAAGCCGCTAACACATCCATAGTATCGGTCCTTACTCCGAGTAAAATCCCCCAGAACGTCCCCGCGGCGGGCGAGAATACCAAGCAAAGTCCACACCTCCCGAAAGTTGGTTTAATGTACTTTGCGAGAACTCACGCCCGCTCGTCTCAGAAATACCCAAAAAGTCACCTAGTGGTCTCATTCAACACGAGTGTGAAGATCATGTGACCTTCGAACAACATTGACATACCACGTTCGCCAGGATTATGTAATCGCCATTGTTTGCCGTGATCTGCAAACCTATATTAGCTACATCTAGATAGCTAGTTTGTTGAGATGTTCAATAAATTTGAAGTCCATTTCTACTTAGTACTATATTAGCTTTGTGGAGATCAAATAGTAAAATTAATTTTGTAGTTTGTTGAGTGACGCAACTTTTGCAGTTCTATCTAATGTCTTACTGATTCTGCTATTTCTATGTATTTTACTGATAATTGTATCCTGTATATGCAGCTATATTCGCTGCAAACAAAAAAAAATTGGCTGGGAAAAATACCAGTGGCCTGTCCTGTATAGAACACGTACGTACGTCAGTGGACTGAATAGTCATGAGTTGAACATATGTAACGTGTCATGTACTCCGTAGAGTGGGCGCGGCTCCTCTACAGTTCCAACAGCTACTGTACGGTACAGTTCCTCAGAGAATCTGCCGTTCAATTCCAGCCCTTCCATCGGACGGACCTCCTTCCGTTCCTCCCTACGCAGCTAATTTGGAAACAAATTTCCTGAAATTAAGGAGACATGGAGGGAAATGATCTCGCATATCTTCTATATTGGCGCCAAAATATTTGCTGCACTCTAAACTGCCGCCAAGCACGATCATCTCCACGGACTACAGAGTGCAGATTGAACATACAACAGTACCAGCGCGGCGCCGCGCCGCCGGCTGCCGGGATTTGTCTCGTCTCGCCGCCCGGCAGCCGGGATTTAGACGCCTCGCCGCCCTGGCAGCCGTGATTGGGTCGCCCCGCCGTCGGCAGCAACACGCCGCCCTTTCTCGACTCTGTGTTGCCCCCATCGTTCCATGCCTTCACCTTCCTCTCCCTCCTCCTGCCCAAGGTATTAGCAATCTTCTCTACTTTGTATTCTAGCGATTTGGAAAGAAACGTATAATCTGTACGTAAGAGTTGATTGCTAGCTGTAATCTGATATGCACTTGTAACTGAAGTATTTTTAAGTAAATATTAGTTGCGACCCCTTGCACATTTAAATTGAGCTACACATGTTTTGAACAGGGAAAATATGATCCCTAACTGGATGCCTCGGATTAGGATGAAATTTGAATGTAAAGCAGAGGCATTGGACTTCTGGACTAGCGATGGTGGACATATTGGTTTTGATGTCAGAAAAAATTATGAAAACAAGAGCAAAATTGACAAGGTATTCACTATTGCAAGATATGTTTGCTCCAACGAGGGTTATCGAGCAAAAGACAAACGAGATCATCAAACACGTTGTCCTCGTGCGGAAACAAGAACAGGTTGCAAAGTTCGGATGGACATCACATTTGATCGTGAAAAAGGGGATTATCACATACATGATTTGGTTCTTGAACACAACCATGCCCTTCAATTACCAGAAACACGCCACTTGATGCCGTCACAACGTAAGATCTCGACCCTGCAAGCTTTTGAAATTGACACCGCATACGCTGTAGGAATACTTCCGAAAGCTGCACATGAGCTAGCAAGCCAGCAAGTTGGTGGGTCAGCAAACCTGAGCTACTCAAGCCGTGACCACAAAAACTACCTGCGTACAAAGCGTCAAAAGGAGTTGGTGCATGGAGAAGCAGGAAGTATGTTGAAATACTTTCGAGACAGAGTGGCTGAGAACCCTTCATTTGAGTATGCATTACAGTACGATTGTGAAGAAAAAATAGCAAACATCTTCTGGGCTGATGCTAGGATGATCATTGACTATGCTTATTTCGGTGATGTTGTTGCCTTTGACACCACTTTTGGGACAAACAAAGAGCACAGACCTTTTGGTATATTTGTCGGATTCAACCATTTCAGAGAGACGGTAATTTTTGGTGCTGCTCTTCTATATGATGAAACATTTGACTCTTTCAAATGGTTGTTTGAGACCTTTTTATCTATACATAAGAACAAGCAGCCTAGAACTATCTTCACGGACCAAGATACTGCCATGGGAAATGCAATAGAGGCTGTATTTACGGAAGCATGGCATGGATTGTGTACTTTTCACATAATGGAAAATGCTGCGAAACACCTGCCTCCTCCCAAAAAAGATGAAACAAATGTGCTTTCATATTTTAGTGCTTGCATGTTTGGGTACGAGGATGAAGAAACATTTGAAGAAGTTTTCCGTGTCATGAGAAGCAAGGTGGATACACAGACTTGGTTGGATAGTATTTACAAAGTAAAAGAGAAGTGGGCGTATTGCTACATGAGGAATGCTTACACATTAGGAATGAGAAGCACACAATTAAGTGAGAGCTTGAATAGTGACTTGAAAACCCATTTGAAATCAGATCTTGACATCTTGCGTTTTTTCAAGCATCTATAGATAACCATCCAAGGAAAACGAGATAACGAGTTAAATTCAGAGTATGAGTCTCGGAAGAAATTACCTAGATTGAAAATGAGAACTCCTATATTAGTGCAGGCAAGCAAACTTTACACTCCAAATATATTTGAGAGCTTTCAGAATGAATTTGAAAGATCCATGTCAGCATACATCAAGGGAGTAGGAGAACATAATGAATATATAGTTGCAATTGGAAGTCTCGACAAAGAATCAACATTTGAAGAAGAGTGCAAAGTTCTTGGTAACTACTCAGAGCAATTGGTTCTATGCAGTTGTGGGCAGTTTGAAAGAGCTGGTATACTATGCAGCCCTGCTTTAAAAGTCCTTGATGTGATGAATATAAAGTCACTTCCAGAACACTATATACTAAAGCGATGGACTCGAGAAGCTCGAAGTGATCCTGTTGAGGACAAGCGTGGGAATATTATTATGGAGGATCCTAGATCCGAAGATAGGCATCGCTTGAATTGTCTCATTAGAAAATTTATCAGTATAGCTTCTCGAGCAGCTCAGTCTGAAGAATGTAGCACAAAATTAGATAATGCTGTCGATGAATTCAGCAAGCGAGTTGATGAAAAAGCTCCTAGCAGTATGTGCAATACTGAAGTTACACTTGAACAACCAGATGATCATTTAAAGAGTGCATGTCTAAAGAAAAAGGAACCACAAAATAAAAGTACAAGGCGAAAGAAAGGTTCGCTTGAGAAGCAGCGCCCGCGCAAAAAGAAGAAGGAACCAAGTAAAGAAGTACCAGAGAAACAATCTGATTCTGTAAGTTACTTGCCAATATCTTTATAAATATTGAATTAAAAAACTAACATGGAGAAATATCTTATAGACTTGTTTATTAATTTGATTAGAGAGAGGGGGAAGAAATGGCAGCACCACAAGACCAAATTCCTCTGGAGCCAATCACTAGAACAAATGAGAAAGAGTTTGAGGAATTTGGTTGTATCCCCAGCTACACCCAACTGCTGATGGATTCAATTTTGTCTAAATCAGCCAGTCAATCAATATGTTCTAATCATGTTCTAATCAATTATTTATTTCTTTAATCTGCAGAGTTCTAGCATTGGGCAGGACATACTTGACGATACGACTTGGAATTTTCAGAACTCATATTTTAGTGGTTGGCCACATTAGCTTGATAGATACTGAATAAGTTCTCAAATTTAGTGTTTGAATTTCTACTATGTAGAGATCTCAATCCAGGATCAAACTATGTACTTATTTTAAAGATACATATGCTCATTTCATATTTCTACAGTACACTGTTCGAGCTATCTATAAATGAATACACACATATTTTGCTAAGTCCGGCAATGCGCAAGTGGGCAAGTATAGTTCTCGCCGGCGGCCGGCCGGCCGGCGACGTTGGCCTCGTTTGAAGAATGTTGCCGCCTGTCTATTTTGTATGTTCAGCAATTAACAATACTGTTACGATTGGTGCTTCCGCAGCAGATATTTTGGTGCCAACACAGAAAATATGCAAAGATTAGGGAAGAACTGCATAGGGAGGAATGGAAGGAGGTCCGTCCGATGGAAGGGCTGGATTTGAACGGCAGATTGTCTGAGGAACTGTACCGTACAGTAGCTGTTGGAACTGTAGAGGAGCCGCGCCCCGTAGAGTATGTCTACTGTCTACATACAGCTGGCACATGGATCGTTCAGCCTGCATGCGTCTCCTCGCCTGCATGCCCTCGAGCGTTGTACAAATTAATTTGGATACAAACAGTAATTAATTACTTCACAATCTCCCAAGCGCCATGAGCATTAACTAATCGCCCCCTTGAGCGGAGCAGAAGATAGAGAGAAGAAGTTAATTAGCTCCATATAAGGACGCACGCAATCGCCTCGCACTCCGATAGATCGAGCTCCTAGCCACCGCGTGCCATCCATCATTTCTGCGCGGAGAGATGTGATGGTCACCCCCAAGCGGCAGCGCCGGAGCGAACCCACTACCCTCATGTCGCTCGGCGACGACATGCTCGCCGAGATACTGCGCCGCCTCCCATCACAGCCTTCGCTTGTCAGGGCCTCCTTTGCGTGTCCGCGGTTGCGCAGCGTTGCCTTGTGCTCTTCCGTTGTCACTTCCTCGCCGACTCCGCTGCTGGGCTACTTCATCTCGGTCCATGGCGGCGACATCCCGTCCTTCCACCGCGCGCTACTCAGCTCCGACCGCGATGTTGCTGGCATTGTCCGTCGGGGGAATTCCGTCTCGCCAGTTTCGAAGTCTACGAGTGGCGGCTCATGGACTGCCGCCACGGCCTCCTACTCCTCGCCAGCGACCGTTGCATGGGTGTGTTCGACCCCGTCTCCAGCTCACGATTGAGCATACCCCACTTCATGAGCAACGGCGGCGGCAAGTCGTCGTCGTCGTCGTCGTTTCATTGCTTCCTCCTGGCTAGTTGCGATGCGACATCATTCCGTGTACTCTGCCTACAGAGCACGGGCGGCGGCGGCAGGGTGCGAGCGCACGTGTACAGCTCGTGCACGGGCGAGTGGTGCTCCCACTCGTTGGCGCCCAAAGGCATCAAGCCACCGCGGAGAGGCGACTACCACTACATTCCCATGTACGCCGGCGGGCGCATATATTGGAGGATCCGCGGGGAAGAAATGCTCACCTTGCTCGACGTGGGCTCCATGGAGTTCTCACACCTAGCCCTCCCGGATAAACTATTGGAGTACCCATATCCATATGCCCTAGGGGAGACGGAGGACGGCACAACCTGCCTCGTAGCCCTGACAACCTCGCACCGGAAGCGAGACATGCGGGTTTGGTTCCTCAAGGAGGGAAGCGGGTCATCGTTATGGGAGCAGCAATGGAGGGTGGATGCTTCGGAATGGGATCTGTTGGGTGGCTACCGCGAGGTAAACGTCTGCAATGTGACCAACGGCATCGTGCTGCTCTCCATGGGCTACAAGAGCTACGGCCTCCGATACCTTGCATTTCGTCTCAAGGACACACCCTGGGAAGGCAACACCAAGCGGCAGTCACCGTTCTTGGCAGACTTCTTCACCACCGCTGGACGGGTACACCCCTATTTCATGGCATGTCCACGCCCTAGCTTAAAGGTAGGAGCCCCGCCAAAAAATTTCTTTAATTCTTGCTTCTACTAGTACTGCATCCTTGCAAACATTTCATGATCATGTATCTTTTCATCTGCTTAATTATTTGAACCTTGCTTTTAACCGATTTGTTGATTGCTCTTTTTTCTTCTAAAATACTCCGTTTTTATATTCTATTGACTAGTGATTACGACAAATAATCAAGCTAGCTAGTGTTGCCTACCTGGTCTGTAGTACTTGATCTCAAACTACTCGTGGCGACACCCATTTTTCAACTTGAGAGGTTACATGCAATGGATTATTCGAAAATTTCCCCCACTCAAGGACCAGTATTTTATTTGCAGTTGTATTGTTGGTAACTTGTTCCATCACTAAGCAAGTTTCATATCGATCAGTAAAGTAGGCCAACTAGCGATCACTACTGTACGTAGAACCATGCAAGTAATTTGAACCACCTTAAATGATGTTTTTCACACTTGCCATTTTCAGGCTATAGGTAGCATTGAGAAAGGCTGCACAAGTGAACAAGAAGATGCTGCTGCTTCAAAAAAGAAGAAGCATGTCTGACGGATCAAGAAGATGGTGTGTCCGCGAGAAGAACTACAAGTCTAAACTCTATAGCACTAAAAGGGAAAACGTCTCGATCTAGGCGATGCATTCAAGTCTTCATGTAGCCTCTGCTCTTTTGGTTCTATGCTTATACATTCGCACAGCTAAGATTATCGTTGGTCCATGTATTCAGCACATGAACCTAAGAACTTGTGACCATTTTAGTTAAGCTGTACTTGTGTCAAATCATGCGTCATGGTTTCTAGTTGGTGGTATGCCAAATATATAGTTGGTGCCTAATATTTGAATCAGGGGTTTTTGTCGTCCGTCATGTAATTTCGTAATTACCCTATCAAAAATTATATATCAGCCCGTAGTCCCTCACTTCCTCCACCCCTGTTTGACATGGCCATCATGGAATTTATGCAGAATTCTTCCTCCCAAAAACATTTTTTGTTTTTTGTTTGTGATTTAAGTTTTAATTCCAATTTGTGTCCGAGAATTTCGTCCGGTAACTGGCCGATAATTTTCAAAGCTGGAATTGAAGAAAGATGTTTGACAAATTCCATTTATCACATCAGAGAGACCTTGGGGAATTCTATTCCCAAATAATCTCGTGTTATTTCACCTCTCATACTTGCTCTTGGCATTGTTGTTGGAGACGAGACCAGTTGCAACCGACTGTCAAGCATGGAATTTTCCAATCATTTAATGCTATAATTTCTTGTTGCTAATGTTGGTGCGCAGGGGAAAATGAACATCAAGAAAACATAGTCCTACTAGTAGCATTAAAGGATCTGGCTCAGAACTATAGTATTGTTGACATAGGTTTTTTGTGAGATAAACAAAATATGCACCCAGTGGCGGTAGCAACATCATTGGTTACTGAGTCTCAATTCTTTTTGTATTGATATTTAGGAAGTGTCGGTGTAGCAATTTTTTCCTTGACAATTCATTCTGTAATTTGAAGGTTTCAGTCTAGTGGAGAGTCGAGATTGCAGTTATAATATGTATAACTTGTGATGGTGACCTGAAGGTTTGGATAGTGACCATTTAACATATTCTTTTAGCAATTATATCGTTGCATTCAAGAAATCTTTATATGCTGATGAGAAAATAGACCACCCAAACATATGAACTCTGTCGTGAGGGAGCCGAGCGCGTGTGGCGGCGCAACGTATGATTAATATAACACATAAGGAAAACTCAACCTTAAAAGGAATGACCAAATTGCCCTTTAACCCAAAACTGGTCCATTTAATTTTAACCGTTAGATCCTCTATATACTACACACTAAATTGTGTAGTATGATGTACCATAAAACATCTCTAAAATTTAACTATGCTACATAGCAAAAATCACCTCAGTTTTAGTTGATGAAAAATTAGATCGAAAGGTGCAGTGTCAAGCTCTTGTGGTTGCAGCTGGCTTGGTCGTCATCTTCTCAAACCTACTGACGCAGACACACAAAGAAAGATGTTGGTTTCTTTTGCCAGAGTAGTCCCGTCGCCACCATCAATCCATGAGAGGTCCCTCAGACGATCAATGCTGGCCATTGGACCGAGAGGCAGAGGAAGGAATGAGGAGAGCGAAGAAGTGGCGAGGCTGTACATACTAGCTGGTTTGGAATTCATGTTGTCGGGGGGCTGCCCCCGGGTAGGGCAAAGATGTAGTATAAAAGGCTGTAAAGAGTTGACCGGGTCAAGGCTAATCCGGATCTCGTAGGACGGATCTCATGGGCCGGATCACTTGGGCCGAATCTAATTAGCAAGATGACTTAGGCCGACATTATGAAGTCGGTTAGAGTTAATGTGGTGTGACGTTTCGGATTGTGAGGAGGCGCCCTCTGGAAATGTTCAGGGTTGGCTCTTGGGAAGGATAAGAGTTGTCCTTTGGAGAAAGCAAGGGTCAGGATGTCTGCCCTGATGATACTATAAATAGACCCCCAGCTGCTCATTCTCATTCAGGCAGAGGTAGAGAGTTCTTCTAAGAACCAGCTTCTCGAAGATGTCTTCGGGAGCAAGCCTAAGACATCTTCGCGGAGCTGGGCCTAGAGGCATTCTCTTACGAAATAGAGGATAGACACCAGAGTAATCCGACTCGAGGAAGGCCGTGTGACCTAAGCCGACTCTCTTAGGTCGGTTAGAACATGTTTATGTTTATATGCAGGGAGAAGCCGAGGGGATCCGGCAAAGCCTTGCCGGGTCAGATGAAGGGATCCGGCTTACCTTAGTCGGGTTAGCAATGGAGGAATCCGGCTTACCTTAGCCGGGTTAGCTATGAAGGATCCGGCATAGAGCCATATGCCGGATAGAGGCGCAAAGACCAAGGAATGGCAGTAAGTTCACGGGTCCTGCAGGCCTTCGGCCCGAGGCTCAGAAGACAACAAGATCGAGCCACGGGTTTTCCGGGTCGCTAGGCCCTAGGAGCTGACTCGGCCATTTCGGGTAATCGGTGGAAGACAGGCCAATGGAAGCAGTACTGACATATCAACCGAAGAGGAAAGAGCACTGACCGAGGCTGGCAGTGCTGTGTTTGTAGTGACAGTGGGTAGAGGCTTGTCTTCTACCTCTTGGCAGTGCCATTATCACTTGGAGGAAGGGGCAGAATGGTAATTCGGATAGTGTATAAATAGAGCACCACATCCTCCTGCGCGAGGGACGACGAACTTGTGCCTCATTTCCCCCATAGTTTCATCTTCCTCCTAGAGTTTCCACCATTGTTGAATCATACAGCTCGAGGAGCAGCTTGTACCTGTGATCTATAAGTGATAATTAGAGTAGGATAGTGCTGCAGTAGGGGTGTTACCTCCTCAAGAGGGCCCCGAAGCAGGGTAAATCGGTGTGTGCTTTGTGTTCTTGGTTTTGTTTGGCTTTGCTTGTTCTTGTGTGTTCTTCCATGCGCGCTTCATGAGTGCGCACACCCTCCCCGGATCCCCCAACGTCCTAGCGAGCCCCAACTTTAGCCATCCTATGGCATCTGCCGTGACACCACCACGACACATGTTCAGTCAGGAGTAAAGAGTAGAGGTCGGGAAGGGAGCGGCTTATTTCCTTTTTGCCCAACTAGCACAGTGGCCCTCGCAAATGCGGGAGCATCATCTTTATTTGGTTGAAAGTGTGAAATAAATAAAAAATATACTTTTGTTGATATCACATTATTTTTCATTATGGGACCATAAAAAAACTGTTATACAACAATCAAATTTGTGCCGGTAATGTAAATATTACGTATGCGAGCAAAATCTTTGGCAATCTGAAATTTATGGGAAAATGATTAGCAAGCTTTCGATAGAGACATGAGAGAGTTCAATGCTGCCAATGGTATCCTGGATGGTTTCACCCCGGTAGCGCCTCGCAAGAAAGCTGACCTGCGCAACCGAGGTAAAGACCTCAATGACGAGTTAGCTAGAGCCGCAGTATCGAGCTTGACCAAGGCTACTAGTCACAGATCGGGAACAGGCAAGCCGGTGTATAGTTCCCCGGCTAAGAACCTTAGGGCTGCCGCGGCAGCGTGAGCCGAGTTGTCTACCTTAACCGGAGATGCTTGGCGAAGGCAGGCAGAAAGGGTCAATGAGCTGGTTGATGTGTGTAACCGACAGAATGAAGCTTACCGGAAAGCTAATCCGGATGCTGGTGGCTCTCGGGTGGTAGTGTCGGCTAAGGCCGCTAGCCAAAAATCCAAGGGGCAAGCGTCGTCCCCGCATGTCGAGGTCGAGCGTGCCAAAAGCGTGAATTCGAGTCAGAACAAGCAGCTGCTGACCTATGATGCAGAGTATGCCGGCAAGCAGTTGGCTGCTCAGGGAAGAGGCGGCCCGAGTCGAAACAACGGTGGGCGAGGCAATCCGGGAGCCGGAAGGGGAAACTCGGCTGGTCGAGGTCAACCACCTCGCCCTCCGAGTCAGAACCAACCCCGGCAGGAGCAGCAAGGTGGTGGCCAGGAGGGCAACCGCTACGATGATGGCAATTCGGCTATGGCGCGAGCCGGATATCAGGTGTATGATAATGCACTTGCCTCCAGGCTGGTACCTAGGGCTTTGGACCGGATGATCAGCGCCTCAAGATTGACAGGATTTACCAGTCGAAGAAGCTGGAAGAGCAAGGCCCACCAGGTCCCCCATGCTTTGGACCTCGGATAATGAATGAACCAAGTGTGTCATGGTTTCAGCTTGGTCGGGTCACAAAGCCGTATAACGGCAGCACCAAGCCGCAGGATTGGTTAACCGACTATGTATCCTCAGTGCACATTGCGGGGGGCAATCGCCGATGGGCGGTCCGGTATCTCCCGCATATGTTGGAAGGGCCAGCCCGAATCTGGTTGAATAACTTGCCAGAGGGTAGTATCAACTCATGGATGGACTTGGAGCAAGCGTTTCACAGCAATTTCTCCAGCACTTACAAGAGGCCGAATCGACCTCAGCTGTTATCCCAGTGCAAGCAAGAGGACCATGAGACAGACAGAGAATACCTGACTCATTGGAGCAACATTCGCAATTCATGCGAGGGAGTGATAGAGGAGCAGGCCATTTCCTGGTTTGCGCAAGGATGCCGGTGTGGTACCCCGCTATGGCAGAAACTCAAGAGTAGCATGCCCAAAACCATGGTGGAGACTATCCGGATCGCAGATACCTATGCTCTGGGTGATCCGATGCAGCCAGCATTGGATGCAGTGGGAACAGGCAGGAGGCAACCGTGAACAACAGGCCAGGACCATTAAGGCCCAGTGACCGACATGAATTCGGCTACAAAAGGA
Organism: Poa pratensis; assembly: GCA_947311845.1. Lineage (NCBI taxonomy): Eukaryota > Viridiplantae > Streptophyta > Magnoliopsida > Poales > Poaceae > Poa > Poa pratensis. Next base: position 4,354,285 of record CAMZMU010000041.1, on the reverse strand, counting down.
GAGATCCGGATTACCGATATGGTTCGGACCAAGTCGCTGCCGTGAATACGGATCAGCACGGAGGGGGAGATAGACAGAGGCCAAAGAATGAGGGTCCGGCTTGGAGGCCGAATCAGGATGCTTGTGCAAAGAAGATATGGGATGGACCGGCTCAGCCTCTGACTTTCGAGTCAATGATTGATGGGCCTTGCCGGTACCACACCACCGATCCACGCAAGCCGGCCAATCATTCAACTCGGAACTGTAGTTGGCATCATCGCATTCAAGCAGAAGGTCAGAGGGGACCACCTCAGAGAGGTGCTCCTAGACCGAACTTCAGGCCAAATCCAGCCTTAACCGGAGCGAATGCGACCCCGGTGAACACAGGAGCTCCAAGACCGGCAGCAACTAGGCCGGTTAACATGGTGAACATGGGAGGCAACAATAATGCTGGTCCGAGTCAGCAAGGAGGACATCCCGAAAATGATTACAAGGAGGCTCATGCGAGCTATGTGGTTTTCATAACCGAGCCAAATGACAAGAAAAGTCAGCAAAGGCGGATGAAGGAGGTGAATGCAGTCACACCAGCAGTACCAAGATACCTAAATTGGTCCGAGCATGAGATCACTTGGAGCAGAGCTGATAATCCCAAGATTATGCCAAGTCCAGGAAACTATGCACTAGTGGTGAATCCGACTATGGTTGGACCCAAGATAAATGTGAAGTTCAGCAAAGTCTTGGTCGACAATGGCAGTTCCATAAACATCATGTACCGAGACACAATGGTCAAGTTGGGTATCTCACCAAATATGTTGCAGCAGAGCAGCTGTACTTTCCATGGCATAGTGCCCGGGGTGTCTTGCTCACCAATGGGCAAAATCTGGATAGATGTGCTGTTTGGCACCAAGGATAATCATCGGATGGAGAGTATAGAGTTTGAGGTAGTGGACTTGGAGAACCCATATCATGCTCTGCTCGGCAGGCCAGCATTAGCCAAGTTCATGATATCCACTCATGTTGCCTACCTCAAGATGAAAATGCCTGGTCCAAATGGTATCATCACCGTTGCTGGAGATTACAAGTGTGCTATACAATGTGCCTCGGTTGGATCTTCCCTAGCCGAGTCTTTGGTGATTCAAGCCGAGAAGATGAAGATGCATGAAGTGGTGGCAATGGCGAAGTCGGCTCAGCTAGAAGTGCTGGCTATGACCAATCCGGATGCAGGGGCAACATTTGAAGTGCCAAAGGAGACCAAGAGGATCCCCATCGACCCAGAGCACCCGGAGCGCATGGCCATCATCGGAGCCGGGTTGGGCGAGAAATAGGAAAGCGTGCTCTGTCACTTCCTCCGTGAGAATCGGGACATCTTTGCATGGTCGGCTAAGGACCTGCCTGGTGTTCTGAGGGAGTTGGCAGAACACTCTTTGTTCGTCAGACCGGATGTAAAACCAGTGAGGCAACCAACTCGGCATCTCTCAGACGACCGAAGGCAAGTGGTGTTGGATGAGTTGGCTAAGCTACTAGCGGCCGGATTCATTACGGAGGTGCTGCATCTGGACTGGATATCCAATCCAGTCCTGGTCGAGAAGAAGAAGGACGAGCCGGCGGTGATCAAGGTGTGGCGCATGTGCATCGACTTCACCAACCTGAACAAGGCGTGCCCGAAGGATCCGTTTCCTTTACCTCGGATTGATCAAGTGATCGATTCCACTGCTGGGTGTGAGTTGTTGTCTTTCATTAATGCGTACTCTGGTTTTCACCAGATACCACTGAACCCTAAAGATCAAATAAAGACTGCCTTTATTACCCCGTATGGGGCGTATTGCTATCGTGTTATGTGTTTCGGATTGATAAATGCCGGTGCAACTTATCAGAGATGTATGCAGAAATGTTTACACTCTCAAATGGGTAAAATGTACAAGTGTATGTCGATGATATCGTCATCAAAACGAAAGAAAAACACACACTCCTCGAAGATCTCGAGGAGACGTTTGCAAACTTAAGAAAGTATCGGTTAAAACTTAATCTGGATAAATGTACCTTTGGGGTCCCGGCTGGGAAGTTGCTCGGTTTCCTTGTATCAAGCGGAGGCATTGAGGTGAATCCGGCTAAGATTCGAGCCATTGAAAACATGAAATTGCCCAAGTGTCTAAAAGATGTGCAAAAATTTACCGGGTGTCTAGCCTCGCTAAGTCGGTTTGTGAGCCGGCTAGGAGAAAAGGCCTTGCCCTTATATCAGCTAATGAAAAAGAGCACCGGGTTCACATGGACCCCGCAAGCTGATTCGGCTTTCAATGAACTAAAAATGATGTTGTCCACTGCCCCAATTTTGGCTTCACCCATGCCGAGTGAACCAATGTTGCTTTATATTGCGGCCACTAACCGGGTCGTGAGCGTGGTGATAGTGGTAGAACGGCAAGAGGAGGGCAAATCCGTGCAGAGACCGGTGTACTATTTAAGCGAGGTGATCTCAACTTCGAAGCAGAATTACCCTCACTACCAAAAGATGACATATGGCGTATACCTGGCGGCTAAAAGTTGAAACATTACTTTCAGGAGCATCCAATTACTGTAGTGTGTGAGGCTCCAGTCTCGGAGATCATTGGTTGCAAGGATGCAACTGGCCGAGTCACAAAATGGGCAATCGAGGTGTCCCCTTATACCCCGCATTATGAAAGAAGAGATGCTATAAAGTCTCAGGCGTTACCAGATTTCCTTTGTGATTGGGCCGAGATGCAATATGAACCACCGTTGCCGATTCACAATTACTGGAAGTTACACTTTGATGGTTCCAAAACTAAAGTCGTATTGGGTGCTGGAATAGTACTCACATCACCAAAGCAAGATCAGTTGAAGTATGTGTTGCAGATTCATTTCTCGGCATCAAATAATGTGGCCGAGTATGAGGCACTGATCCATGGACTTAACGTGGCTAAGGACATAGGCATACATGAATAGAATGTTTTGGTGATTCGAATTTGGTGTGCAACAATCTTCTGGAAACTGGGATGCCATTGATGCCAACATGGCATTGTATCGGTTTCATGTGCAGAAAATTTCAGGATTTTTTGAAGGCTGCGAGTACAAACATGTACCTCGGGCGGAGAATGAATCTGCCGACATCTTATCCAAGCTTGGGTCATCTAGGGATGCGATCCCACCCGGGATATCCTTGAATCATCTAAGGACCCCTTCAATCAAGCCTTCGCCTGATTCCGAGTCAATTTTTATCCCGAAGCAAGAATCTGAAGCTGATCCGATGTATGTTGATGTCGGGTGCATTTGGGAAGACTCGGGAACTGCCTGGCAGAACCCGGGACTGCGCACAGAGACTCGGGGACTGCCGACCGAATCTTAGGGAAAAGAAATGTAGAGATGAAGACGATGCTACCCGAATCAAGGGAAATGGACAGAGGCTGATCGAAGAAATAATGGCGACCGAGACCATGAAGACAAATGAGCACTTATTCCCTTTGCATCCGGTACCGGAGTGGGCCGAAGAGATCATGAACTTCATGTCAGAGGGGAGTTTGCCAAGTGATGAAATAGAAGCCAGGAGAGTGCAGAGGAGGTCCAAGGGGTACACCATCATCAACAAGGAGTTGTACAAGAGGAGTGTAACCGAGGTGCTGCAGCGTTGTGTGGAGCCAGCCGAGGGCAAGGAGATGCTCCTGGAGATACATCAAGGCGAGTGTGGCCATCATTGCAGCACAAGAGCCCTGGTGGCCAAGGTGTTTCGGCATGGATTTTACTGGCCTACTGCTCATGCGGATGCAGAAGACATAGTCCGGAGATGTGAAGGATGCCAAAGGTTTGCCAAGCAGACACACTTACCCGCATCAGCACTCAAGACAATTCCTATCACTTGGCCATTTGTTGTGTGGTGTTTGGATATGGTAGGAGAATTCAAGCCGGCTAGGGGTAACATGACACATATGTTGGTAATGGTGGATAAGTTCACCAAGTGGATAGAGGTGAAGCCAATCCGGAAAGTAGATGGTCATTCGGCAGTAACTTTCCTGAAAGAGATTATTTTGAGATATGGATACCCCCATAGCATCATCTCAGATAATGGAACAAACTTTGCTGTGGGAGAATTTGCCCGATTCTGCATGGAGAAGGGAATCCGGTTGGACATAGCCTCAGTAGCACACCCAGAGTCCAATGGACAGGTGGAGAGATCAAATGCTCTAGTGTTGGCCGGCATCAAGGCTCGGTTAATTGAACCACTGGTAAAAACTCCAGGGTGTTGGATAGACGAGATACCATCAGTTTTATGGGGTCTAAGGACCACGCCGAATCGGTCAACCGGCTATACGCCATTTTTTCTGGTATATGGGGCAGAAGCAGTGCTACCAACTGACTTAGAATATGATGCACCAAGAGTGACAATGTATACTGAAACCGAGGCAAGAGAAGCCCGGGAAGATGCAGTGGATCTGCTAGAAGAGGCAAGAGAATTGGCCCTATCTCGGTCAGCTGTATACCAGCAAGGACTCCGCCGTTATCACAGTCGGAGAATCAGTCCGAGAGTATTTCATGAAGGAGATCTAGGCTAAGGCTGGTGCAACGCAGCAAAGGCTGACACAAGTTATCACCTCCATGGGAGGGACCATTCATTGTGAGCAAGGCTATGCACAATGACTCGTACTACTTTGTAGATGCACAGGAAGCAAGGAGGGATGGCTTGGACAGACCCGGAGAAGAAACCAAGGGGCCCTGGAATGTAGCTCTACTCCGACCCTTCTACTCTTGAAAGATGTAATGTATGTATCTCGGCTTATGATGAATGAAAATTCGGCACCCGAGACTGGACTCGGGACTGCCCGGTTCTTATGCATGTGATGTTTTATTTCTGTTTTGTCCATTCCGTTCATGTGTCGAGTTGTTTTGAACCTCATTTCAAACTTTAAGTAATGTATGCTGTATAACTAATCTTGTGACTCGACTGACGAACGCCAAATGGTAGTCAAGAGCAAAGATGAAAAAATGTGGGAAACATAAAATGAACTCGGGGACTCGGTCCAAAACTGATTCGGCACATGTCGTTTACTAACCCCTGTTATTTCATATCTGTTTATGTTAGATGATTCTAAACCACGACTCGCTCGTTTCTAAGTATTGTATGCTATGATTCCTATCTTATGACTCGACTGTCAAAACACCCAAGAGGTAGACAAGAGCAAAGATTTGGAAAAAATAGTGAACAAGAAAATAAACTCGGGGACTCGGTTTAAGATGATCCAACATAAACCTCGTCCGGATCGCATGTAGCAAAATAAAAATAGTTTTAGACAAATTTAAAAGTGCATATTACATCTGCACCCGGCATACCGGGGATTTAACGTTTTCTTCTAAAGAAAGTTCAGGAAGCAGGAGCCTCAGGTAAAGCAGATTCGGTTGCAAGGATGGACTCGGATGATGGAGGAACCCCGGTTGAAGGAGGAACCTCACTTGCAGGGATGACCTTGGACGGAGAGCTTGGAACCTTGGCCGGCTCGGAAGCATCGGGTTAGCTGAGTCCTTGGCGATAACTGGTGGAGGGCTTGAAGTCTTGGCCAACTCGGAAGCATCGGGTCAGCTGAGCCAGAAGCTGAGTCCTTGGCGATATCTGGTGGAGGGCTTGAAGTCTTGGCCAACTCGGGATCATCCGGGTCAGCTAAGTCAGAAGTGATCTTGGCAGTCTTGGCTGGAGCTTGGTCGGCGGTCTTGGCCGAATTGGAAGATTGCGCTTTGTTGACCTTGATAGGAGATTGGGCAGCAGGTTTAGCCGAATCACCAGATTCGCCCTCAGACTCAGCATATTCTTCCAGGGAGGAATTATCCGATTCGTCTGATTCAGATTTGGCTTGGGGAGGCTCTTCATCGTCACGATAGACCGGAGCGTCCAGATCAAGATAGCTTGTGTTGGCAAATTCGGCCATATAGTTGGCAGCCTCTTCGCGGATCTTGACTCGGGTCAGATCTGTAGCCCAAGTAGAACCTTTGCGGACGAAGCGTATCTTGTGAAGCTCAATTCGTTCATTCCAAGACATAATGAAGGTCAAGGCGGCATCAGCGCCAGCGCGGGCAGACGAGGATCTCCACTGTGATAACCGAGTCTTCGCCTGATCCAGGTTTCTGATTAACTCGGCCGAAGATCGAACTTGGCGAGCTTCAGGGAACAATACTCGATGTACTCTGAGACCGGCATTAAGTAGATCAATATGAGCATCCTTCAAAGGAGCAATCCGAGCCTTGAGTGCAGTAATGTGATCTTCAATATCCCACGTCTCGGGGAGGGGAGTCTCGGATAGCTTCGCTCTCTCAGCGCGGGCATCTCGGACAGCCTTGGCGGCCTGAAGCCGGATGCTGGTAAACTCTCCTACATTCAAATAAGTTGGCACTGAATTAAATGAGAAGGAACGCAGAATGGAGAGTCGGATAAGAGCAGAGCAGAAAAAAGTGGATTCGGCAAACTTACGGTCCATCTCTTCATTAAGGCTTGCAAGGTCGGCCAGCCACTTCGCGCTACTCGCCTCAAGAGCAGCCAGATCATCTTTGGCTTTTGTAGCCTCGGCTTTAGCACTTTCCACGATCCCTTTGATTTGCTTATCCAATTGGGCCCGCTTTTCGAGCCCGGCTTTGGCAGAATCTAGCTCTTTCTGATAGATTCATTCGCTTTCTGTAGCTTATTCGATCTGCCTTTAGCTTGTCTTTGACCTTTCCAACTCAGTCGAGCTCTCGCAAGAGCCGAGCCACTTCCGACTTCTCCTCCTCTAGAGCACGCTTGTGCTCTTGCTCTTTCTTCTTCATCTCCTTACTTTGCTCATCGAAAGAAGTTTGGAGGGCTCGATGTTGCAAGGCTAGCTTCTTGAAGATCTGGCTACGAGTAGTAGTGGTTTCCTGAAAGAAGCAATGTTAATAGTGTAAAAAGAGTCTCGGGACTGGCGCCCGAGACCATCAAAAAAGTTAGCGTGATGGAGCCAAAAAGAATCTCGGGGACCGTAGGCCCGAGATTGGGGAAAAAAGGTTAACCGACTCAAGATGAAAAAAGAGACTCGGGAACTGGCGTCCCACTAATTTTTTGGCCTAAGTTAAGTTTCATGATCAAATGTTCTAGAGATTCAAGCCGAATCACTTTAAAACTCAAAGGAGTACTAGTAATTCGACCCGAATCTCGGCGACTTGGGATAGTGCAAAGATTGATCATGATAAAGTAAACAAGTTTTTAGTAAAGCTACCTCGAAAGCCCGGTTAGCTTGATTCAGCGAGGCTGCACGGTGTGTAGCGATTGGAACATTCGGCTAGGGCCAGCCGGATGTGGTTGCACTGAGGTAGAGGAGCTTTTGGCGAGATCCGCGGCATTCCAAGCTTTGATGTACTGCTCTGCTGAGCCACTCGGAGTGCGGAGAGTCGGCAAGACCTGGCCGCCAAGTCGGGCGCGAGTAATCATCTCAGAAAGCTTGTCATGCGCGCGATTTATTGATGGAGTGGCGGTGGTTTTCTTGCTGGCAATCACCTGCTCATCCGAGTTGGTGGGAGTCATGCCAGAAGTGGCCGGACTCGGCTTAGTTAATGGCGATGCTCTCGAGCTCTTAGCCGAGACTAGATCTGGCTGTCTCGGTGGGTCTTGGAGTTGGTCTTGGAGGTTCTTCTTCTTCTCTTGGTGGGCTTTTGGTTGAGGTGGCTCGGCTGGCTTCTCTTGCTGCTGGTGTTTCTCAAGTTGTTGTTGTTTCTTCTTCTGTTGCTGCTCTGAGTTTCGCAGAGCTTGTGTCCGCGGGGAAGGCCGAGAATCCGCTTAAGCAAAGTCTGGTCTGAAATCTTGGCACGCTCTGCCTCCAAGTCCTTCAGAGGGCGCGGCCAGGTAGAATCTCGGGTAGGAGACGAGGTTTCCTCGTTTTCCTGGTCAATAACCGACTCCGGCACGAGATTCGGCGGAGGAGTCTTAGCAGTGCTGGCACGCGCGGGAGAGGCGACGTTCCTCTCTGGAGACTGGGTCTTGTTGGCCGCATCAAATGGAGGGGTGACGGTGATTTCACTGTATAAAGAAAAGTTGAAAAGTTAACTCGGATAAGGATGACCCGGATAATCAAACGAAGAAAGAAAATAAAGTTAAAGTCGGGCGTACCCCATGGTGGTAGGCAGGGCCCTGAGTCGGTGGGTTGCGGCCATGTGTTTCTTAGCCGGAGGAGCATCCAATTCCGGAGCGTCTGTCCGCTTCCGGGATGTGCTGGCGGCATCTGATTTGGCTGGAACACAAGGTGGTAACCATGAAATCGGATAGCCTCGATGGGATTTGAGATCCGGCAATCATCGTCTTCATCGTCAAGAATGTTGTAAATGGGAGCAGGAGCAGGTTGCTTACCCTTGCGAACAGGCTTGGCGCGCGGAATCGGCAGATAATCATCGTTATCCGGATCTTTCTCCCCATCTTGCAACTCGGGGAAGTCCGGTGCCCACTCTCTAGTGGAGAGATCACCATCTTCGGTGATTTGGCGGTCGAACAGCTGTGGAAACGTTAAGGCAGATTCGGATTAATCCAAGGCCATCTCGCTGAGTTATGAAGTAGTTCAAAGGGTAGTGAACTAACCTGAGGGGGAAAGTACATCTCGGTGGAACGGCTCCACGCCCATCGCCACTTATCCGACATCTCGGTGTGGGCGATGGCATTCCCGCTCTTGACGGAAATTCTCGTGAGGTCATGTTTGCTGACCGGGTAGGATCTAGCAAGCCACTCATGTGGCAAATCTTGTGTGCCCGTTGCTGGAGAGGGTTGACTCGGCGAAAGACGAAAGTCCTAAGCAACTCATCCGAGCAGAGATCCTTTTCACAAAAGCTTCTAGAGTTTGATGTATGATTAGAAGCTCCGGGAAAGTGTTAGCCGGATCATAGCTAAAATTCAACTCGGCTGTAGGAAGTTCATTCCGGAACTCGGGCAGGTTGAGAGCATCAAGGCCTTCGGCGCTCTTCACGTAAAAGAACGACCTTTGCCATTTCTTGCAAGTGTCCAGGCATTTGATCCGGGGAAAGAGGGAGCCTGTCCTTGGAATGATGCTGGTTGCTCCGCAGGTGGTCATCGTCTTCGGGTCGTTGCCCGGGATGGTCTGCTTCCGAAGCTTGAAGTACTTTGCCCAGACTTCGACAGTCGGCCAGAGACCAAGATACCCTTCCATGAAGGAGGTAAAGGCAGAGAGGAGACGAAGGCATTAGCCGGGAGGTGGTGCGACTGCAAGCCGAAGAACTCAAGAAAGCTCCGAAAGAAGTTACTGGCCGGGAGGCCAAACCGCGCTCAAAGTGTGCAAGAATACGACTCGCTCTCCGGGTTCGGTTGTTGGCATAAGTTCTTGCCCGGGGCGCCGGCATATAACATTGGGCGGAACACGCCGAGTATTCCGAAGCCATTCCAAGTCGTCTCGAGTGACATCGGAACCTTCCCAGCTGTCGGGAGCCAGTCTCGGCATATCCGAATCTATCCTGCAAAAGTCAAAGCTAACCGAGTTAGAAGACTCGGAATCATAAATCTAGAAGCACTCAATTAAAGGTGCATCGACTCAGATGTCTATGTGCTGGAACCGAATCACGTGACTCGGCAGAGGTCATCTCGGATTATGTTACCTAGTTAATTCAGAAAAGTGACCCGGTTAAAGCAACTACAAACAAGTTTCAGACTAATCAAGGGTTTGGAAAGATCTACCGCAGAGGTAAAAATGGAAACTAAATCCCGGGGTAAATATGTTGGAACTGCTCAGGCAGTTGCAAGCAAAGCTAGGGCAATCTGGAGCGAATCTTTGGAAAGGAAATCTGGGAGATGCCCTAAAGCGTAACGGCAAGTCCGTTTGCAAGTAAATCAAGAAGAAACGGCACGAGTTCATAGGCAGAGGATGAACTCGCTCAGGGCCATGGTCGGAGTGAAGAACTTACGCTGATAATGCGGCGGGGAAGAAGGCGTGACAGAGAAACGGCGGCGCGGGGCGCGACGCGCGGCTCTGACGTATGCTCACCGGCGTTGTTGGCGTCTTCGGCGCGGCAAGGTCGCAGCGGCGGCAATGGCGAGCAGAGGCCTCGAAGTGAAAGTGTGGGGAAGAGGAAGAGAGATCCCTACGCCCTACTTATAGCCACGGTAGTTAATCGGCGCACTACCGCGCGGTTTTCGGGGCGTGGCCGGATCAAGTGTGGCCAAAATATTTGTGGTCGCGCTTATGGCCGTGTATTTAAGCACATAGTGAGCAATGAAATTGGAAGCGGTCAGGCAGGATCGCATGTGCCGATCGGCATGGAAATCGAAGAGACGTGGTCAAATAGTCAAAGACACTCAAGTACCCAGCGGACCCGGATAAGAGGCGTGTTGTCAGTGGCATGTCAGATCAGAGACCCGGATTATAAGGCTTTGAGCAGAAATCCTCTGCCAAATGTCCCAGAAAATCCTGAGACAAGATGGTGTAAAATGTGATTGGTTAAAGGCATTGGTTTTTAACCTGGTACGGCCCTTCATCCGAGTCTGTCGGACCGCACCAGCTTCGGGGACTACTGTCGGGGGGCTGCCCCCGGGTAGGGCAAAGATGTAGTATAAAAGGCTATAAAGAGTTGACCGGGTCAAGGCTAATCCGGGTCTCGTAGGCCGGATCACTTGGGCCGAATCTAATTAGCAAGATGACTTAGGCCGACATTATGAAGTCGGTTAGAGTTAATGAGGTGTGACGTTTCGGATTGTGAGGAGGCGCCCTCTGGAAATGTTCAGGGGTTGGCTCTTGGGAAGGATAAGAGTTGTCCTTTGGAGAAAGCAAGGGTTAGGATGTCTGCCCTGATGATACTATAAATAGACCCCCAGCTGCTCATTCTCATTCAGGCAGAGGTAGAGAGTTCTTCTAAGAACCAGCTTCTCGAAGATGTCTTTGGGAGCAAGCCTAAGACATCTTCGCGGAGCTGGGCCTAGAGGCATTCTCTTATGAAATAGAGGATAGACACCAGAGTAATCCGACTCGAGGAAGGCCGTGTGACCTAAGCCGACTCTCTTAGGTCGGTTAGAACATGTTTATGTTTATATGCAGGGAGAAGCCAAGGGGACCGGCAAAGAGATGAAGGGATCCGGCTTACCTTAGCCGGGTTAGCAATGGAGGAATCTGGCTTACCTTAGCCAGGTTAGCTATGAAGGATCCGGCATACAGCCATATGCCGGATAGAGGCGCAAAGACCAAGAATGGCAGTAAGTTCCGGGTCCTGCAGGCCTTCGGCCGAGGCTCAGAAGACAGAAAGGTCGAGCCACGGGTTTTCCGGGTCGCTAGGCCCTAGGAGCTGACTCAGCCATTTCGGGTAATCGGTGGAAGACAGGCCACTGGAAGCAGTACTGACATATCAACCGAAGAGGAAAGAGCACTGACCGAGGCTGGCAGTGATGTGTTTGTAGTGACAGTGGGTAGAGGCTTGTCTTCTACCTCTTGGCAGTGCCATTATCACTTGGAGGAAGGGGCAGAATGGTAATTCGGATAGTGTATAAATAGAGCACCACATCCTCCTGCGCGAGGGACGACGAACTTGTGCCTCATTTCCCCCATAGTTTCATCTTCCTCCTAGAGTTTCCACCATTGTTGAATCATACAGCTCGAGGAGCAGCTTGTACCTGTGATCTATAAGTGATAAAGAGAGTAGGATAGTGCTGCAGTAGGGGTGTTACCTCCTCAAGAGGGCCCCGAAGCAGGGTAAATCGGTGTGTGCTTTGTGTTCTTGGTTTTGTTTGGCTTTGCTTGTTCTTGTGTGTTCTTCCATGCGCGCTTCATGAGTGCGCACACCCTCCCGGATCCCCCAACGTCCTAGCGAGCCCCAACTTTAGCCATCCTATGGCATCTGTCGTGACACCACCGCGACACATGTTCAGTCAGGAGTAAAGAGTAGAGGTCGGGAAGGGAGCGGCTTATTTCCTTTTGCCCAACTAGCACAGTGGCCCTCGCAAATGCGGGAGCATCATCTGTATTTGGTTGAAAGTGTGAAATAAATAAAAAAATATACTTTTGTTGATATCACATTATTTTTCATTATGGGACCATAAAAAAACTGTTATACAACAATCAAATTTGTGCCGGCAAGCTAAATATTACGTATGCGAGCAAAATCTTTGGCAATCTGAAATTTATGGGAAAATGATTAGCATGCCATATATTTAATCACCCATGTAATTGATGTTGGATATGTAAACTGAAGTGTAGTTTTATATGATGTTATATCAGTACACAAAGTTAGTTATCTCTGATAAAAATCGTTTAATTAAGATATAGAATGGTCTATCATCCCTAATAGACATGTTAACTTTAATAGTGTAATTTATCTTGTTATGATGTTTCTTCCCCTCATGTACACACTTCATGTGACAGCGTGCAGCATTTTTTAAACATGAACATAGTAAAACTTTGGACATTATTTTTGTATGGCTATATCGCTAGACAAATCATTTTCTTCTAGGTAATTTGTTAAGATATTTCTAAAATAATAGTCAAAGGTTCGAGAAGTACGACTCTAAATGTTTTAGACTCTTAACTTAATTATCATGATGTTTGTTCAATGGTTCTACACACAAAGTCATATTTATTTGTCGTGGTACGTAAATGACTATGTGGTTTAGATAGCATAGTTAAATACTCTTAATCGATCGTAAATTTTGTTGTGCAATTGGAATGACATGTGATTTTATGTTGATTGTGTTACATGATAGAAAGACACATAGAGTGGTCCAAATATGTCTACCATACAAACCAAGCAATAGCGGCCAAAGAAATCATAAGAATTAAATCATAAACACGCTATCCTCCTTAACAGGTAGGTCACATTAAATATTGTGGGTTATCTTGTTCCAACATTTTTTCCTCTCATTTAGACACTCCATGTTATAATGTGCAAAATTTTATAAACATGATGTGGTAAAACTTTGGCAATTATATTTATATGAATATACTTCTAATGATAATTTTTTTCCTTCTAGGTATATTTGTTATCATGTTTATACTTCAATAGTAAAAGTTAGAGAAGTACGACTCTAAGTTTTCTTGACTCTTAACTTATCCTAGTCTTTGTTTATTGGTTCTACATAGCCAGTCACATGAATTTTCCGTGTTATATAAAATGACTACGTGGTTGCATAGCATTGTTAAATAGTCTAATCAGTCGTCGATTTTACTATGCAATTGGAATGACATCTATTATTATGTTGAATTTATTACATGAGATAAAGACACACAAAATATTCCAAAGATGTCAACCCTACAAACCAAGCAATATCCGCCAGACTAACTCAAGTCTACACTTTTAAGTTTCTCAGATTAAAAAAAAGTAATGACACATCATGTTGATGCTAAATGAAACATGTCAAGCGAGCGTCTTTTGTGACTTCACTTTGTATGTATCATTAAGAAAACTATTTTATACTGTGAGGGACATTCCCGTCGATAGTGCGTCGACTAATGTTGTATCTTCATCAATTTCTTAACGATTGAGGTTTTATGTCTTCTTGAATCAGCATATTCCTTCAGTGGAGGGACATTCTCATCACCACGAGAATATGTGTTAAGTCGGCCATGTGTATATCATTAAGCCGGTAATTTTCTTAGTGTAAGAGACATGCACATAAACAGTGTGACTAATGTTGTGACTTCATTAATATTAAAATTACACGACTCTGAACTCCGGAAGTCCGTAGATGTTTTGTGAGAGTGTTGTTCCGCTGGCAGTGGAATAAATTTGTTACTTATGTGTACTCAATCATAAAAACAATGTACATAGTGCGACTAATGTCAAGACTTTATTAATACAAATTCCACGACTTCGAACTTATGTAGGCGTTTTGTTGGTGTGTTGGTCTGATTGCAGTCAAATAAGTCATTTCTATGTACTCAATCGTAAAAACAATGTACCCCTCCGTTCACAATTACCTAGTATTTGGTGTTTGGTCAAAACATACTTTATAAATTTTGACCAAATAAATAGAAAAATTAACCTTTATAGTATGAAAGTTTATATTTATTGCTACATATTTAGTCAATATTTAAAATTTTGGCTTTGACTAAATAAACAAAAGAGGGGAAATACGTACTGATTACTTTAATTTTTTGTAAACTGGTTATTCCTAACAGTTCCTATATACCCTTTGCAACCACGTGGCACGATATTTTTTTTGCTCGCAGCTAGCTAGTCTCCTAAGATTGTGGCACCACGATCGATTTTTTTTCCCTTTTGCTTGCAGCCATCACGTGCAGGCCAGTGCAAATTGTTTTTTTCTTGCAGCCATCACGTATGGGCCAAGTTTTTTGTCTTATACACAGCTGGTGTTTTAAACAGACGTGTCACGTAAAAATGTTACGTAACTATTAAATTGTCTTAAAATCTCAACCTCATATTTTAAATCTAACTGTTATACTTAATTTAGATGATGTGGATTAATGTGGTGGCTCGAAAAACTAACTCATTATGCTTTTAGTATATAACTAGCAGGGTGGCCCTCGCAAATGCGAGTGCGTCATATTTAGTATGCTGAAAACTAACTAACAGAGAAATCTATAGATATATTTATATTATATGATAGCAAATGATTAAGTATAAATATAACATGATGAAACAAAAATCACCTACGTGGAGTTACATATTTTAAACTTTTTAGGCGAAGGCTTATCGTGCCAGTACAGAAAATACATATTAATAATCAAATGTGCCACTCTATGTGGAATTAAATTTTAGTCGATGATGTAATGATTAATTATTACACAATGATATTGTTTATATTATCTTTCATTGATAACATAATTGTTTTTCTTATGTTACAATGTTATGGCGCATATTATCTTTTATTTTTAATTATTCGGTCTAGAATTATTAATTTATTATGTATCTTCGAACGTGATATTCGGTAAGTAAAAAGAACTGAAGTTTATGTGTCGTTGCTACATAATTTTCTATTGGTATGCGAGGTTACCACTATTTATGTTAGTGTAAAAGTAAGAACAATATATGTTGTGGTCCAAATATTCATTAGGATCCACTTGAACAATGACCAAACTACGCCTTTTATATTTTTTTCCTGGCCTAGAAATGATTTTTTATGTTCTTTGATTGGAATTGCAACGTAATATTATTTCATAAATTAGTGAAATAAAACTAATTATCCTATTTAAATGGTGTATCAAATAAATGTTCAAATACTAGTTGTAATTAGTGGAGGTATTTCTAATTCCTCTTGCTTACCTAACATGTTCTAGAATATGTGAAGATTTCTCATAATTTTATATATGTGATTTTCAGACGGATTGTTCCTACCATGCAACTTTTAGTTTCAGAATTTCAATATAACTATCTTCTTCAAACACTATCTTCCTCGTTGAAAGGTTGTACAGGATTAAACAACACATTTATCCTGGGCATATCGTGATCTATTTGTTATATGTCGGATGAATATATAATAACGTGTCAACGAAACTCTAACTGAAGAAAAACATAAATAATATTTTCATTAAATTCTAACCACTTGTTTTAGATCTAACTGTCAAAAATAATTAGGATGATGTGGATTAATATGGTGTCTCGAAAAACTAACTCATTTTGCTTTTAGTATATAATAGATGGATAGATAAATAGATAGATAGATGAGCAAGCAGGGAGACGTACGAAGAAAAAAGGACATACCATCACTAACTATTTACTTTTTGACAGAACTCTGACAACAACTGCGTTAAGCATATGGATTTGACACTTGATATATTTGGCATACCACCAACTAGAAACCATGACGGATGGCCACAAGTTCTTTGGTTCATGTCAGTTGATTACTGTGCGAATGTATAAACACAGCACCAAAGGAACACAGGCGGGGTAGCTGAAGACTTCAATACTTAAAGCACGCCCGATCGAGGTGTTGCTTCTAAATTAGTGCTTTAGAATTTGTTTATTCTTCTCACGGACACACCGGCTTCTTGTTCCGTCAGACTTGTTTCTTCTCGATAGAACCAGCAGCAGGTTCGTCGTCACTTCCTCTCGTGCATGCATTCTCAGTGCTATCTGCAGCCTGAAAATTGGTAAATATAAAAAATGTTATAAGATGCATGGTTCAAAATGCATGCATCTTACTGATAGATTGAAGGTATATATACATAGTGTAGCATCCGAACTGCCACGCTGGTTTCATAGAAACCTTGTGCTCACTAGCTAGATGACACAGTTTACTGATCGATTGAAGGCATACATCTCGGTCCATGAGTACTAGTTCAAATTTTCGATCAATTGTAAGTAGCCTTTCAAGTTGAAAAGGGGTAGTACTATAGCTAGCGTGATTAACCGTCACTAGGGAACCAGCTTGTAAGAAGGAGGAAAAGAAGAGGAATCAACAAATGGGTTAACAATGCATACATGGTTCAAATAATTAAACAGTAGAAAAATAATTGAACGTGTAGAAAAGATATATGATTCGCAGGAAATATATATAAGAATATTAGACGGAGCACCTACCTTTAGGATAGGGCGTGGCCATGCCATGAAATAGGGGTGCACCCATCCAGAGGATGTCAAGAAGTCTGCCAAGAACAGTGGCTGCCGCATGCTTTTGCCTTTGAGTATGTCCTTGAGGCGAAAGGCACGGTATCGGAGGCCGGTCTTCTCGGAGCCCATGCAGAGCAGCACGACGCCGACCGTCACATCACGGACCTTCGCCAAGCGGGGGACATTGGCTAACAGATCCCATTCCGAAGGATTCAACCTGCGTTGGAGCTCCCATGACGACGACCCGTCTTCCTCCTTGAGGAACCAAACACTCATACTCATGTATAGCTTTTGGTGAGAGTTTCTTGTAGTTCCGAGGCCTACGAGGCAGGTTGTGCCGTCCTCCATGTCCCCCAGGGCATAGGAGGCCGACCTCGAGCTGTAGCAGTTTACTAATTTGTCCGGAAGGGCTTGATGGGAGAACTCCATGGAGTCGACGTCGAGTGCGGTGAGCATTTCTGCACAGGTCCTCCAATAGATGCGTCGGCCGGCGTGCATCGGCAGGTAGTAATACTTGTACGTGTTCTGGTCGCCTCTCCGCGGTGGCTTGATGCCTTTGGTCGCCGGCGAGTGGGAGCACCACTCGCCCGTGGACGAGCTGTAGACGTGCGCGCGCACCCTGCCGCCGCCCGTGCTCTCTAGGCAGAGCACACGGAACGAGTCCGCCGCATCGCCGCAAGCAGCCAGGAGGAAGCAATGGATGGCCGACGACTTGCCGCCCATGCTCGTGCAGTGGGGTATGCGCAGTCGTGAGCTGGAGAGGGGGTCGAACACGGCCATGCAACGGTCACTGCAGGTTAGGAGTAGGAGGCCGTGGCGGCAGTCCATAAGGCGCCACTTGTAGTCCTCGAAACCCGCGAGGTGGAAATCGCCACGACGGACGATGCCAGCGACATCGCGGTCGGAGCGGAGTAGCGCGCGGTGGAAGGACGGGATGTCGCTGTCGTGGACCGATACGTAGTAGCCAGCAGCGGAGCCGGCGAGATGAAGTCGTTGGCGACGTTGAGCAACCGCGGACAGGCAAAGGCGGCCCTGGCGAGCGAGGGCTGGGACGGGAGGCGGCGGAGGATCTCGGCGAGCATGTCGTCGCCAAGCGACATGAGGGTAGTGGGTTCGCTCTGGCGCTGCCGCTTCAGGCTGCCCATCTCTCCCCGCAGAAATGGTGGCTAGCTACTGGCTATATATGGCTAGGCGCTCGATCGGATGGGGAAGCGATTGCGTGCGTCTCGAGGGGTCGAGTAGTTAAAGCTCATGGCGCTTGGGAAATCGTTTAAGTAATTAATCACTGTTTGCATGCAAATGAATCTAGGACGAGAGATCGAGAAAACGCGTTCATGCAACACTACCGGCCGGAAAATCTGTCTTTCTTTGCCGTGTGCCCGGTGCCCCCGTCTCTCAAAACACGGCAAAAAGGAATTTGCGGTGCTAGACACAAAAGGGTGTCTTTGGTAACCTGTGTGGGCAATCTCTTATCATACAAGCTGAGTCCACCCATGTTGACCACATACAAGTCTGTTTTTTCGGTTATGTTTGGTAGGTCGTATGAGCTCAGCTCAGTTGAAATCTTGTATGGTAGGTCGTATGACTTGGGCCATGCCCTAAAATTATGACTCGCACCCTGCCGCCGCACCAAGAAGCTCTCTTCATTGCGGGAGCTCGCGTTGCCGGTCGGCGCGGAGGCGGAGCTGCGCAGCGACGACCCCAGCTTCCATGGCTCCTTCTACGAGGTCACCGTCACCGGCCACCTCACCTCCAGCGGCCAATACACGGTGGTCTACTCCACGCTCGAGGCCGACGACGGCGCGCCGCTGGGGGAGACCGTCGCCGCCGCCAACATGCGTCCGCGGCCGCCGCGGGCGGGGAGGAGGCGTGGGTTCGAGGTCCACGACGACGTCAAGGCGTTCCACAACGAGGGGTGGTGGCCCGGCGTGGTCACCGCGGTTGAACCGCGGGTGGCCGGCGCGCCGAGGCTGTACAAGGTCGCGTTCCCGACGTCGCGGGAGAGCATGGAGTTCGAGGAGACGGCGCTCCGGCCGCACCGCGTGTTCCAAGCTGGCCGTTGGGTCCCAGCTGCAGAGGTCGTATCGGTAAGTCTTTTTGGTCTGTGAATTGTTTTCTTCACTATTCAGAGTGTGATATGCACGGCCAGATCAGGGATTGTATGAAATTGCAATTTTATTTATTTAGATACATATTAATCTAGCTAACATCCTGCCTGGTTGGCCGTTTTTTCTGTCTTGTCTCCCATTTTATGTTTTTTGGTTTCGGGTCCGGTTTTCCAGTTTCGTGTTTTTCTTCTTGTTGTATTTTCGTTTTTTTCTCTTTTTCTGTTATTTTCTTATTTATTTTTCACTTGCTCTTTTCTTTGATATTTTTTGTCCTTCTTCATACAATTTTTTTCGATTTTTTTTCCTTATTTTGTCTCTTCAATATTAAAAATTCACGCAGTTGGAAAAGAAAGTCCATGAGATTTTTGAAAGCATCATGTTTCAAGAGTATCTAATGATTCAAGAAATATTCACGAATTCCAAAAATAAGTTAAATGATTTATTCAGGTGGGCAGTGTTAGTGTCCTCCCAAGGTCTGGGCATTCTTGAATATTTAAACATGCGGTGTATAGGAGCACCTGGACCTGGGCCTCGAAAACTCTCAGACGAGACCCCTCAGCCTTTCAAGGTCTGGGCATTCTTTCCCAAACTAGGCCATGTCCTGCATTGGTTCTCTCTACAATCTAGTACTCTCATGGGTTGTGGGTCACCATAGGCATATTATGATCTTTGTGCTGTGCATGCTACGTTGTAGCAATAAACCGGAAACTATTCTGCCAAATATTATCTATGACCTATAACTATTGACAACTTAGTTTTTGAAATTAGCTGTACATACATAGTCAATGAGTACCTAAAAAGTCACATAATGGTATACAGTCATGTCTTAGAGTAATATATAAATGATAAATCTAACAAAGTAACGTGCCCTGTCTACCGATTCTATCGGGCGGCTTTTCATCAGCATACTCTCCCTTATAGCACGGAGGGACCAATAATATGCATGCATGCAATAAATCTTTCACATTCACAAATACAAAATAAATTATCTCTTAATCCAATAATCCGATTTGCACGGAGGGGCCAATATTAGTTGCCTTCTCCCCCTGACGCTGGAACCTCCAGTGCTTCCGCACACGGCTGCAGCCAGACTTCGAAGTGAAAGACTGGGAAGAATCGTGCGAGTGATGAGATGGAGGCGGTATCGTCCAGATGGCTAGTTTTTGTTCAGATATCCTTTTTCTCTCATTTTCTTTTGGCTCATATACCATATACCAGATGGCTAGTTTTTGTTCAGGCACCGCTGCGACGAGGTCTGCCACGCCGGGCCGTGCGGGGACTGCCAGGTGGTGAACCTCTCCACACACTGCTTCTGCGGCAAACGAACAGAGGCGATGCTGTGCGGCGAGGTGCCGGTGAAGGGGGGTTTTTCGGACGGGTCTTCTCCTGCAGCGAGGCTTGCGGCCACGGTCTGGCGTGTGGCAACCATGCCTGCCGGGATGTTTGCCACCCGGGGCTGTGCGGGGAGTGCGAGCTCGTGCCGGGGAAGGTCACGCGTGCCACTGCGGCAAGACGAGGCTGCGGGAGCAGAGGGCCAGCTGCTTGGACCGATCCCCACCTGTGACGAGGTTTGCGACAAGAAGTTGCCGTGCGGGGCGCATAGGTGCGAGGTTACGTGTCACGAGGGGCGGTGTCCGCCGTGCTTGGCGCGCGTCGAGCAGAGGTGCCGTTGTGGCTCGTCCGGCCAGATGGTGGAGTGCTACAAGGTCTCATTGGAGGAGTTCCGTTGCAGCAAGCCTTGCGGCCGCAAGAAGAACTGCGGGAGGCACAGGTGCAGTGAGCTGTGTTGCCCGCTGTCGAAGCCGTTTGCTCAGCATGAAGGTGACGGCATCGTGGATCCTCATTTCTGCCAGATACCGTGCGGCAAGAAGCTCCGGTGCGGGCAGCATGGTTGCCAGCATCTCTGCCACAGCGGTCACTGCGATCCTTGCCGCGAGACCATATTCAGTGAGCTCTCTTGTGCCTGTGGCAGGACATCTATTCCGCCGCCGCAGCCGTGCGGCACGCCGACTCCATCGTGCCCACACCAGTGCATGGTCCCTCAGCCCTGTGGGCATCCATCTTCGCATCAATGCCATTTTGGGGACTGCCCGCCTTGCGTCCTGCCGGTGACGAGAGAATGCTCTGGGGGACATGTGATGCTAAGGAACATCCCTTGTGGCTCGAAGGATATCAGATGCAACCAGCCCTGTGGGAAGAACCGTCAGTGTGGACTACATGCCTGCGCCAGGACTTGCCACCCTTCCCCTGTGACCCGCCACCTGCAAATGGAGATGCTAGTTCAAGCTCTGGGGGCAAAGCTTCATGTGGACAGTCATGCGGTGTCCCAAGGAGGGAATGCAAGCACACTTGCAATACCCCGTGCCACCCATCATCGCCCTGCCCAGATATGAGATGTGAAGTCCGTGTGGCTATTGCCTGTTCTTGTGGCCGTATCACTTCAACTGTGCCCTGCAGCGCTGGTGGATCCTACGACGGTGATAATGTGCTCGACATGTCCATCATACAGCAGCTGCCAATGCCTCTCCAACCAGTGGAATCAAATGAGAAGAGGGTACCTCTTGGCCAGAGGAAACTTTGCTGTGATGACGAGTGTGCAAAAATGGAGAGGAAAAGAGTCCTTGCTGAAGCTTTTGACATTACACAGCCCAATCTGGATGGGTTGCATTTCGGTGAGAACTCAAATGCGAACTGCTCTCTGATCTTTACCGCCGCGAGCCGAAGTGGGTGCTGGCCATAGAGGAGAGGTGCAAATTTCTTGTGCTTGGGAAGACGAGAGGGAATTCTTCAAGCAACATCAAGGTCCATGTCTTATGTCACATGACCAAGGATAAGAGGGATGCTATTAGGCTCATTGCAGATAGGTGGAAGCTGTCTGTCCAGGAGGTTGGTTGGGAGCCCAGGCGTTTTGTTACCATTCATGTCAAACCTAAGTCGAAGGTGCCTGCTCGTGTTCTGGGCTACAAGGCTGGTGCCCCTGTTTCGGCTTCACATCCTTACTTCGATGGCATGGTGGACATGTACCCGAGGCTCGTTGTTGCTATGCTCGACCTGCCAAGGGAGGCTGATGTTAGCTCTCTGGTCTTGAGGTTTGGTGGGGAGTGTGAATTGGTCTGGCTGAACGACAGGAATGCCCTGGCAGTCTTCAGTGATCCAGTTAGAGCCGCCACAGCGCTGAGGCGGCTGGACTATGGGTCTGCTTACCAGGGTGCTGCGATGTTTTCCCCAAGCACCATCACTCAGGCTTCAGCATCAGGCAATGTGTGGGCACAAAGAGATGGAAGGTCGGCTGCAAAGGCCATTACCAATCCATGGAACAAGGCTGGTGCCTTGGAGCCTGAGCCATCTGGATACTGGGCGGTACTTGGTCATTCTCCAGGGACAAGTGTGCCTGGTCAAGCTCAAGGGTCGGCGTGGAGACATGGTGATGCTGCTGCCGGCCAGGTCATGGGTGCAAACAGATGGAATGCTCTGGAGTATGCTGCTGCCACAAGCTCTGGGCCAACCAACAGATACAAGCTGCCTTCTCACCCTGACGCTGGATCCTCCAGTGCTTCCGCACAGGGCGCTGGGCAAGCAGTGCATAAGCTGCAGCCAGACTTCGAAGTGGAAGACTGGGAAGAATCGTGCGAGTGATGAGGCGGAGGCGGTATCGTCCAGATGGCTAGTTTTTGTTCAGATACAGATATCGTTTTTCTCTCATTTTCTTTTGGTTCATATACCATGTATATCAAGGCTGGTATTATGTCGAATAGGTTCCTGGTTGTTGCATATTCGGTCTGAGGTACCGATTCTGTCGCTGGGGCAAAATCCCCCCATGTTAGGCTGCTGCTTCTTGCACAGACCATCATCTGAATCGAAAAAAAATACGCCATTGATTTGCTCTCTCTCTGCTCATTTTGTGGGTTTGAATGTGTAGTTTATTGGATATTAAGTAAAAGTCAGGTAATGATTTCTTAGATACTAAACTATGACTTTAGCTGATGTTTGTCCTTCGGATTAATCGTGATGACAAATGGAAGATAAATACATCACCTGGAGTATTTTTCTACCGTATTGCTTACGCATTGCTATTTGTTTTTGAGATGTATTCCAGTGCAGGCTGGACCTTGGAATGACAGGCTGTATTTGTACATATGTATTTCAACATATTCACTTGCATTTGTGTAGGACACTAAGAAAACCACACATGTGTATTTCAACATATTCATCATGTGTAGGAAGTCTACTTATGAATTGGGTTGTTACATTGTTTGTTTGCCTGGAACAGAACCTGGACCCTATGACTAATCGTGCCTTGATTTTAACACTGCAGGATGAGGAATGTAGCATATAGTATATGCAAAGGATTCTGAATCTGCTCTGATTTTCACCTTGCTTCTTAGGGTAAAGTAATCAAGGGAAGTCTGAAGCCTTTCTATGCCCGTTGAATTTGTTAGTTTAGTAGAGTTTTCACAAGTTTATTGGCTACTTGCATGCTTTTTACATGAAGCTAATTTGCTAGTTGCATGACAGGTACTAAAGGACTGATTCACATTTCGCTGCGCACCTAAATCTGCATGGTGACCAAGTCCATGCCCTTGGCTTTGTTGAATCCATGACAATCCCATTCAGATCTCGCTCCAGCTCTGCCAGTGACCAATTTCAACACAATTCCGATGAGCTCCTGTCCTACTACGTGCTTGATTATAAATGAGCAACTACAAAGAGGAACACAACGAAATTAGCCAAGCTATGCTCATAGAAACCTCTCCATATGTATCATGTTTTGTTTGGGATGTTTGAGGAAACCAAAAACAAAAGTATGACAAGTCCGCTGCAATGAGTGAGTGCCCTGGAGGTCCGAGCTGCAGCTTTTTGTTAGAAAAAAGATGCATGTGCGCTTGAAGATGGCTGAACCTCATCCATGTGGCGGACTCGATAACGTCTCGACGAGGTTGCTGGGTCTTGTTAATAATAACTAGATAAATAAGAGGTGTTGGTTCTTGTTAATACCCTTTTATACGCAATGCTTGTGTTGCTGGGTCTTAAAGTTGCATTCGCTGCTTAAGATCCATCTCTTTCTCAAAATTATATATTTTTAAAATATTATAATGTGAAATATATGCATACCAGATTAGCGAGTAGATGTACTGGAACGCGTCCATAGACATCTTGTAAGATCTTTTAAGGACATCTATAATTTGATGATGCTAGCACATTCTGGCATCCACTCGTATATACAAGTGCACATTTGGTACTCCCAAGCACATTTGGACATTAAGTAACAAGTCAGGTATAGATTCCTTAGATTCTAAACTATGACTTTAGCTGCTGTTTGTCCTTCAGACTAATCGTAATGACAAATGGAAGATAAATACATCACCTGGAGTATTTTCTACCGTATTGCTTACGCATAGCTATTTGTTTGAAATGTATTCCAGTGCAGGCTGGACCATGGGATGACATGCTGTATTTGTACATATGTATTTCAACATCTTCGCATATTCACCTGCATTTGTGTACGAAACCAAGAAAACCATACATGTGTATTTCAACATATTCATCATGTGTAGGAAGTCTACTTATGAATTGGGTTGTTACATTGTTTGTTTGCCTGGAACAGAACCTGGACCCTATGACTAATCGTGCCTTGATTTTAACACTGCAGGATGAGGAATGTAGCATACATATGCAAAGGATTCTGAATCTGCTCTGGTTTTCACCTTGCTTCTTAGGGTAAAGTAATCAACGGAAGTCTGAAGCCTTTCTATGCCCATTGAATTTGCTAGTTTAAACTTTTAACAAGTTTATTTTGCTACTTTCATGTTCTTTACATGAAGCTAATTTGCTAGTTGCATGACCAGTACTGAACGACTGTTTCACATTTCGCCGCACAACTAAATTTGCATGGTGTGTGACCAAGTCCATGCCCTTGGCTTTGTTGAATGCATGACAATCCCATTCAGATTTTGCTCCAGCTCTACCAGTGACCAATTTCAACACAATCATGATGAGCTCCTACTGCGCGTGCTTGATTATAAATAAGCAACTACAAAGAGGAACGCAGCAAAATTAGCCATAGCTGGTATGCTCTTAGAAACCTCTCCATATGTATCATGATTGGGATATGTGAGGAAACCAAAAACAAAAAAATGACAGGTCCTCTGTAATGAGTGAGTCAAGTGATTCTATCGAGAGGATTGGTGGCGCAAAGCCATGAGCGGAAGCAGAAATAGCCTGCAGTTTTAGAAGGGGATTATCTTGGCTGCATATATTTTCTGCATGTGTGAAAGGAGCGAGGCCGAAGAAATTTTCAGAGTGAGCTACTCCCGGCTGCTTCGGTAGCTAACCTGACGAGAAGCGACGTCGATTTTCTGGCCCTGGCTGAGAGCAGCGCTCGGCTTCGGAGGGTCGAGTGGCGCGCGTATTCGGGCACCTAGGGTTGTAACTGTAGTGACTAGTGAGTGATGTGCAGGCTTGGATATTGGAATGACAGGCTGCATTTGTACATATGTAAGTTCACCTGCATTTATTTAGGACACTAGAACATCTCGGCGCCTACATCTTGTCCGCCAGCAGCATCGGATGACGCCGGATGGACGCTATTGGCGCGTTGGTGCCGTCTGGATGCGCCACGTGCTATTTGGGTGCGCCGATTCCCACTCGCGGTGCCAATATATTTTATTGTCGGGCTTGTCCTTGACGACCCCGCTTGGCGCTGCGACGTCGTCACCACAGATGAGGTGGAAGAACGGAGTCACGATCACCGTGAGATGCTAACGCAGCGATCAGGCGCAGGCGTCCTCCATGGAGAGCGGAGGAACGATGTTCCTGGACTCCTCCATGGTGGCATGGAGCCCCATAAACTCCTCCGGGTTGCGGAGGCCAACGCCACCGTGCCATAGCGAGATTGTGTGGCGTCCTCGTCAGCGTCGGCTCCTTCACCCGCTTCATCGGCTCTGACGGAGGAGCTCACGGATGGAGATGCATGTCGTCAATGTTGCCATTCCGGCGGCGCGGCGACGTGTCCACCTCGTCCTTGACCGCTCGGAGCAATGTCGGGACCGGTGTGCGTGACGATCCACGGGAGGGAGGACGAGTCCCGTCGGGAGGCCGACGTGGAACTAGTCCTCCTCGATTCCCAGCGGTTTGCCGGAGGTGGGGGTGGTGGGAACACCGGAGCAGGCGCATGCAGCCGCTCACCGCAGGCACGGATATGACCGATGACGGCACAGAGCGTGCTCCGAGGCCCGACGACATTATCTCGGCGCCGGCCCAGGCCCGTCCTAGCGCGTCATGTTCTCCCGGTGGAGGCGCCGGAATTCCTCGCTAGGCCAGTGCGAGAGAGAGGGCAGTGGCGATGGGTCACGCGCATGCCAATAGACGCTTAGCTGGTCGGCACATAGCCGCGAGCATCTTTTTTCTATAAACGGTAAGTATGCATAGTGGCTTTCCCGCTCAACGCTGCCATAGCACCTTGCTCGGCGTGAGGACAAGCATCACCCGGCGGACGAGTTTACTTGACCAATGCTGTGTGGTTGAGTGACAGACTCCACTCTCCCTTCCACACATTTACTGCTCTCTTCTCCTTCCTCAGCGCCGGGCTTGCATCGGCGATCCAGCATCTCGTGGTAAGCTCTAGCACATCTCCCTCTCTCATCACTCTCTGGCCGGCGCCTGCGGCATACGGTGTAGAGTACCTAGCGGTGGCCGCCGGCTGGCTGGGCTTAGTTAGGTAGCCTTTTTTGGGTAGGATCAACTAAGTAAGTTACATCGATCCGCCAGTTGTGTGGCCGCTCGCCAGAATCCCGTGGGCGCAGCCGCTTATCTATGGCCAAAAACAAGGATATCATCATTATCCTGACTAGTAGTGCTTGTCACTTGACACGATAAACAATTCTTCGTATCTTCCATCCAATATCCAACACAAAATTTCAGCATCCCTCGAAGGAGAACACATGGTTTTGATGAGAATATGCTTATGCAGCAAAGTTACATAGGCTGGTGCTGATGATCCAGAATTACACCTGCGCCCATACCATATAGTCGTGCCATGTGGGATAGCACCAGCAAGGCTTAGGCACAGGCCATCTGTTAACAAGTTTCAAGCAAAAAATAAGGTGTTGAACAAAAGCAATTAAACATACATATCAAAGGTGAAGGTGTATACCTGTTTGGGTTCTGAACGTTGATCATATCAGTAGCATCAGGCCTACAGATAGAAGATAATTTCTTTAATATCAAATGGCTTGACCAATAAACACCATGAAACGATCAAAATCATGCACAGAGCGAGAGAGGATAAATGGTTCAAGTGACAGCAAGTTGGGACTTTTGCCAACTGGCACGAGTTTTAACCTAACCTGAACAACCAAGAGAATTGAACAGGACTTTTTTTGCATTCTAAATTCGGGTTTTAAATGACTCAAATTCAGTTAGTAACACTAGAAAGATGACAAAAGTGTAGTGAAGGCAAATGCATCCCTCCAGCTTGAATGTTGTGGTGCACAAAAAATCACTTGCAAACCATACAAAAATCTACATGGATACATAAATTAACATACTTTGTATCCAAACTCCTCAAGACTTCGAGCACTACATTCCTGGGCAGGTACGGAGTTTCTTCCAGGCCGTAGAAGTCCATGCCCATAAAATTCCCAGCATAATCAATAAGAGGCCCTCCAATCCCAGCCTAGCATAAAAACAGAAAGATGATCTTTGTAAACTTCAATGGATGCAAAATGTAGAAATTACCGCATTGCAGCATACCTTTGTGATTTTACAAGTGGACAACTTAAGCTCTTTGCAATCGAGTTCACTTGGCTTGTCAATCAAAGTTCCACCTGTGGCTATTAATTTGCCTGATTCGTACACGCGCCCTACAGCAGCTACTTCCCCACAAGGTTCCGATGGCAACTCATCACAGATTTGCACTGTCCGAGTACAGCGAGAACCTATGATGGTTATGATGGCGATGTTGTAATGTAGAGTGTACTTTTCCAACGTGCCTGTGGCATGTTCATTATCTGGAAGGCACACTTCAATCTGATACGATAAATATAGTGAGACAAACCAGCTGTGTCTTAATGAACCAGTAAATTACGGGGTTTAACATTATTAGCGGTACCAACCTTCAAATTGTCAGCAACCTTAGCTTCATCGTCAGTATTTCTAACCAAACTCGCTGAAGTCAGAACTCTTGTGGTGAACTCATTGCAGCCTATGACTATGCCTGTGCAAGCAAAAAACCTTTTATCTCCTACAAAAGAACAATTGAGATCATTGTAGTTAGTAATGGAACATGAAAATGAATACAGGTCGAAAAGTGACGAGCTTATCATAGATTCAGTACCACTGAATGAAGCTAGTGCGACAACACTTTGAGACATATCGAAAGCAACTCGTTCTGTGAGTTTACTCCAGATGTCTTCATCAAATTCCTCTTCAAAATTACAAAGCAAACGCATGTCACCTGGTTGCACAATCAAGTTGCAGTAGTTAAGGCAGTGAACTGAAAGTTTGCAGCAAAATAGAGTAATAAGCACAAGAAAAAGAAATAACTCACAATCACTTGAAACTGGGACAGGATAACCTCTGGACCTTAACCTATTCCTAGCAGCCTCCTTGTATTCTGGTGCAACAAGGTGGAGTGAGTGATCGCCCATATATATGTGTAACTAACAGCGATCAGGAAAACTGAATGCAGGGACTTACCGCTATCACCATGAGCCGGCCAACTACGACCACACAATAAACGCTTGAAACAGTCTCCTGGAGCTGATGCCGCAAGGTAAAGCAATTGTTAATAACAATGCAATATCGGAATACCAATGATAGATATGTAACATTAGAAGTGGTAGGTACAAACCTGATTGACCTTCTGGATCACAACAATGACATGCGGACTGCTTCTTTTCCATCCTTGAGCTACCTACAGTTGAAAAGACAAGACAGTGAACAGAATTCAAAATACTCCCTCCATTCCGAATTAGTTACACAGATACTAAAAAGTGTTGTGCAGTACAGCACATGATTTATATTCTTATACTGCATATCCATGTACTTAGTATTAAAAAACCAGCACAGGCAGCCGGTATAACCAGCAAACTAGTTAAATTTGCACCAACGGCAAGGAAATTACAAATGTCGTTGTAAATTAGTATTGTGACGATTTACATATAGTTCATAATTTAGGAGTACTTCAGGAGTGAGTTTGCTCTATTCACCTTCTAAACAGGACATATCAGATGGGGGCCATGGTTTCAACTTGACTTTGTCAAAAACTTTTATCCTGGGTTTCCACGACAAAGCAAGTCTACGCTCAAAATCAGCTGATCTAGCCTTCCTGCAGAATTTAGTGAACTCATAAGAGTAAATTCAAAAAAGTAGACCATGCATCATATGTGTGTATAGATACAGAACTATGCAAACTGAAATTATAAACAGGGTACGAAGAAAAAAGGAGGGCTTGGTAAATGATTTCCACTGTGTACAATAATGAAAACGGGGGAAGGCAAATCACAGCATGACATCACAAAAAGGCACAACTAATTTAAAATTCCCCTTATAAATTTTCCAAAGCATGTGTAAGCCAACTTTAGACTATATATGTAGCTTTTAGGTGCAGGGAGTACGGAGGGCATACCTATCGACGCATGCTTTCTGAAACACAGCCAGAAATTCCATGATTGTACTCCTAGGTATGAAAGTAGTCCCTTCTTTACCATAACAGTTGGACCCAACAACATCCCCAAGAAAATCAATGAGGATTACTCCATTCTCAGCCTAGAAAAGGAACAAAGTGGTGCTCAGTTAAGCAGAAAAAAAATCAGTGATGTTGAACGAGGTTTGCATAACTGAAAGAGAGTAATGTTTGCTGAGAGAAAATATGGTGCATATAATGGTACATGAAGTTATACATATCGATTATTTATTTTCACCATGTATAGAAGTAAAAGAGAAATCAACAGTGCACCATAGAAATTTCGCAATGTTGAGATTGCAACCTCTCGACGAAAAGCACCCATCAAATCGCCAGCAAACATCCCAGTGGTGGTCATTAATTGTCCTGAGTTGAAGCAGCGCCGAACAGAGACCAGTTGACTAGGAGACTCAATCTTCTGATGCTGATGCTGATGATCTAGACAAGCTGCACGAACAGAACCGGGTTCTGGCAAGAAACTGACAACAGCAAGATTGTGTTTTAAGTCGTGGAATACCAAAACTCCTTCGACAACCTGATAGTTTGGAAGGCACACTTTAACCTGCAATAATGAAAGCGGTCAGCTGAGTGGGTACCATTAATCTTAGATAGGCAAGCAGTAGATACTACTCGTACGGGGAAAAATTGGCAGTACCGACCTTTATGTTGTAACTGACCACGCTATCATGATCAGTGGATCTAAACAAGGTTAATGTTGTCAGAAGATTTGCTCTAGGTTCAGTGTGATCAAAAACTATGCCTGGATGCATGGAACCACCTGCAAAAGAAGTTAATTTTCAATCACAAAGTTTATATATTCGGAGTGATTAGAATCAGATGATGTGTATAAGCAGGCACCTTCATCGAATGAAGCAAGGGATACAACACTTTGAGCCCAGCTTGAGGCAACATGTTGACTGATTAAGCTCCAGACTAATGGAATAGCATGGATGCATGGTTCGATGAATTGCTTGGATGCATCACTTGAGCTACCAGATTTCCCTTCCTCACATCGGTTAGCCGGACGCAAACGTCTTAGCACTGTACAAGACAAACGTGAGTGTTACAAACTGTGCAGGAAAGGAAGAAGTGGCGAAAAACAACGGCTCACCTCCATCAGTTGAGCCAAATTTTCGTTTTCTACTCAGGAATTTTGAGGCGACACCTCTCTGAGACAGCATCTTCGAAACCTAGAGGGCAAATAGGTGGGAATCCATGGAACGAAATCAGGCACGAACCAAGGCAGGATGAAAAATCAATAGCAAATGCATCCAAAACACGAGAGCATACTAAACCTAGATCTATTATTATGGTGCTATTATTCTACAGCTGATTGAGATCCTATCGTTGGGGGCGGAACTAGGGTTACGAGCAGCGGGAGTCAGGACGAGCATGAACATGTTGAAGATCCATACCTGATGAAGGCTTCGAGGGGAGCGCAGATGAATGTTCGCTACTTTGGAAGTTATGAACACTCGAACTACTTTGAAAGTTTTGTACACGAAATTGAGCAGGTTTCATTCTCATACTCAATTTCAAGTTTCTCAATTTTGAATAGATATTTAAAACCTATTTAGCCAGAATTTTTCACGCTCAGCTGACCATTTGAAATACTATATGACGAGTAGGTTAACATCCACATTTCGCCCGACTTTCATTTTGTATTTTTTCGTTTCAACGATCATATACGAGATATACGAATAAAAATAAAAATTAATGTGTGTTTGAACGGACCGTGAGTTTGAACGATTTTTGAAAACGTCGTTGAACGGAATTTGGTTTTGAACAGAAATGCGAGAACAGTTGCATGGATTGTGTCTTTGATAAACCGACAATTGAACCCGACGAACCGGCTGTCCGACCGGTGAACCGTGAACCGACGCCCTTACCGGTTGGATCACCGGTCCGTTTTTTAAACTTTGCTTTGCGCATTCGAATTACTTTCATGCGATGAACGGAAAGTATTTTTGAACGGTTTTCAATAAGTGAACAAAATAGGTGTTTGAACGGAGACTATTTTTGAACGATTTTAAAAAGTGAACATAAATTTTTGAACGAATCCGGTGGGATCCGGTGGGCTTGTCCGGATCGAAGAACCTATAGATAAGGGTTAGATTAGGGTTAGGTTTAATTCAAAGCAGGGCTGCCGTTTCATTAGGGTTAGGTTAGGGTTTTGGATGAACAAAAGATGAAGTGAGAGGGAGAGGGTGGAGACTTACCCGCAGTGGATCGGATCACCGGCGGCTGAACTGGATCACGGAGGCGAGAGGTGAGCTCTCGTTCACCAGCAGTGGGGCAACGATGTGGAGGAATTCTAAAGCGAGAGGTGGGAGATTGGTCAGGTCGCAACGCGTCCCGGCTGCCCGGGCTTTGCTGACGTTTTGCTTCGTAGTGAGAACGATTCTATCGACCAAATCTAATTAGCTTGGTGGGCCTTCAAGCCCAGGCCATAGGCTTTTGTGTAGTTGGGCTCTGGATCTCTGCTTCGTCCTGGAAACAATAGGCAGCCAAGGCGAAACACGAACTAGCTAGTAGCCAATCCATCCATTCCTTTTGTTTGGTTCTCCCTTGCGCAAACCAGCAGAGGCATCAACGCTTTAGGTCTCCTCAGTCCTCACCCCACAGCTCCTTCACTTTATCCTATCTAATTTACACAACCGTATTCCGATTTGAAATAAAATCTACACGACATATATGTGCATCGACAAGTAGGTTCCATTCCCATGATCGTTTGTGAATTTCGTCGGCTGTAGTTTGTTAATATAGCGCCAGAGTTCACACCATTTTTAGATTTTTTTTTTGTCAAATTCGTCGCACTCGGTCGACCGTTTAGAATTTCCTTCAACGAATAGATCGATCTAGCCATTTTACACAACGTTTGTGTTGTAACTTTTTCGTTTCGTCGAACATCAATCGTCGTAGTTTTGTGTTGTCTGGATGACGATCTCGCCGTTTGGCTCTTTTTTTCTATCCATTTCGTGTCCGCGCCAAACCAGTTCCAGAGCGTCGTCATCCAGACAGCGACAAGTAAATGGTGTTCTTTTTGTTCTATTTGGGTCGACGTGTTGGAGTTGGCGTGAGCGTGTAATGTATTATATTCCTGTTTTGGTACTAAAATATTCTAGACACAATATTTGCTCTATATTTTCTACATATCCGGAAAAAATTAGTTACACTGTAGCGCCCCCAGGCTTCGACAAATTCCTGGATCCACTGGTCACGGCAGTCTACATTCCGTCCTATGTCGTGTTTTCCTTTCTGCGATCTTAAGCTGGAACACGTACAGACTCGAAATAATTTTCTTGCGGAAGGACTCAGAATATTTTGAAGTGATCAAGTTTGAAAAGTTACTCGGAAGCCAAACTGGTTAACTGGTCGCCCTCTGCCGTGTGGGCCCGGGGTTTCGGAGGCTCAAAGCGCAGGAGCAACCCAACTCAAATATCTCCAACACTCAGGCTTCAGCATCAGGCAATGTGTGGGCACAAAGAGATGGAGGATCGGCTGCAAAGGCCAGTGCCAATCCATGGAAGAAGGCTGGTGCCTTTGAGCCTGAGCCATCTGGATACTGGGCGGTACTTTTTTTTTAGAGGAGAAT
Source organism: Poa pratensis (assembly GCA_947311845.1). Taxonomy (NCBI): domain Eukaryota; kingdom Viridiplantae; phylum Streptophyta; class Magnoliopsida; order Poales; family Poaceae; genus Poa; species Poa pratensis. The sequence continues at coordinate 4,321,428 of CAMZMU010000041.1, read as the reverse complement.
CCGACGCATATATTAAGAAGCTCAACACACTTTTACAGAAAGGTCCAAAAGAAAAAAGAAAACTACAACGGGGCCCAGAAAAGTGCAAAGAGCACCCCAAGCCCCAGGAAGGAATTACAATCGGACCCCAAAGCACACCCAAACACCTAGTCGACGACGGTGCCGCCGTACCACTCGCCGGCGAGAAGAAGGCGCCACCACAGCTTGTAGGAGACCGCAGAAGCCGTCCGTCGCCGCGCGGCGGAACTGAGAAGCGATGAACGCGTACGGCCAGAACACCTGCTTCCCGCAACCTCCGAGCCTCCAGCCGGCACCGCGCCGCCCAGGCCAACCACCGCGACCAGCACACCACCTCCAGGCTCCACTCCCCTCGCCACCAAGGCCGGCCGGAGTAGAAGCACCGAAGAAAGCCACCTGCAACTCAAGCACCAAAAACAGAACAACCACCTCCCGCTGCTCCTCCCCCCGCCACCACGGCTGTCCAGAAGAGCAAAGAAGGAGAAGGAGGTCCGACGAAACAGCTCCACGACCTTCCCGGCGACGAGGCCGGAACGGGGGAAGAAGGGGGAGCACCACGCCCAACACACCGCCGCCATCGCCTCCGTCCTCGATAGCGACGCAAGGGCACTCACACCTACCGAACTACAACCTATCTACACCCGAGCAAGAGCCCGAGCTCCCCCACCTCACGGTGCCGGAACGGCGACCAGAGGCAGAGGGGAGCGTGGATCTGCCGGCGAGAGGAGGAGAAACTGGAGTCGCCCTTCTTTCCGCCTTGCTCTACTGTAGACGGGAAACGGGCGAGGAGCAAAGGCACCTTTTCTATATCCTGATACTGGGCGGTACTTGGTCATTCTCCTGGGACAAGTGTGCCTGGTCAAGCTCCAGGGTCGGCGTGGAGACATGGCGATGCTGCTGCTGGCCAGGTCATGGGTACAAACAGATGGAATGCTCTGGAGTCTGCTTCTGCCACAAGCTCTGGGCCAACCGACAGATACAAGCTGCCTTCTCACCCTGACGCTGGATCCTCCAGTGCTTCCGCACAGGGCGCTGGGCAAGCAGTGCACAAGCTGCAGCCAGACTTCGAAGTGGAAGACTGAGAAGAATCATGCGAGTGATGGGGCGGAGGTGGTTCGTCGAGATGGCTAGTTTTTGTTCAGATATCATTTTTTCTCTCATTTTCTTTTGGGCTCATATACCATGTATATCAAGGCTGGTATTATGTCAAGTAGGTTCCTGGTTGTTGCATGTTCGGTCTGAGGTACTGATTCTGTCGCTGGGGCAAAGTACCCATGTAAGGCTGCTGCTTCTTGCGCAGATCATCATCTGAATCAAGAAAAAACACGCCACTAATTTGCTCTCTCTGCTCGTTTTGTGGGTTTGAACTTTGAATGTGTAGTTTATTGGAACAAGTCAGGCACAGATTTCTTAGATTCTAAACTATTACTTCATCTGTTGTTTGTCCTTCGGATTACTAGTTATGACAGATGGAAAGATAAGTACATCACCTGGAGTATTTTTGTACTATATTGCTTACGCGTTGCTGTTAGTTTGAGATGTATTCCAGTGCAGGCTGGACCTTGGAATCACAGGCCGTATTTGTACATAAGTATTTCAACATATTCACCTCCATTTGTTTAGGACACTAAGAAAACCACACATATGCTAAAAGGTTTTCTCAAGCCCTAATGTCGTTTTAAGGGCATGCCATATGTACTTAAGCATTGAAGCTAGAAAGACAGGCTTTTGGCTTAGATATCATTATGCTAATGCAAGTTCATATTTTGTTACTTATTTTCGAACATACGATTTCATTTTTGTAAATTGCTTGAATGATCTTTTTCATTGATTCCTATTTCTTTGTTTCTGTTTAGGAAGCAACACATGTATGATTGCATTTGTGCTCATTAGCTATTTAGCTGATGCGCTTTGCTTCCGCCATAACGTTGTTTAGTAGAGACACCAATAACAGATCTCCAACAATAAGCTCTTATCCTGATCAACTCTTTGTATTTTCGTTATGTGTATAATTTAATGGGTGAATACTATATATTTTCATGTTACATTTTGCTTTATTAAGCATGGTGCTGCAAGTTGGTACTAAGCCTTTGGGTGGAATAATGACAGTGCAGCAGCAACTAGCCCGTCGAGAAAGCACTTGCAGGTTCTCAGGGTGTATCTTGGTGTTTTTTCCTGCTACCGCCTGGTAAAGTGTTATTGTTTTTGTATATAATCAAGTAGATAATCTGTTACGTCTACTTGATTTCTTTAAGGCTACTCCTAAAGAAGATGCAACACATTTGTTGACCTACCATCTCCTCAAGCTACCGAAAGCGGCGCTGCAGCCTATGTAGGAAGTCTACTTATGATTTGGGTTCTTACACCGTTTGTTTGTCTGGAACAGAACCTAGACCCTCTGACTAATCGTGCCTTGATTTTGACACTTCAGGATGAGGAATGTAGCATATATTTTTTTTAGATAAAGAATGTATATTAATATCGCGGAGATACAAATTACACCCAGCCTCTGCAACAACGCAACCCAGCCTCTGCAACAACGCAATAACCAAAAGCTATTACGGATGCACACAGCCGAAAGACAATAAGAAGAAGAAATAAAAAAGAAAAGTCCCGCTACAGAGTTGCAGTCCTTACAGTAGCCGCACAACCACCACCAAGACACCACCTGATGTCCATTTCTTCAAAAGCAATGTCTTCAATAAGAACAGTGCCAGGCACAACCAATGAAGGCCAGACCTTGGGTTTTCACCCTGAAGATACTCCCCACTCTCAAAACAATGTCTTCAGCAAGACCATTGACAGGCACAACCAATTAAGGCCAGACCTTGGATTTTCACCCTGAAAGGTAGGACTTTGAACTTCACTTGTGATGTTGCCTCCACTAACATACCGCTGCTCCGCCTCCTGCAACTCCAAGCAAGTTCCTCATCGCCGCAAAGCCTCCAATCACCATTTGCTAGTCCTTTAATCTCAGCTTTCATGACATTCCCCGCCTCTGCCTACACCATGGATTTGCCCATGATGGCACAGACGCAGAGCTTCACGCCGCTACCTCCGGCGTGACCGAATCCCCCCGATCCAGCAATCTTTAGGCATTAGCCCATGATAGATCACCGGCGGAGCCTTCCGAAACTCGACACTCTTGCCAGATCAAGGCGTCAAGAAGATCTTCATCTTCACGGTGAGAGCAACCCTAGGACCACCACCAATTATTCAGGCTTACCAGCCGGCCCCCACGCCGCCGGACCGCCGGTGTGCCACCTGCCCAACCGACAGCAGTGGCACACGGCCAGAGCCGAGACGAGCCCCGCGTCACCACGAGTGCCCCGCCTGAGAACCTCGAGCCTGTAATGGATGGCACCGTGCAGCAGTGGCCCTCCGACCCAAATCGGACCCAGGTGGATCCAGATCGGGCCCGGGCGACGCCGATTCACAGCTTCGGCCGCCGCGCACACCGCCATCAGCTCCACCCTCACGGCCTTCTTTTCCTCGCCCCAGCTCCTCCAGAGCTCCACCATGCGCCACCGACCCACAACTCCATCTCCCCGCGCGTGGAGCTGAAGGCAGGGTGCGCTCCTTGCCCCCCGTTTTGGATGGGTCAAACCTTCCTCGCGTGAGGGGTTGGTCTTTGATCTCACCAAACAAATCAAACTTGAAGTGTAATAAACTGAAAATGAATCAATGTTACTCACCTCTAGCATGGAAGAAGCTCGCAGCGCGAGGAACAGTGCTTTTCAGGTCGTCAATCCCAGGGAGGCGTTCGCGTCCAAGGTGGCGCGGAGGAAGGGCGGCAGCGTCCGCGCCGCCGCCAACCGCGCGGAGGAAGACCAGCAGCGAGCGTATGTGGACGCATGGAGGAAACGGCGGAGGCGGCGGCGCCGTTTCCGTCGCCAGGAAGACACACCATAGAACAGAGGGGAGGGATTGCACTGTTGAGGAAGAAAGATGGAGCGATATGCGATGATTTTCAGAGATAATTAAGGTCGCTCTGAAACAGCTTTTGCGTCATCCACGGCTCCACGTGAGGAAGGTTTGACCCGTTGATTGTGCCTCTTTTCCGAGCGGACGTGGGCGCTAGGGGCGGACTTGTTCGGCAGAGTTTTCGCCTACTCAAAGTGGGGAGAACAAACCAATCTCGACCGTTTGATGAATCGATATGGACGGTCAAGATCTTGTTTTCCTGCAGGCAGAGTTTTCGTCCGCTCTTCGTAATTGCTAAGTGCACACGGGAATAGGTTTGGATTGATCTTAGCGGTTCGATTTAACCAGGTGGGGCTGATCCGGTGGTGTTGGTCCGCTTGTGTATATTTGTTGGGGTGTATTTAGGAAAGAAAATGTTTGCTTGTTTAATAGTAGTATAGATAGTATTTTGTCCTCGATTATTGTATATATATATAGAAAGGAAACATCTTGCCGAGGTTCAACTGACCTAAGTTTTTTTGAATACTCCCATGAGTTGCGATGGTTAATAATTGTGATTCTATCTGTAGTATGCAGATGTATACTGAATTATAGATCTTCATACCTTCTGGTCGTCTCCGTTGTTCCAGAATATTTCATTGTACATAATAATATGACTACTTTTTCAATAATTGGGATTCTATCTGTAGAAAAACCATAGCCAACAGTTTATGTGTTTAATACCTTAACTAAGCGTTTGCCCAATTGTATGTATTTCCAGTAATTACTTGCATGTTCCGGGACTCATTTGGAGCAAGAATTTTAAGATTTCCTTTCTCCTGAAATCTTGATGACAGTGAGGTCCTCACTCAGCAGAACATGAGCGGCTGTCTGCTTAGTTTGTATTGGTTTTATTCAGCTGACAAGTGATGCACAATACATGGTCTTATGCAACAGCTAGCATATTCCAAATGTTTGCATATCATCAGTGCATTTCATCTGTTAAAGAACTATTGAACTCATTTTTGAGTCGCAATGATTCATGTGTTTCTTCCCTGCATGGAAGCACGCACCAATGGAGCAAACATTGGAAGCCATATTTTTTGTGTGCGACTCCTAAGAACTCTTCTTATCTTATTTGTTTCAGGCATTTAACTCTTGCAACGTTGCTCAAGGACACCTATTTGAGGGGTTCAGTGAAAGTTTCTGTTATGAAAGTGCCTCTACTCAGTACCTTGAGAAAACCAAACCACCAAAAAATAGCATGGCCATCTGAATTTGGTGCAATAATTTTTTATTTTGTACCTGCCCGAAAGCTTAAATATGTTGTTACAGTGAAACGTCATTTTTCGATGAAATACATTTTTCCGTACCCATGGTGAATATTCTAAACCATGCTCATTTGCTACATTTTTTAACATGAAATTTATATGACAGTGTTGTATATAATGTATGTGTAGAATGGTTTGAGTTGAGAAAGCGATTTTTCTGACATGTTCTGAAGCATCAAGACAATGAGGCGATAAACAATATCCATGTCTTGGAACGAGTAATTATTGATTGCATAATATATGGATGATGTTATGTTACTTGGAATTTGATTTTTAATTATCATGGTGTTGATTTATACTAATATTCATGCAAATAATAACTATCATTTTGTGGTTTGTGGATTTTAAATGACGCACGTGTGCATTGTATGTTGTTCGCACATCAATACATGTTTTAGTCATCAAATTATTACTTTGGTAAAAAAACTCAAACTATAAATGACATTTAAATTTTGGAGACGTGCATGGCACGTACACACCTACTAGTGTATAATAGTTGGCTATATGCATCTAATACTTTATTAATACATGGTCCACCTTACACTCTCATATAGTGCATATGAGCACGTGCTGCAGCGGGCTCTTGCATGAGTGCCCGCTTCTCTCCTCTCCTCTCCTCTCTCCTCCACGTAAGCACAACTATATTATTTAAATCCTTATAGCCTGCTGACTGGACCTTATTATACTTGCTCGTACGCACCCGATAACGTCTATACGATGGGAGCAAATTGCACATAACACCACATGTTAGTGCAGCTGTTGCACAAAACCCCAACTTTGACTTTGTTTTGCACAAAACACCCGTTTTTTACTTAATTATTTGCACATTCGATATGTTTGTAACAAGACAAATAAAATAATAATATGGAGGCGGAAACCAGTTTCGGCTGGCATCACAAGACGAGAACCGGAAGAATGGCGCATGAATCCGGGGAACTGAAACAAAGGAGAAAATGGAGGCGGAAACCACGAATGGAGGCCGAGATCCATGGAGCACTTAATTTTCAAACATTCGAAAATAATATTTTGAAGGTTCAAAAAATTATGAAAAAAATCCTAAATGTAGAGAATGGTGTACTACCTATTATGAAAAGCCTTTTTTGGACCATACGTATGTAGGCATGTTTTTAGTACAAAACCAAATAAAGATTATGAAGTTTTATATTTGAAAACTGAGGGAGGGAGTATCCACACATGAATCTTGCACTAGAATATAGCATCTAGCTATGTGTGAATAAGAACTCGCTAAAACATAGTATTCCCTCCGTTAATAGAAGGATGTCTCAATCTATCTCAAATTTGTATTATGCTATCTAGGCATGATTTAGTGTGTAGATACATGCAAATTTAAGCTTAGGTTGAGGCATCCTCTTGTAAACAAAGAGAGGACTACATTTAGAAAGGGGGAGTAGGTTTTTGTCAACTCATTTCGTCCTAGATTTTGCTTTCTTTCCAACGATATTAAGCGGGGATTCGTACAGACTCGAGAGAATTCGAAACATACAATTGGTTTGAAAAAGTGCTATTTTTAAAAAATAATAAACAAAAATTATTTAATTCCAGAAATAACACGCGGTTTTATTTTTTTCCAAAAATAGGATCCAGTCGTCATTGCCGAAGCCGACAGGCCCTTCTCGTCCACGTCGTAGACGACTAGACGGCTGTCGTCGTTGACGAGGACGACAGGCCTCTCGTCCTCACGAGCCATGCACATGTCGTCGTTGACGAGGATGACAGGTGCTTCTCGTCCTTACCAGGGACGACAGGGGCTTCTCGGCCACGGCAAAGACGAGTGGCGCATGATATTTTTTTTTTTGTAAAATTTCTTTCCCGGTCGTCCCCGCAATTTGTCTCCCGCCATTGTGTTCCCGCACTTTTCCTCCCGCCCTTCTTCTCCCGCCCATCTTCTCCCGCCTTTTTTCTCCCGCCCTTTCCTCCTGCCCATCTTCTCCCGCCCTTTTTCTCCCGCCCTTTTCCTCCCGCCATTTTTCTCCCGCTCTTTTTCTGCCGGGTGAGCTTATATATACCCCAGCAGACGTTGTGATGGAGGCGTGTGGTGCGTGGTGATTTTCTTAGTCGCATAGGAAGGATGTCTGGTAGTTCGGGTCCTAGTTTGGAACATAGGTGTATTCCGTATGAAGCCGCAAGATGGACTGATGGTAGTATTAGGAAGGGTAGGACGAAGAGCTATTATAGGGAGCTAGTTAGTGAGAGGGGCAATATTTGTGAGCTGGGAGAAACTATAGCCAAAAAATACAAAATCCCGCATATGACCCCTGAAGAAATTTTAGATGAAATTAATGGGTGGCGGTGGAAGTGGCAGAGAGTGCATGAGCTAAAAGATATCGAGGCGGGTCTACGGGACATGCCTATGACACCTAAGTCAAAGATAATCCATTTTTTGCGGGAGGCCTATGCATTTCACGTGGAGGTAACTGAGTACAGAAGTTATATTATGTTAGAATATAGTGTTATTTGTCTGAAATATTTTCCTCTGATATTGTTCATGTGCAGCGCTGGCCCGCAGACGCACAGTTTCTGAACAAAGAGATCCCTCATTTTGGTTGGATGGAAGTTCTTTTTGGCGCTTGTCCTGATGGGCGTCCACAGAATGCATTGTACGCTGATGACGTGAAGAGGGCTATATCAAAGGCCAAAGATGACAGTGATGATGATTTCATGCCTCCTAAATGAGGCAACTGCAGACGTAAGTTTAAGAGTGTTGGGGCATCGAAGGTTGTCGCCAATGAAAATAGTGATGACGACTTCATGCCTCCATCACGAACACGTGGCAGAGGGAAGTGAAGTCGTTGATCGGAATTAGTTATCGTTGAGTCCCATGTATTATTTACAAGTATCTTTAAGATCCAGTATGTAGAACTACTGAAGTTGTAACATGGAGTTGTAGTTGTATGTTAGATTAATTTATCGATGCAATGTGGAATGATATGTCTCATACATAGATAATAATATGTCTCGTACATTGATAATAATATGTCTCGTACAAACATAAATATGAATATGTCTCACATAGAAATCGAAATACATATATGTCTCATACATCCTAAATACGAATATGACCCAAAGATATCACTGACCCCTGCGTGGCCGAGGATCACGAGGAGGGGGCTGGGTGGGTGTCGACCACATATACCTGTGTGGTGCCCTGTTTTGACGAGGCACTGTGAAGTCCACGTCAGGCTGTGTATCCTGTGTGGGGTATGGTGGAGGAGTATGGTGAATGTGTCCCTGTGACGGCTGCGTTGGGTATGCTGGAGTGTCAAAAATGCTCAGCCAGACGGACATCTCCTCGCCCCCGTGGGTCCCCGCATCTTGGTCACTCTCCCATGCTGATCTAGATCCGGACACCTGGAGTCCGGACATACCCGCATGAGGTCCATAGGATCATACAGATGGAATCGTTAGTACGTAAGAAATACACGGTCCCAATTGAAATTTGAAAACAATATACGTACACGTGTGCAGAGATCCGAAATACCTCCCGGGTATCTTCGTTGAATAAGCTCCTCGGTGTACGGCTCCCAGATTACCGAAGTGTACATATCAAATTGCTCGTTAAAAGCAATGTAGCACTGCTTTGTCTACTCAGTAGCAAAACGTCTCTGCGTACAACAGAAGTTAGTTCATAGAAAGTACACGTGATGTATAAAAATATAACAAGATGCGTACCTTATAGCGTGCATAGACAGTCTCAATAGTAGGCATGTCGATGTTGTCACCGTCATGGATCACCCACAATGGGAAAGACTTGACAGATATGAATGGGTGTCCAATAGAGAACCTCTCCCACGACCATAGCTGCAGAAAAAGAGGGCACCCGAGAATGGTTGACTTATCTGCCTGCAGCATGCAAGCGTTGCACATAGCTCGGTATGTAGACGCTAAGATAGCGGATCCCCAACTCCTCTGTCTGATGTGCGCCGGCCCAGCAGCATCGTTAATATAGCTACAAATATTTACTACAAATATAGCTACAATACTACCGTCACAAACTATTTCTTAACAACACATGTTTATACATATAACAAATATAGCACTACAATTATGGTAAAGCATATGACTGTCGAATCATACCCTTGAAGCATGAGAGGCAACGCCGTCCGGCAGTCTCGAATCAACGGCGCACCAACACGTGCAGCACCACCACAATGCAGGCCTCCAGCACCACCACAATGTAGGCCTCCAGCACCACTGATACGTCTCAAACGTATCTATAATTTCTGATATTTCATGCTTGTTTTATCTATCAATGTCACATGTTTTATATACACTTTATATCATTATTATACATTTTCTTGGACTAACCTATTAACAAGATGCCACAGTGCCAGTTCCTGTTTTCTGCTGTTTTTGGTTTCAGAAAAGTTGTTCTGGCAATATTCTCGGAATTGGACGAAACAAAAGCCCAACCTCCTATTTTTCGGAGGCATACACGGAGCCAGAAGGGCAAGCCCGGAGGAGGCCCGTGGCCTCCTCACCACCTGCTCACGCGGTCAAGGGGGGTGGCGTCACCAGGTGGTGAGGCCGACTCGGTCACCCCCTCGCGCCGCCCTTCCGCCTATATAATCCCCCCGACGCGAAAACTCTAAAAAATCATATCATATTCCAGAAGAACTCCCGGAGCGCCGCCGCCATCGAAACCTAGTTTCGGTGGTCAGAAGGTCCTGTTCCGGCACCCTGCCGGGACAGGGATCGACCCCCGGAGCCTTCTCCATCGACGCCACCGCTTCCATCATGCTCCGTGAGTAGTTCCCCCATGGACTACGGGTTCTAGCTGTAGCTAGTTGGTACTCTCTCTCCCATGTACTTCAATACAATGATCTCATGAGCTGCCTTACATGATTGAGATCCATCTGATGTAATCGGTGTTGAGTTTGTTGGGATCCGATGAATTGTTACATTATGATCAGTCTATCTATAAGTTTGTGAAGTTACTGTTGCTGCAACCTTGTTGTGTTTAATGCTTGTCACTAGTGCACGAGTGGCATGATCTTAGATTTAAGCTCTATATTTATTGCTTAGATTGTATCTACAAGTTGTTTGCACATGTCTCTGTCCGGAACCCGAGGCCCTAGAGTGACAGCAACTGGGATAACCGGAGGGGAAGGTTTAGACATGAGGATCACATGTTTTCACCAAGTGTTAATGCTTTGCTCCGGTGCTCTATTAAAAGGAGTACCTTAATTACCAGTATATTCCCTTGAGTCCCCGCTGCAAACGGGCTGGTAGGACAAAAGATGTTGTGCAAGTTTCTCATTGCGAGCACGTATGACTATATATGGAAAACATGCCTACGTATGATTAATAGACTAGATGTTCTGTCTTAATGCTATAATTCTATCAATTGCCCAACTGTAATTTGTTCACCCAACACTTGTTATTGGAGAGTTACCACTAGTGTAGATAGCTGGGAACCCCGGTCCATCTGTCATCATCATTGCTTCCATGTCAACACGCCATCAAAGTAGCAACAGCTATTTTCTGGTGCCATTGCCTCTGTGTTACATGTTACTATTGCTCTCATATTACTGCTGCTTTCACATCACCCCTGTTACTAGTACTTTTCCAGGTGCAGCTGAATTGACAACTCCGCTGTTAAGGCTTATAAGTATTCTTTGTCTCCCCTTGTGTCGAATCAATAAATTTGGGTTTTACTTCCCTCGAAGACTGTTGCGATCCCCTATACTTGTGGGTTATCAAGACTATTTTCTGGCGCCGTTGCGGGGAGCATAGCTCTACTCATAAGTTCACCTGGGGAGTACACTCTACCTCTCTCTCTGTTTTTATTTTATTTTGTCTTGTCTAGTTTACTTTTGTCTAGTTTATTTGTGCTTAGTTTATTTCTGTCTAGTATTATTTTGCTTAGTTTACTTTTGTCTAGTTTATTTTTGTCTTGTTTTATTTTTCTTATATACCCGAAAATCCATAAAAATTTGAAAAACCGAAAAACTAAAAAACTGTTGTTATGGAAGAACATGTAGAACCTCTATGGAAGTTAAAGAATTATATATGAAGTATAGAGAATCAAAGGGTAAAGTCATGAGAGCGTGTTAGAAAAGTTGAATCAAATTGCTAAATTTTGCTTAAACGCCATGATATAAATTGTTGCTCTAAACAGGATACTAAACATCTTAAATTTCAATGTGGCTTTAGTAAAGAAGATATAATTATGAGCTATCATTGTTATAACTATGCTTATCTGGGAGCTGAACAAGTAGAACAATTTGTTTTATTTATGGGAGCCTCTGAAATAGAATCCTTCATGGCTAAAAATTATGAAACTTGTATTGCTTGTAAGGACCTTAAAGATTATGTCTCTTCTATCCTTGATTATTGCATAGAAAATTCAGCAATAATCCTTATATCATTGATTATAAAGAGAGACTCATTCATGCACAAGAATGCACTCACAATTTGCAGGAACCTGTGGAAGAAGAAATTGCTGAACTGAAAGCTCATTAGATGAAAAAGAGGAGGAGAGTGATGAACAAAAGGAGGAAGAATGGATTAGCTACCCATGCCTACCTTCTAATGAGAGTAACTCTTTATCTCTTACATTATTTGATTGTCCCCCATGCTTACCAAAGGATGAATGTTATGTTCCTGTGGATTCTCTTGAAATATTCCTATGAGTAAAACTTGTGAAATAATTATGCTACTGTTATTTATGATAATCCATGCTATTTTGAAAATCTTATGATAATCCTTTATTTGTGCTGATATCGAAATGCATGGTACTAAAGAGTTTTGCTTGAAAATGTTTATGATAAAGCTCTAGATGATGGTCCTATGTTACTTGATAATATTAATTGTACACTAATGAAAATGGGATTGGAGAGGTCTTGACTTTATCTAGAGTCCCATATCTTTGAGATGATCAATCATCTTGTTATAAAATTGTTAAAAGTGGGTTTGAAAGTTTTAATCCCACTATTTTTAGCTTGATAAAAATTATGTGTTTGTAGATCATGAAAAGCATGCTTTATGTGATAGTTATATTGTTGAGTTTATTCATGATGCTACTGAAAATTATTATGAGAGAGGAAAATATGGTTGTAGAAATTTTCATGGTACTAAAACACCTCTCTATATGCTGAAACTTTTGAAGTTACTCTTGTTTTATCTTCCTATGCTTGTCACTTTGTTCTTTGTGAATTTATTTGTGTACAAGATTCCTATGCATAGGAAGTGGGTTAGACTTAAATGTGTTTTGAATTTGCTTCTTGATGCTCCTTTTGCTTCATTTTCTATTTTCATGAGAGCATCATTAAAACTATCAAGCCTAGCTAAAAGGCATTAAAGAAAAGCGCTCTTGGGAGACAACCCATGTTTTATTTCTGTAATTTTTCTTTTTTTTGAGTCAAGGAGCTTGCTTACTTCTGTAACAACTCCTTTGTATCTTTACTTTTTCGAATTGTTGTGCCAAGAAGAGTCTCTAATGATTAGATGATGCTAGATTTGGATTTCTGCGCAGGGACAGATTTTTCTGTCCACCGTTTTGAGCTGTATAAATTCCAGAAAAATTGAAAAATTCTGAAAAATTCACGCGTGATCCTATATATGTACGCATCTTTCATTAGTTTCGAGTTTTTGATTTGAGCAACGGAAGTGCTCGAAAAAATTCATCTTTACTGGCTGTTCTGTTTTGACAGATTCTGTCTCTGTTTTTTGCATTGTCTCTTGTGGACTTTAAGTAAGGCTTCTAGACGTGGAGGGCTGTAGCTAATGTTTTATTGAGTTCTTGCAATGTGTCACTACAGAACCAAAGTGGATTAATGTTTTTGAGTACTAACCCTCTAATGAAGTTTATGAGAAGTTTGGTGTGGCAGAAGTTTTCAAGGGTCAAGAGAGAAGGATGATATAATGTGATCAAGAAGAGTGAAGAGCCTAAGCTTGGGGATGCCCCCGTGGGTCACCCAAGCATATTTCAAGAAGACTCAAGCGTCTAAGCTTGGGGATGCCCAAGGCATCCCCTTCTTCATCAACAACTTATCAGGTCATCTCTAGTGAAACTATATTTTAATTCTTTCACATCATATGTGCTGTTCTTGGAGCGTCTTTGTTTTTATTTTTAGTTTGTTATTTTTATTTTCTGATCATATCAATATTGGATCCTATCTATCTTGTTTGGGAGAGAGACACGCTCCGCTTTTTCATTTGAATACTCCTATTCTTCACTTATATTTGTTGAGTATTCAGTTTTCGCACTGTTTAGCTTCTAGCTCTTGGTTTTCATGTATCTCTTGTTCAGAGCTATTAGTTCTTTTATAGAAAGTACTCTCTTACTTCACTTATATTTGTTTGAGAGTTGCTTGGTTGATGTGTTGGTTCAGAAAATGTTGCATGTGGTAGTGGTATAATGAAAAACTTGCATAATCTTGTAGATCATTGAACTTTGATAACCTGATTCTTTGCAAACGTTTTGAGGTATTTAGATGGTAAAGCTTGCTGGTTAATTAAGTTAAAATCATTAGTGGATTGTTGTCTTTAAGCTTGTACCGTACTACAAACTACTAAAATTGTTGAAGGTGTAGTTGGACTTGATAGCTTTCCATGTCTGAAAGTTCATCGTAATAACTAAGTTGTGCTGAAGGTCGAGGGATCTAACGGGGTACTTGTGCCGCCGTGAACGGCCCTTCTTGGAGTGAATTTTAATCATGCTCTTAATGTTGAACCTGCTAGTTGTTTGCAATAAGCTTGTGAGTTCTTTTTGACTAATGTTAAGCTACGGTTTTTGGCACTTCCACCATCCAAATTTGCTAGCCTCTTCGGTGCTGTGCATTGCCTTCTGCTCACATTGAGAGTTGTGCATACTTCGCCAGTACATCCAAACCCGTGGGAGGACTTTCTTTGTTCTCCTACACATAAGCCCATACATCTTCCTCAAAACAACCACCATACCTACCTACCACAGCATTTCCATAGCTGTTCCGAGATATATTGCCATGCAACTTCCATTTACATTACATGACTTGTTGTCATTTATCATTTATATATTGCTTTGCATGATTCTATACAGCTGATGTGTGGTTTACCCATGTTACGCTAGATCATTGCATATCCTGCTACACTGGCAGAGGCATACAGTTTCATACATCATGTTTTGTTCATTATGAGTTATTTGTACCAAAAAGTGTGTTGTCATATTAGAATGTTGCCCCTAAAAGTGAAAAGAGCCATGGAGGCCATCGAAAAGAGAAACAGAAAAAGAAAAAATAGAAAAAAAAAAAGAAAAAAAGAAAAAAGAATAAAAAAAGGGGGCAACATTACTATCCTTTATCCACACTTGTGCTCATGTTTCAGCACCTGCAGTATTCATAGTCATCATTTGTGCTCATGTTTAGCACCTATACTCCATGTGAGAGAGTTTTCATGTTTTACTAGTATAACTATGTGGGGAATTTACACTATAGAACTTGGGTTGTATATTCCAATGATGAGCTTCCTCAAAAGTGCTCTAGGTCTTCATGAGCAACCAAGTTGGATGCACCCCCACTAGTTCCATTGGAGAGCTTTCATACACATATAGCTCTATGTGCATCCGTTGCATGGCAATCACTACTCCTTACATAGCTTCGATTATAAGACTTCCTCTTGTCTAATGATCACTTATAGCTTTGTGAGACTATCTTCCATTGGCCTTCCAAACCCCCATTAATGTTCTCTTTGCCATAACATCCTGGTGCCAATACCAAATGCTTGCGCTCACCGGTTGAGTAGGCTTCGAAACAGTTGATTCATGACGTTCATGTTTATGTTTACTTGACTGAATCCTTCTATGTTATGAAAATTTGCTTGATGCTTGGAATTGAAGGATAGAACTCTACACTGGATACTTAAAACATCTTTAATGAACCTTGTACGGTTTCATGTCTTTAAAGCAATAGTTCATGAAAACTTTTAGCTTGTTTGACTACTTGCTTTATTATCTCTTATTTAATATCAATTATAGACATTTGCTTTGAATGATTTGATCTCAGCTCACATGCCTTACATCACTATTGGATCAAGATTATGTTGGTAGCATGTCACTTCAGAAATTATTTTGTTTTTATCGTTTACCTACTCGAGGACGAGTAGGAACTAAGCTTGGGGATGCTTGATACGTCTCAAACGTATCTATAATTTCTGATGTTTCATGCTTGTTTTATTATCAATGTCACATGTTTTATATGCATTATATCATTATTATACATTTTCTGGGACTAACCTATTAACAAGATGCCACAGTGCCAGTTCCTGTTTTCTGCTGTTTTTGGTTCCAGAAAAGTTGTTCTGGCAATATTCTCGGAATTGGACGAAACAAAAGCCAACCTCCTATTTTCCGAGGCATACACGGAGCCAGAAGGGCAAGCCCGGGGAGGCCCACGGCCTCCTAACCATGCTCGCGCGGTCAGGGGGGGGTGGCGCCACCAGGTGGTGAGGCCGACTCGGCCACCCCTCGCGCCGCCCTTTCGCCTATATAATCCCCCGACGCGAAAACCTAAAAAATCATATCATATTCCAGAAGAACTCCGCACCGCCGCCATCGAAACCTAGTTTCGGGGGTCAGAAGTCCTGTTCCGGCACCCTGCCGGGACGGGGATTGACCCCCGGAGCCTTCTCCATCGACGCCACCGCTTCCATCATGCTCTGTGAGTAGTTCCCCCATGGATTACGGGTTCTAGCTGTAGCTAGTTGGTACTCTCTCTCCCATGTACTTCAATACAATGATCTCATGAGCTGCCTTACATGATTGAGATCCATCTGATGTAATCGGTGTTGTGTTTGTTGGGATCCGATGAATTGTTACATTATGATCAGTCTATCTTAAGTTTGTGAAGTTATTGTTGCTGCAACTTGTTGTGTTTAATGCTTGTCACTAGTGCACGAGTGGCATGATCTTAGATTTAAGCTCTATAATTATTGCTTAGATTGTATCTACAAGTTGTTTGCACATGTCTCTGTCCGGAACCCGAGGCCCCAGAGTGACAGCAACTGGGATAACCGGAGGGGATGGTTTAGACATGAGGATCACATGTTTTCACCAAGTGTTAATGCTTTGCTCCGGTGCTCTATTAAAAGGAGTACCTTAATTACCAGTAGATTCCCTTGAGTCCCCGCTGCAAACGGGTTGGTAGGACAAAAATGTTGTGCAAGTTTCTCATTGCGAGCACGTATGACTATATATGGAAAAACATGCCTACGTATGATTAATAGACTAGATGTTCTGTCTTAATGCTATAATTCTATTAATTGCCTAACTGTAATTTGTTCACCCAACACTTGTTATTGAAGAGTTACCACTAGTGTAGATAGCTGGGAACCCCGGTCCATCTGTCATCATCATTGCTTCCCTGTCAACACGCCATCAAAGTAGCAACAGCTATTTTCTGGTGCCATTGCCTCTGTGTTACATGTTACTATTGCTCTCATATTACTGCTGCTTTCACATCACCCTTATTACTAGTGCTTTTCCAGGTGCAGCTGAATTGACAACTCCGCTGTTAAGCCTTAAAGTATTCTTTGTCTCACCTTGTATCGAATCAATAAATTTGGGTTTTACTTCCCTCGAAGACTGTTGCGATCCCCTATACTTGTGGGTTATCAACCACCACCACCACCATGCAGCCCTCCACCACCACCATCACCCCCCCCCCCCCCCCCCCCCGCCGCCAACCATCACCACAACCACCACGAGCTATCCCATCAAGAGATCGGAGTTCCCCTAGCTTCTCTTAACCTTCTAGCACCGATTTATGGTGGCAAATGTGAAGATTATTGGTCTAGAATGATGATTTAATTCGGTTTGTGTGGGTGAGTGTGGAGAGGAAACAAGAACACGGCAGGTAAGGGAGGTAAGGGAGCCAGGGAAGGAAGAAGAAAGAAGGAAAGAGAGGAGAAGGGCGCCGGGCGGTCGAGCTGCATGCATGGCCTTGTCGTCGTTGGCGAGGACGACTGGGCCCACCCTGTCGTCGTTACGGAGGATGACAAGCCCGTGAGGACGAGTGGATTAGCGTCGACGTGGCCCAACCACTAATAGTCCTCCGCGTGGACGAGTGGGCCTTCTCGTCTACAGCAAGGACGACAGGCCTCTAGTCGGTTTCGGCGAGGACGACAAGGCCCAGTCGTTGTTAGCGAAGACGATTGGATCCTACTTTTGAAAAAAAATAAAAATCGCGTGTTATTTCTGAAATTAAATAATTTTTGTGTATTATTTAAAAAAAATTAGCTGAAAAACTTGCCCGGAATTGAAGCTGGCTTGGCTGGTCGCGTCAGCGCATACGCCCTCTGCCGGGTGGGTCCTTGATGTCAGAGGCTCAAAGCGCAGGAGGAAACCAACTCAAATATCTCCAGCACCTCTTCTTCACTTCTTCTTCTTCCTCCAGCGCTTCTCGTCCTCTTCGTCGTCGCTAAACCCTAGCCACAGCCAGCGCCTCCGCCTCCGAGCCTCCCTCGCGGCCGACCTCCCCGAGGGCTTCTATCCCAGAACCGGCGTCTTCGATCCCTCGCGGCGGCTATGCCGGGCGGCGGGAAGAAGGGGAGGACCACCTGGGCCGCGCGCTGATCCGCAGCAGAACCGGGCGACGGCGGCCGCCAAGGAGGCGCCCGCCACCTCCACCTCCTCCTCCTCGCGCCGCCGCGCGCCGCCGCTCGAGTCCGTCATCGACGTCAGCGACATCGACGCCGTGCTGCAGCGCGCCGCCGAGGACGACCGCGTCCACTCCGCCCTCGCCCTGGCCGCCTCCGCCGCCTCCTCCGACCACGTTATCGATCTGTGAGTTCCCGAGCGCCCCCTGTATTATTGGGTGGAAATGGCCTTTTGCCTATTTTGTGTTTCTGATGGCTGAAATGGTCGGATTGGTCGAAGGGACGCGACGGGGGAGACGGACGCGCAGAGGCGGCGGCTTCGGAAGGAGCAGGAGGCGGTGCACGCCAGCAGCCTCGGGGTGCCCAGGCGGTGGGTGCTCGAGATCCTTGTCGCTGTAATTGCTGTATCGCTTCTGAGTTCATTAGGGCCTGTTGTGACTCTGTTGTTGGTGTGTGTGGTTTACAGGCCACCGTGGCATAACCAGATGACCGTGGAGGAGCTCGACGCCAGCGAGAGGGGGGCGTTCCTTGTGTGGCGCAGGAACCTCGCGAGGTGGGTGCCCAATTTGAGTTTTACTTCCCTGTTTGTCATGAGTCGTAGGAACCGTTTGGTTCGGTGCCAGTTTAGTCGCAGAATACAGTGTTTGAGGACTTGTATCAGATGAATTTATTAGCTATAACCATCGGTTATGTATGAAATTGGCTATGGTATTATTCTGTGATGGATCTATCTCATTGATGAACCAAACCTGCTATCTTGAATGCTTAGGCCATTAGGCATAACAATATGTCTTATGATCTACTTACAATGTCGGTTGTAACAGGTGAAATTTTGAACGTTTTTGTGCTTAACGTGTCTTGTTGCACCTTTTGAGAAATTATTAATCTTCTCTGTAGATTGGAAGAGAATGACAAGCTTGTACTTACGCCCTTTGAGAAGAACATTGACATCTGGAGACAGCTCTGGAGAGTTGTCGAACGCAGTGATTTGGTGAGTAAACTCCCCATTCGCTGCCATTGTCATCCTAAATCTTGTGATTGACTGCTTGCCTGCTATTGGTCTTGTGCATATCTAGACTGTTAGCCCTTGTTTTGTATGCTGGAGCATCCGCTGTGTTGTATTCTCTAAGCAATCAGTAGCAGATGCATATGTAAGGTCACACCAGCAGTTTCTGTGCTAGGTGATGATGCTGCATTTTATATTCTGTGCTCTCACTGCGTATCCTTGTTTGTTAATAAATATACTGCTCTATTGTGCTCAGTCATATTATTCTACCTTTGATTAACGATAAGCAAGTCATAATAAATGCTAGAAGGAGGTACTGACCATTGCTTTCTTTTCTTCCATGTAGCTGGTCATGGTTGTTGATGCTCGAGATCCCTTGTTCTACCGAAGCCCTGATCTTGAGGTACGTTTTTTCATATTTTTGTAGTACTATTATCAACTCATGGATCTAGTGCACATAGCAAATTGGTTGCAGCTTCTAGCCACTTAAAAGTTTCTTCACTGTACGGCTTTGCACATAGAAGATATTAGTAGTAAAATTGCTTCAGAAGAGCTTTATATGAATTCTCATTTGGAGACTGCATGTTCTGTAATTTTCTTATCCAATTAGCTGCACACCTGCAACAGCTATATTACTAGAAAGCAAATTCAGATTTCTTTCTATCATGAGCAAACATGCTGATTCAGTCTTCCCGTAGGTCTTTGTTTGCTAGCACGATCTCAGCCTTGTTTTCTCCACACTATGATTAACTTTCCATTCTTCTGTGCCAGGAATGAAAATTATGTTAATCTGTATATATAGTTATGCTTTCATGGGTAGGTTTAGGTGTTAACATAGATCAGTTGTTGCATCTAATGTCTCTTATTGTGGATTCTGTACTAGGCATATGCGAAGGAACTTGACGAACACAAGAGAACAATGCTTCTTGTCAACAAGGCTGATCTGCTACCAATAAATATCAGGTCGGCACCTTGTCCATTTTATTTTACTTACCGTATTTAGATAGTACTATGAAATGACGTCCTTGTAAATTTGGCTTAAATGCAGAAAGAAATGGGCAGACTATTTCAAGGAGCACAATATTCTCCATGTTTTCTGGTCCGCTAAAGCTGCTACTGCCATATTAGAAGCAAAAACATCGAGTGGACACTCTGAAGGAGATTCTGCTTCACTTGATATGGATACCAAGGTATATGGGAGGGATGAGCTCTTGATGAGGTTGCAAGCTGAAGCGAAATCTATTGCAACACAAAGGAGGACCTCAACTATCAAGGAGGACCATGAAGTCAGTTCGGATTCTGTTTCATCAGTGGCCAAACATGTGGTTGTTGGATTTGTTGGTTATCCGAATGTTGGGAAGAGTTCCACGATAAATGCCTTGGTTGGCGAGAAGAAGACTGGTGTCACTCACACGCCTGGTAAGACGAAACATTTCCAGACACTAATCATCTCAGAGGAGCTCATGCTGTGCGATTGCCCTGGTCTGGTCTTCCCTTCGTTCTCAAGCTCAAGGCACGAGATGGTGTCGTGCGGCGTCTTGCCGATCGACAGGATGACAAAGCACCGGGAGGCTGTTCAAGTGGTGGCGGACCGTGTCCCAAGAGATGTCCTGGAACAGATATACAAGATCACATTGCCCAAGGCTAAAGGATACGAGTCACAGTCTCGGCCACCGACTGCGGCTGAGCTGCTGCGGGCGTACTGTGCGTCTCGGGGCCATGTCAGCCATGGTGGGCAGCCTGACGAGACCAGGGCCGCTAGGCAGATACTGAAGGACTACATCGACGGTAAAATCCCACACTACGAGCTCCCTCCTGGTGCCACAGCTGGCAGAACCGAGCGGAGAGAAGCTACCGAAGTGGCAGAAGGTCTGACTGCTTCTACCGTGGATGAATCGGGCAGCCATGACTCGGATGAGCAGGACGATGTGGCGGCAGGTCCGCCAGACATGAGGCATCTGTTGAGGGACCTCGAGGCGTTCGACCTGGCCTCCGAGGGGTCTGCAGCCGCTGAGAAGAAGCAGCACCAGGCATCCCCGAAGCAGCGCAGGAAGCCCCAGCGGAAGAAGGACCGGTCCTGGAGGGTTGGGAATGACGGCGGCGACGGATCGCCGGTGGTAAAGGTGTTCCAGAAACCGACTGTCAGTACTCCTTCCGTCAGCGTGAGCGGGGATGTTTAGTGTGGCAACCCACCGGTTTACTGTTTGAACTACTGGACATGACTGTTTTGTAACATGATAGAAGAACTGCTTGCTTTGACTACGCGCCGATTGCTGGAGGACCACATCTGGAGAGATTGGTCATGTTTGTCTTCTCAAATCGTATTGACCTTGTGCATATATAAACTCTGTGTGTGGGGGGGGGGGGGGGGGGGGGGGGGGGGGGGTACTGACTCGTCATAGGCGAGGTGTCATATTTTGACTGTTGAAATGATAACTACACATATGCTAAGTGAATTTCTGATGCTGAGAGCAGCGTTTTGTCTCTAGGGTGCATGCGCAGACTTTATTGAAGATGCATTTGACATGTCAATTGTGTGTACATCTTCACAACCTGTGTGCGTCCAAAGTTGTGACATGAAAAAATGTCTTTTTTGTGCCTGTTTAGATAAAAATCTGTGCTAAAGTAACACTTTTCTTGAGGTATTGTTCACAAGTCCAAACAAAAAATGTCGGTTGTCAACTTGTCACGAACTTTGCAAGCGCACATAGAATGTGTAGATTTACGCGTGTTTTTTTTTTTTTTTGGTTTTTTTAGGTGTTGTTTACTCCCTTGTCCACACAGCTTAGGCGTTTGCTGATGCGTGCATCCTGTCGGATCGAAGGTAGCGGCAGAAGGCATTGTCGGATAGGACATATGTGCACTCTTTGGGAAACGCGAACTAACGGTTTATGTTTTGTTCCGTCTGTACAAGCCGGACTGGTTTGTTTTGCTGGGGAGAAAGTTATCTTCATGATTTGGCAATAGAATGGTACACCCCGTTGAATTTTGCTAGGGAAAAAATCCAGTGGGCTTGAGACGAGAATACCAATTCCGCCGTTTAAAAAAAGGTATGCAGAAATGGTCAAAAGTCAAGACATACTAAGTTGCGACGGACAAGGGCTTCTCCAACGGCTTCCCGGCAAAGGTGCAACCTTCCGCACCTCCCTATATGCGGATGATGCGGTGATCTTTATGTCCCCCCTTCGGGAAGATATTTCAACCCTTGCTCACATCCTAAACAACTTCGGCGACGCTACGGGGCTTGTGACTAACTTCGCAAAGAGCTCGATCACCCTATCCGATGTGACAATATAGATCTTGAAGATGTGCTTCATGACCTTCCGGCTCCAACAACTAGATTCCCAATTCGCTACCTTGGGTTACCCCTTGCGGTCAAAAAGTTAAAGAGAGTGCATTTTCAATATCTTGAAGATAAGGCGGTTGCTAAACTCAATCCTTGGGCGGGAAGATGCTTCAACATTGCGGGTCGCAAAACTCTTGTCATTTCGGTCCTCACCTCACAACTTATTTACCCGCTCACCGTCCTAGAGATTTCACCGGAAACTATGCTTTTCTTCAAAAAGATTATTCGAAGCTTCCTTTGGGCGGGCACCGACAAGGTTTCCGGTGGCAAGTGCAAGGTTAATTGGATGACGGTTTGCCAACCCACTTCCATTGGGGGACTTGGATTGCTAAACATGGACAAGTTTGCGAAGGCGCTTCGCATTAGGTGGGCTTGGCTCGAGTGGACCGCGCCGGAGAGGCCATGGGTGGGAATGGAGGCTCCATGCAACAAGGATGAGCTCACTAGTGGAAACAGGGCCACTGGTCCCGGGTCGTAAGGGCCTCTAGTACCGGGTGTCCACCCGGGACTAGCAAGGCGACACTAGAGGCCCCCCCCCCTCTAGTACCGGGTCCGTTACGACCCGGAACAACAGGCTCCCACGTGGCCGCCGAGGCGCGGGCGTGGTGGAGGACCTCTAGTCCCGATTGGTCATACGACCCGGGACCAAGGACCTCACACGTGGCAGCTTGTAATTTTTTGTTTTTCCACCCAATTTAATATTGAAATGGTGCAAAAAAATATGCGTTTAATTAATTAAAAACAGAAACTACATATAACATATCAAAATGTTCATAAATAAAAATATGTTCACGTCTATCCGGTTACATGGAGGTGCTCATAACCGGGACTAGAGCCCGTCTATTCGATTACACGTGTGTGGAGATCATAACCGGGACTAGAGCCCGTCTATTCGGTTACACGGGAGATCATAACCGGGACTTCACCGCTATTCTCCATTGTATTTTCCTTTTGTAGGTATGACTTCGCTGAGCAGAAACCCCGCAAGTTCCTCTGCTAGTGCTTGAAAGCGCTTCTTTAGTGGCATACTCTCGCGCAATGGCTCTGCCTATAAAAGAAGGAGATCAATACGAATATTAATCATGACTATCAAAAATTATGAATGACACTGGAGATCAATTGATGAATATGATTGTTCACGTACGTCTGAAAATTTCTTTGGGTCCCGCTCAGTGACCGAACGACGAATCCACTCGCAAACGAAATATCCACAGAAATTGGTCCCCTGTGGTTGCCTCTCGATCCACTTTACGAGAATAGAATTCAATCAAATCATAGTCAACATATAGTGGTATTGAAAACAATAAATAAAGAGATGCGTGAACTTAGCTAGACCGTACTACCTACCTGTGGGTGAACAAAAGTCAGCTGTTCTTCAAATGAACCTGAACCCTTTGTCCTCGCTTTGAATTGTTTCCAAACCCTGCCGGGCAAAAAAAAGAATAAATGAGTTATTAGTTGCTTGATATCTCTGAAATCAATAAGAGAGACTGATATAGTGCGATAATGTTTGAAATTACCTTTGGAGCGTATCTAGAATGCTTTGGTACCTATCCTTAGGCCAGTCCAATGAGTCGTAGACTTGAACTCTTGATCTATCAACTTCAATGACTAGCAGAATGTAATGATCGCTGCGCATGATTATATACACGTCAGTAACTCATCAGTTACACTTAATTTGTACAAGCGAGTAACACTCTCTTACCTGAAGAAGTAAGGAAACATTATCTCCGTGTTGAAATGTTGCTTCATTAGGGTATTTAGCAAGTTCTTCTCCGTGTCCTTCACGTGGTTTTTTAGTGTCCTTGCATTAACTCGTACTGGGTTAACGAACCCAAAGCCATAGATGCCCTTTCTACCACATTCATCACTCTTCATTCTGCATAATACCGTAGTGAGCATAATTAGCGATGGCAATGAACGAGCTGAGAGCTAAAGACTTTATCTTTTTTGGAAATAAATGAATTGAATCACTTACAGACAGTAGGCACCGACGAGAGCCAAGTCGAGGGAGTCAAGGTTGTATAAGTACCAGAGTTCTTCGAGCTGAATTGTGAACATGTCTTCACCCGCGAAATGATTTTTTGTAACTTTCACACAGATCAAAAATTCATCAAATTGCTTTGTGGTTTTCATGTACCAACTATGGAGTTGTCGCATACATGTCGGTAGACACTTTATCTGATCACCTCGCAGCAGGGACCTCCCCCATTTCCATTTCCATGAATCATCTACATCAGACGGAAAGAGATTTTCGTTGTCCAGTTGAGCAAGAGTAATACCAGCATCTGCAGCAAAGTCCTTCTTCAAGGATAAAGTAGGAATTAGGTCCGTCACAGAGCCATGACCACTGGGTATAACTACGAGCGGGGCTATCGACTGGTTTGCCTGTTGTCCGAGCTGGGCAACGTCTCTTTTCCCTCTGGCACTACTACTTCTCGTCTTGGGAGAGCTACTACTTTTACTCAGAGCTCGTAAATAGTTATCTGGCTTATTTTTCTCATATTGCGATGGTTCCGTGATGAATCCAATAGCCCACTTGTTTTCCTTTGCAGTAAATGTTTGCTTTTCCTCGGGCTTTTTCCGTGCAAGCTGTCTTTTTGTGTCTGCATCCACCCACGCATCCAATTGCTCTTTAGTCATGTCGCAAGCTCTGAGGTCGTCAAGGCTTTTGGGTACTTTTGGGAGGGGCGAACGTCGGGGGTCTCGCCCGAATCCCATGGACGACGAAGTGGCGCCCTTCCTATGTCGGGGCTCAGGAGTCGGCTCATGCGGCGGCGGAGTCGGCTCATGCGGCGGTGGAGTTGGCTCATGCAGCGGCGGAGTGGGCTGACGCAGCAGTGGAGTCGGCTCACGCGGCGGTGGAGTCGGCGCACGCGGCGGCGGAGACGACTGATGCGGAGGCGACTGATGGTTGTCGTCCCCTTCATCGTCATCAGGTGGTGAATCGTGAATTGGCGGAGACGATGGTGGCCTTGGCGCCCAGCCTTCAAACTTGATGTATTTCTTCCGCCATAGAATTAGACCACCCACGACGTCCCCTAGCACCGACTCATCATCAGCTCTTGGGAACTCAAGGTTCAGTGATTCATATCCTTGTACAACTTGATCCACGCCGACACGAGCATATCCATCTGGAATGGCATTGCCAAGCCACGATGCTGTAGAGTCAATGTAGAATGCATAGCCGTCCGCCACCTTCGTGGATAAGTTAAATACTGGGACATGCAGCTCACAAGTTGTTTTCTCCGTGATATAATCCACGGGGTAACTTGTCTCATCATCACCGACCATAACCGAGGAAGCCACGCTGCTTCTGCGATGCGATGGGCCGCCTTGACTCGCTTGTTCCAGCTGAAGAGTTGGCGCCCCTTGCTCGCGCATTTGATCTATTTGCTTCTGCTGCTCCTTATAGAGAGCAACCATCTGGTCATGATTTCTTTCTAAGATCATCAACCGGTCTGATTCCTGCTGCTCCTTCCTCCTCTTTGCTCTCAATCGGCTTCTGTAAGAGGCACGGTCCTCGGGAAACCCTTCAATCCACGGCACTTCTCCTAAGCCTCGTGTTGATCCTCCTTTTTCTTTGGTCCCGAGGGCCTCTGACAGCTCGTCCTTCTCTCTGTCGGAAATAAACTTTCCCTCTTTAGACTTGGCAATTAATTCAATAATTTTTTTTGGGCTCCGTTGACTACTTTGCTTTCATCAATTATTAACTCCCCTGTTTCCATGTCATACTCCCCTCCATGCGCAAGTAGCCAATTCCTTATCCTTCTGTCCCATTCCTCTGTGACCGGGGTGAGCCCTTTTGCACGCAACTCGGACTCAATTTTTTCCCACTTAGGCTCGGCAACTCGGTAGCCACCTGGCCCCATCTTATGGTGATACTTCTTTTTCGCTGCATTATTCTTATTCGTTTGCGACCTTTTCTTAGCTCGTTCTGATTTCTTGTACTCCAGAAATGCAGGCCAGTGAGGCCGCTGCCTCTCTCGTGTGCCGGTGAAATCCGGAAGTTTCCCATCTTCTTCCCACTCACGGAATAATTTGTTCTTGTAGTTATTGAATTGTTGAGCCATCTTCTTAAGAGCGAAATGCTTGACTTTGTCCGTCATTTTTTTTGTCTTCACCTCATCTTCCAAGACCGGTAGGGTGAAATGTGCAATGAGCTTGTTCCAAAGCACATCTTTGGTTCTCTTGTCGACGTAACTAACTCCCTCTAACTTTGGCTTAATCCATTCCTGAGTGCTGATATAAACGTTGTCCCTGACAGTGACTCCGCATTGATGCACAAACTTAATTGCGTTCGGCACGGGTGCCAGTGGTTGGCCAGTAGTTGCATTCACCTCGTCAATTGTGAGATGCTCATCTTTGCCCATCCCTTGGGCATGGCCTCGTTTAGTGGTTTGGTTCGATGCGGAGGTCTAAAAATATGAAACATGTGTGAATACATATATATGCACAAATCAGTTATTGCATCTGCTCAACATAGGCTTAATATACCTCGCCAGACGGCGTGGGTCCACCAATTTCCGAGTCCTCATCTTCAGCTCCTTCCGCGGGATGCCGAAATTCATCTTCAGCTCCTTCTGCGGGATGCCGAAATTCACCGGGTTCACAAATGTAGGAAAGTAGCTCTTCTTCCCCTTCTCTCGTTGCGAAGGGAGCATCGATATCCATTGTTTAACTAATACAAAAAAAAGATAAAACAATAATAGCATTAGTACAATAATTCAATATACAAATATGCAGCAAAAACAATTTAATATTGCATCTAAAGAAAAAAAATCAAAAAAAAACTTAGGCTGCTGTCCCAATCCCAGCCCAGCCCAAATTTGGGCCAGAACCTGGTCAAAGGTGGCCACCGTGGTCATCCCTGACCCACCTGCCAGCGCCTACCCGCCCCACCGCCACGTGTGACCGCCCACTGGCCACGCGTGGTCAATGCTGGCCCACCCGCCGCCCTGCCTCGTGTTCCCGCCCCGCCTCGTGTTCCCACCCGGCCGCCTCGCCTTCACCCCCCGTGGTCAATGCGGAGCACGAACAGCCCCCGCCCACCCGGAGTCAATGCTCCTGGCCCACTTGCCAGCGACTCGGGCGCTGGCCCACCCGACGGTTCCCCTCCCGACGGTTCTGGTCTTTAAAAAGGGACGCGCCCGTGCGGATGTGGACACTCCACTCCGCCCCCACGGTTCCCCTCGGCCCGACGGTTCCCCTCCGCCCGTCCAGTGCCCTCGCCGCCATGTCGCGCTGGTTCGGGAAGTCCCCGAAGAACGAGACCGGCGAGTCCTCCAACCGTCGCCGCGCTTCTCCACCGCCTCCACCGCCGGCGGCCTTGGGCGTCGTTCCCGTGGGCGTGCGGAGGACCGCGCCACCAGTGCGGGTCGCCCACGCACCCGACGCGCCGCCACGAACCTCCACCACCACCGCTGGAGGGAGGAGGATCCGGCGCCGGCGCTACGTGCCGGAGCCGGAGTGCCAGTGGCACTGGGACAACGCCGCCACGCTGGAGTGGCACGACGTCCACCTCCCCGAGGGCTGGCACCTGAACCCGCAGAGGATTCCGGTGCCGGCGGTCCCGCTCCCTGGGAGGCAACTGGACAGGGAGATCGCGCGCCGGCGCCGCCTCCTCCCTCCGGCGCTCCAGAACGACCCCGTCTACGCGGCGGACTCCCCTCACTGGGAGCAGTGGCTCAAGGACGAGCACGAGGACCGCCGCCACTCCTACTTCGCCCCGGCGCCCCGCGCCGTCCAATCCGCCTACCCAGCGCTGCCCGACCCGCTGTGGTTCGACGAGGAGGTCCCCGAGGACGACGACGACCCGGAGATGCAGGCCGCCTACGAGGCCTCCAACCGCACCCTCGTCGAGGACGAGATCAAGAGGTGGGAGAAGGTGAGGACCGCGGCCGCGGCCCTGCTGCCGCGCCGCCGCCAATGCAGCAGCAGGAGTACGACCCGGACGAGGTCGAGCCGTGGCACTACGCCATGGAACGCGAGCAGGAGCAGGAGCAGGACCTTCCGCCGCCGCCTCCTCTGCCTACCGGCCTCGTTGGCCAGTCCTGGGTCTTTACCGGCGGGAGCTGGGAGGTGCCACCGGAGCAGGAGCAGGAGGCGCCACCGAGCAGCAGGCGCCACCGCAGCAGCAGGCGCCACCGGAGCATCTCTGGACCCCGCCGCCGTGGATCGTCCTCGACGACTAGGCGGCACCGGCACCGGCGACCCTCCCCCCACCCCCCCCCCCAATGTAATGGCCTTATCAATGGCCTCCCCCCCCCCAAATGTAATCGGCCGGTTGTGGCCTATAACTATATAATGAAATCGGCCCCTTTAGGCCCTAAAAATTTGTTCTTGTTTGCCAACTCCGGCGCCGGCCCCGTGGTTAGGGTCCGCCGCCGCCGCGCGCTAGATCTGAGAGAGGGAGAGAGTAGTTGGTCGGGGGGACGAGCTCACCGCGTGGGTCGGGGGCGAGCTTTGCTTGCTCGGGGACGACGACCTTGCTCGGGGGAAGAGCGGGGACGGCCGCGCCCGGAGCAGGAGCAGGACGGCGACCCACGGTGAGGGCGGCAGCGGCTCGGGAACGAAATCCGGCAGCCTGGCGGCGCAGGGGGCGGCGTCGTCTGGAGCCCGGAGGCGGAGCGTCGATTTGCTGGACTTGGGCAAATTTTCGGCCCGAGCCACTAGAAGTAGCGCCAAAAAGGCCTCTAGTACCGGGCCGTGGCTCCACCCGGTACTAGAGACCCTCTAGTACCGGGCCGTGTTACCACCCGGTACTAGAGGTCCCTCAGGGCCGCGAAAATTTGCGCGCCAAGCCCAGTGGACCTGTAGTACCGGGTGGTCGCACGGCCCGGTACTAGAGGTTAATTTTTTTTAATTTTCTGGTTTCTTACTTTTTTTATATCTTTTGATTTACTTGTCTAAATTAAGTAAAAATTGCTTTCATTTTCCTGTTTTCTGTTTTGGTTTAAAATGAAGTATCACATGCGCTTGGTTTTAAATTAAGTACTACCTCCGATCCATATTAGTGGGCACAACTTTGTCTAGATACACATGTATCTAGTCTAAATACTTAACTAGATACATATGAATTTAGACAAATCTATGCCCACTAATATGGATCGGAGGGAGTACTACATACGCTTAATTTAAAATCAATTCAAAAATTTATAAATCAAGTACTACATTCCGCCATACGCTTGATTTCATTGACATGTCTGTCTTGTCCTCCAGACTATAAATTATATAAAAGTTTAATAAATTATTACACATCATGAACAACATCCCTATTTAGTCTTCGCTTTTTCATTTTGTGAGACCCTTTCTTCATGAAATGAGAGTTTCCACCTAGAAGAAATGGGTTAATACACGAAATGAGAGTTTCCACCTAGAAGAAATGGGTTATAGCTAGGGAACCCGAATGTTTTGTGTTTGAGCGCCACTTCGATCCAAGCAGCGGTAAGACGTCTCTGATGATCTGCAACCGGCCGCAAAACATCTCTGATGATCTGCAACCGTTTGGAACGGTCGCAGGTCATCAGAGACGTCTTGCCGCTGGTTGCCCAAAGATGCCTTTCCGAGTGACGCTGGAATGTTTTGTGTTTGAGCGCCACTTCGATCTAAGCAGCGGCAAGACGTCTCTGATGATCTACAACCGTCCGGCAACACATCTCTGATGATCTGCAACCGTTTGGAACGGTCGCAGGTCATCAGAGACGTCTTGCCGCTGGTTGCCCAAAGATGCCTCTCCGAGTGACGCTGGAATGTTTTGTGTGTGAGTAACCTGTCTGAGGAGGGGGGCTATATATAGGGTACGTGTGCTTCTTTAGTCCCGGTTGGTAACACCAACCGGGTCATGTGGCTCACGAAGTGGTCGTGATACTGCTGATCCAACAGCTCACAATCCCTCAAAGGAAACACACCCCTGATCCAACGTCTCACAAGCGCTTGAAAGAAACACACGATCCGTGTGCTTCTTTAGTCCCGGTTGGTGTTACCAACCGGGACTAAAGGCGGGCTTTGCGGTCACGACACGTGTCCTCCCCCAGCGTTTGATGCTACATCAAAAATTTATAAATTAAGTACTACATTCCGCCACCGCCATACGCTTGATTTCATTGACATGTCTGTCTTGTCCTCCAGACTATAAATTATATAAAAGTTTAATAAATTATTACACATCATGAACAACATCTTTATTTAGTCTTCGCTTTTTCTTTTTGTGAGACCCTTTCTTCTGATCGCTCCGTAACCATGGACAAGTGTCTGCGTATAACTTGAGACTTGGGTCAGTGGTCACTTTGAAGGGCGGAATTTCATGAAACTTGTCGTAATCTTCTGACATGTCTGTCTTGTCCTCCACTCCCACGATGGTTCTTTTCCCTGAAAGAACTATGTGGCGCTTTGGCTCATAGGCTGATGTATTCACTTCCTTATTTTTTTTTTTTGGCTTGGTAGACATGTCCTTCACATAGAAAACCTGAGCCACATCCTTGGCTAGAACGAATGGTTCGTTGTCGTACGCAACATTCGTGAGATCCACTGTAGTCATTCCGTACAATGGGTCTTCCTTTACCCCGCCGCCTCTCAGGTTGAACCATTTGCACCAGAACAAAGGGATCTTCAAAGAAGGTCCATAGTCAAGTTCCCATATCTGCTCTATGCAACCATAATATGTGACCGTGGCCTCATTCGTGCTCTTATCATCAAAGCGGACACCACTATTTTGGTTGGTGCTCTTTTTATCTTGGGCGTTCGTGTAAAATGTATTCCCGTTTATCTCATACCCTTGGAAAGTCCAAATAGTCGAAGATGGCCCCTTAGACAACAAGAACAGCTCATCTGAGACTGTGTTGTTGTTGTTCAGATGCGTTTCCAACCAACCGCCAAAATTCTCCATGTGTTCCTTTGCAATGGCGGAGTCATCCATCCCCGGGTTGTTAGAGCGTACAATATCCTTGTGCATCTGGATATACGGAGCCACCAAAGTGGAATTATGCAGAACTGTGTAGTGTGCTTTTGTGAAAGAATACCCGTCCCTGCATATGTATGATTTCTTTCCTAGAGTGCCTTCTCCACTTAGTCTCCCCTCATGTCGCGATTCAGGAAGACCAATCGACTTAATGCCGGGAATAAAGTCAACACAAAACTCAATGACCTCCTCTGTTCCATACCCTTTGGAGATGCTTCCTTCTGGCCTAGCACGGTTATGAACATACTTCTTCAACACTCCCATGAACCTCTCAAAGGGGAACATATTGTGTAGAAATACAGGACCCAGAATGTGAATCTCGTCGACCAGGTGCACTAGGAGATGTGTCATAATAGTGAAGAAGGATGGTGGGAACACCAACTCAAAACTAACGAGACATTGAGCCACATCCTTCTGTAACCTTAATAGAGTGGTTGGGCTGATTGACTTCTGCGAAATTGCATTGAGGAACGCACATAGCTGAACAATGGATACTCGAACATTTTCCGGTAGAAGCCCCCGCAATGCAACCGGAAGCAGTTGAGTCATCAGCACGTGGCAGTCATGAGACTTTAGGTTCTGGAACTTTTTCTCTGCCATATTTATTATTCCCTTTATATTCGACGAGAAGCCAGACGGGACCTTCATACTGCTCAGGACTTCAAAAAATATCTCCTTCTCTTCTTTGGTAAGAACGTAGCTAGCAGGACGTAGACGTCCTTTATCCGTCCTCATTGGATGCAGGTTCTTTGGGTCTTTCAAAAGTTGCTGGTCCTCTCGTGCTTTCGGAGTATCTTTTGCCTTCCCATACACGCCCAAGAAGCCTAGCAGGTTCACGCAAACATTCTTCGTCACGTGCATCACGTCGATTGCAGAGCGGACCTTTAGGATTTTCCAATAGGGTAGTTCCCAAAATATAGACTTCTTCTTCCACAGGGGAACGTGGTTGTTAGCGTCATTCGGAACAGACTGTCCGCCAGGACCCTTTCCAAAGATTACATCTAAATCCTTGACCGCATCATATATATCTTCACCACTTTGGAGGGGTGGCTTCGGCCGGCGATCTTCCTCGCCTTTGAAATGCTGCTGCTTGCTTTTCTTTCTTAGGGGATGCTGAGTTGTAAGAAATCGACGATGACCCGGGTACACATTCTTGTTACCTACATATATACTTTCAGTGCCATCTAAACAGTGTGTGCATGCATTGTATCCCTTGTTCGACTGTCCTGAAATGTTACTAAGAGCAGGCCAATCATTGATGGTTACAAACAACAACCCTCGTAGGTTAAATTCCGCTTGTTTGTACTCATCCCACACAGGTACCCCTTCATCACGCCACAACTGTAAAAGTTCATCAACTAATGGCCTCAAGTAGACATCAATGTTGTTACCGGGTTGCTTCGGGCCTTGGATGAGCACTGGCATCATAATGAACTTCCGCTTCATGCACAACCAAGGAGGAAGGTTATAGATACATAGAGTCACAGGCCAGGTGCTATGACTGCTACTCTGCTCCCCAAAAGGATTAAAGCCATCCGTGCTAAGACCAAACCTTAAGTTCCTTGGGTCACGTGCAAATTCCTTGTACTCTGTATCGATTTTTCTCCACTGCGACCCATCAGCCGGGTGTCTCAACATCTCGTCGCTCTTGCGGTCTTCTTTGTGCCATCGCAACAACTTGGCATGCTCTTTGTTTCTGAACAAACGTTTCAACCGTGGTATTATAGGAGCGTACCACATAACCTTGGCAGGAACCTTCTTCCTGGCGGGCATGCCCTCAACATCGCCAGGGTCATCTGCTCTGATCTTATACCGCAATGCACCGCATACCGGGCATTCATTCAAATTCTCATACTTCTCACCGCGGTAGAGGATGCAGTCATTAATGCATGCATGTATCTTCTGCACATCTAATCCTAGAGGGCAGATAATCTTCTTTGCTTCATACGCAGTCTCGGGCAATTCGTTACCAGCCGGAAGCTTGTCCTTCACTATTTTCAGTAAACTCCCAAATCCCTTGTCAGATAAACCATTCGCTGCCTTCCATTGCAATAATTCCAGTATGGTACCGAGCTTTGTGTTGCCATCTTCGCAAGTTGGGTACAACTTTGTTTTGTGATCCTCTAACATGCGCTCCAACTTCAACTTCTCAAGTGTAGTTTCTGCTAGGGTATGTGCATCAACGATGACTCCACGTAAATCATCATGTATGATGGGATCATCTGGTACCTCTTCATCATCAGCTTCCCCTGTTGGGTTACCAACGTATTCAGGGTACATGTCGTTGTCATCGTTCTCTTCTTCTTCGTTATCTTCCATCATAACCCCTTTTTCTCCGTGCTTGGTCCAACAATTATAGCCGGGCATGAAACCTTCAGTTATCAGGTGGAGGTGAATTCTGTCTGTGTTAGGGTAATCCTTCTCATTCTGACATTTCCTGCACGGACAACACATAAAACCTTTCGGCCCCTTGTTATCCTTAGCCACTTTGAGAAAAGATTGCACGCCATCCATGTACTCTTTAGAGCGTCGGTCAGCGTACATCCATGGATGACTCATCTGCAAATCACCGCTAAAACCCATTACGATAAACCGACATAATAGGAAACATACCATATTCATTAATACAAGTTCATCACATTAAAATCAAAGTATAGTAGTGACCAAATGTAATACATAGTTCTCATAAAACATAAATTAATTGAAACAAGAATACAACTATCTAAAGAATTTAAATCCAACAACAAATGCGATCAGAATCGCAACTAAGGTAACTATTGAACCAACAGCATAATGATACCAAGCCTCTTGACTAATGGCATATTTTCTAATCTTTCTAAGTTTCAAGCACATTGCATCCATCTTCATCTCGTGAACAGCGACGACGTCGGTAAGCTTCGAGCGCATCCCATCCAACTTGATCTCGTAAGCATCGACGACGTCGGCAAGCTTGAACTGGTGTTCATCGATAATGTTTACAAGCTTAACCTCCAATTCCTTCTTCTCTTCTTTGCGGAGATCTTCACTTATTTTTAATTTAGCTTTCAAATCATCGTTTTCTTTCACAAAATATTCAACAATAGGGTCCACTGGAATTTCCGATTCAACTACCTCCTAGACAAATATATATTTATGTCAAAGTTGGTCCGCATGATTGTCATAAACACGAAACGAAACAAATTTATAGTTATTAACAGTCATACCACATCCGAATAATAGAGCGGGCGAGAGCCGGTGGGGGTGTTTGTGAAAACCATGTCACTATATATATTACAAACAATTATACAACTTATACAAAAATAATAATTATTATGTGGAAAAAAAATCATACAACAAAGATTTTTTAAAATAAAAAAGAAGGCTCACCGAGTAGGTGCCGGTCACGGGACGTCGGGGGCTATCGACGGCGGTGAGGACCAAGACGACACTAAAATCAAAAAATCATAAATTAATTTGAGCTCAAAATACATAAAAAATGAACTACCCTTGCTTAGGCATTTCATCAAACACCTAAGGGGCACTACCAAAATGAAATGAGCTAAACTTGTTGGAAATGGCTAAAAATTGGCCTCCGGGTGAAAGGATTAAGTGTTTCTAACCCTTGGAGAGATGGGTGCCGTCTATCTCCACAAATCTTGGAAAGAAATGGGCTACACTTGAGCTTGGGAGAGGAAACAATGGAGATGACCTTGATAGTTCAAAAATGGTGGCCGGCCGGGGTGGGAGATGATATAGCCGGACCTCTAGTACCGGGCTGTACCACGACCGGGGACGAAAGGTCCAGCCTCCTGTCCACACCTGCCGCTGACAGCCTCGGTCCCGGGCTGTATCACGGCCCGGAACTAGAGGTGCCCTACGACCCGGGACCCGACCTGCGCAGCGTCCGAGCAGCCGGCCCGGTACTAGTTCCCCCCTCTAGTACCGGGTCATAAGCCACCCGGGACTAGAGCCAATATCGGCCCTCGACCAAAGGTCCTGTTTCCACTAGTGGCTTGAGCTTTTCCATACGCTTTCGAAGGTGACCATCGGAGACGGCGCCAAAGCTTCCTTTTGGGACTCCTCTTGGGTCGATGGGAACCGTCCAAAGATCATTGCCCCCCTAATTTATGCCATCTCCAATAAGAAGAAGTGGTCCATTAAAGAGGCTCTTGCCGATGATGCTTGGGTGCAAGACATAGGCTCAATTTGCCGGGACCATCGACTCAACTATGGACAACTTGGTGTGGAAGAATTGGGCACCTCCGAAGTGCAAGCTTTTTGCT
The DNA here is from genome assembly GCA_947311845.1 of Poa pratensis. Taxonomy (NCBI): domain Eukaryota; kingdom Viridiplantae; phylum Streptophyta; class Magnoliopsida; order Poales; family Poaceae; genus Poa; species Poa pratensis. Next base: position 4,286,012 of record CAMZMU010000041.1, on the reverse strand, counting down.
TGGTTGATCATCCAAGACCGCGTGTGGACGGCGGACCGCCTTGCGCGGAGGGGATGGCCTAACGGACGGCTATGTCCCCTTTGTCGCCGGGAGGATGAAACGGCAAGACACCTACTTTTCACTTGCCGCTTCTCCATCTGCATTTGGGGCATGATAAAGAATTGGGTCAACTTAGGGGATCTCAACCCTTCGGTGTGGGCGGACTTCCCGATGTCAAGTCATGGTGGGAGCATCTCACCATAGCCAATGGAAGACGAAGGAAGGCCATCCCATCCTTGCTCATGCTTGTGAGTTGGGAGATTTGGAATGAGCGCAATGCGAGAGTTTTTAGGCTTACTAGCACCCTTCCGACGATCATTTTCACTCGTATTAAGTTTGAGACGAGGAGTTGGGTGTTTGCCGGGGCAAGGCATTTGGGTCACCTTTTACCGGGAGATTAATCTTGTATTAAGGGTGGTGGTTTTTAACACCAAAACTTTGTTACAAACTCCTTCTTATTTAATGAAATAGGGCAAAGCTTTTGCCCTTTATTTAAAAAAGACATACTAAGTTTCACCGAATATGTAGAAGAGTATAAATAACTACAATGTTGAACAAATACATCATTTTTTATCGTGAGTGTTTATATACTTATGTCTATAAATTGGTCACATTTAGAAGACTTTGAGTTTTGAAGAAATTTATAAGATTTGAAATTTCAAAACAGGTTAAGTAGTAGCACTTTTCGGTAAAGAGAATATATTGATATCAAGAACATGTCAATTGCACTCCTACTCTGCACCAACACGATATTAAGGACTAGTCAAATAGTGAGGATATACACAACCAATTTATTACAAAAAAAAAGCGATCAACAAAACAGCTGCAATAAACTTCAGCGTCAACCACCAATGATAGCAACTCGAGTGTATCAAAAGAGGTGCTCCAACAGCGACGGCTTCTAAAAGGGAACGACACATGACACAAATGTAAACATGGAGGGCCTTTTCATCCGCATAGAAGTGTGATAAAACTCCAAACAACACCTTCAATAAGGGAACACTGCTTGAACTCAGTTAAGTAGCACTTAGTGAAAGTTCCACTGCATTTCTTTTTCCTAGTTCACGTGTTCTCTAGTCATTTATTAATCACCACAAGAATTGAGATACATACGAGTCATCTATTGCTCAAGACGACACACTAGTATATACCAGTGGCGGAGCTTGGGCCAATCAGCTAGGGGTAAATTGGTCAGGAAGGCCTTTCGGGCCTGATTTGGGGGTGGGGGCAAATGGAGCAAAATTAGCCAAATTTCAGGGGGTAATACACGCAATTTTCTCAAACTATGTGTGTGTCCTACAATTATTTTATCATCTTTCAATGCTTTAAGGTCTAAGTGGAACTGCTCTCCCAACCTCTGCTCTGGCTTTAACTATATTTGTATAGTACCATATCACCTACCACAAGATGTATATGGATATAAGGGTTTTATTATAGCAAGGATGCACCTTAAGCCGCTTCTGCATAATATCCTAGTTGCGGTTGAACCGACTAGTTCACAATACACATGAAAAAATCGATACGGAGAAATGATCAAGTCAAGTGGGGCTATCTTAATCCACCACAATGATAACCATACACTTAAATATGTATGTTTGTCATTAGAGACTCCAAAACCATTCATGCATGGCTAGGTAGTTTGAAAATTGTTTTGCTTTCACCATTTCAAAATAAAACCAAAAGCAAGCGCGAACACCAAACCGACGAAGTCTTTGCATTTCAAAATGAATTCGGAATACAAATATTCCCCCACATTCCCACGTCCCTCTCTCCCTCCTTCCTTCCGCGGCACTTTTCCGCTCCGGTCCCCGAGCTCCGCCGTATTCCCGTTCCCGCCCCTCCGACCTCCTCCTCCCCCCTCCTCGCGATCCCATCTGCCGGCGGCGGGAGGGCGGCGGACCCCAGGTCGCCGGCGAGCGGCGCGGTCTCCCGACCCGGGTGGCAGCTCCCGTGACCGACCGCGCGTGTGGGGGCCGGGAACCTCGGGAACCCTAGGAGGCGTCCGTCCATGGACGTGGACGCGCGGATGGCCACGGAGTCGGACTCCGACTCCGACGCCGCCGCCGCCGCCGCCATCACGGTCCCGGTCGTCTCCAGCAACTCCGGGACGGAGACCCCCTCCATGTCGCCGCCCCCCTCGCCGCCGCCCGAGCCGGCCGGGGCGCCGGCGGCGGCGGGGCCGAGGCCGGCGCCGGGGTACGCGGTGGTGGACGCGGCCATGGACAAGAAGGAGGACGGGCCCGGGTGCCGCTGCGGCCACACGCTCACGGCCGTGCCGGCCGTCGGGGAGGAGGGCGCGCCAGGGCACATCGGCCAGCGCCTCATCCTCTTCGGCGGCGCCACCGCGCTCGAGGGCAACTCCGCCGCCACGCCGCCCTCGTCGGCCGGGAGCGCCGGGATCCGTACGCCCCTCTCTCTCTACCCCCGAGCTTGCTCGCTCTTGTGTTTCAAAATGGGCTTGCTTGCTTGATGCTGTCTGAGAGCCAGAGTCTGAATGGAACTGAAGAAACAGTAGGGAATGGTGTAGTTTCTGATCTTCATTCTGAGTGGCAGGGGGAAAAAAGACGTGATTTTGGGAGGGAATGCCATTTTTTGTGGTTAGAATCTAGGCTGGATTGTGAATTTAGTGTTCCAGTGTCTCATCAAGAGGGTGGAATTCAGGGTGTTGGCTGCTTGGTGCTGGTGCTGCTTTAGGAAGGATTACAAGGTTAATAAATGATGCTGTGGGAATTTGAGGTGCTGTGCCAAGTTTGGATAGTAATAATGAGTTGGATATTTAGGCGCTATGATGCCCTGTAACTCTGTGCTCATGCTTTTACTTGGAAGGCCAAATATAGTGCTCATATATTGTTTGGGGTGCCAAACCTAATATACTAATGCGAGTTCTCTAATACAACTAGATCTCGCTCGGGAGATTGCAGTCTGTAATGCCCGACCTAGTTGGACCGGCGTTAGAATATATGATAAAGTGTTTTAGAAAGAGTATACCATGGCTTGAATACATCAATCTGGCCGTACATAAAATTGATTTGCTTATCGATGTCCTTGATTGCAGGTCTTGCTGGGGCCACCGCAGATGTTCACTGTTATGATGTATTATCAAATAAGTGGACCAGGTACAGTGATTTGTATTTTTATTTCTATTTTCAGTTTGGTGCTTCAGTGCTGTTTGTTAGTTCTTTTCGTAAGCCTTATAGATCCCATTGCCAATTTTGGGTGGATTGATGTTTCTCATAGTACACTTATTTGTCCTGATTACACAAAGCACAATTTTGTCAGGCTTACTCCACTTGGAGAACCTCCTTCACCAAGAGCTGCCCATGTAGCAACTGCTGTTGGAACCATGGTGGTCATTCAGGTACTTTATACTTCTGCGTTTTTCTTTAGATTAGTGGGTGCATCAGTTTTTCCAGGTCAGTGCCAATAGAAAACTAATTATAACTTCCTTTTCTCATTGTTTGCTGCAATGCAGGGTGGTATAGGCCCTGCTGGTTTATCTGCAGAGGACCTTCATGTTCTGGATCTTACACAGCAACGTCCGCGATGGCACAGGTGTTTTTCACTCTAATATAATTGAAAATCATGATATAATTTTGCGACTATTTGTGCTGATGGTCTAAGCTTTCTATGTAGAGTGGTGGTTCAAGGGCCTGGTCCTGGTCCACGATACGGACATGTCATGGCCTTGGTTGGCAGCGGTTCTTGTTGACAATTGGTGGAAATGATGGTAGACTATTTTCTCATGTTCTTACCTGGCCTAGACTTGTAGCTACTTACAGATTGTTCTGTAACAATTGTTTCAAGTTTCAATACTAACAATGCATACTTATTTCAGGAAAGCGTCCTCTGGCAGATGTTTGGGCCCTTGATACCGCAGCAAAGCCATATGAATGGAGGAAACTTGAACCAGAAGGCGAAGGACCACCGCCGTGCATGTAAGTGAAAGTGTTTTCCTTTTAAATGCAGTTAAATTAGTGAGATAGAAAAACTTCTATGGTGTCATTGTCTTGAAATATTTTTTTTAGTTATTGGCAAGATGCTGTTGTAGTGCTGTACATTAATGAGCTAACTTTTGATGCATGCCCGTGCATTTATTAATACTAACCAAAGATCTCAATAGCTTTTTGTATGCACCATTACATTTCATTTAGCAGTACAGTGTTTTATATTTTCTCTGACAAATGTGGAAAATCTGGGTCACCTATAGCTCTTTGCGATTGTTATGTTTTCTATAGCAGTCGCCAGCCAGAATTGGTCTCAGGTTTGTTGAGTCTTGTTGTATAAGAAACATAAAAAATCTGAACAGAACCTTTTGCTAGGTGCTGTAAGTCACACTTAGTTATTTGCTGCAATGAAACCTTGCATTTAAGTAGCTGCAAGGTACACTTTATATCTGGCTGAAAGCAGAACGGGCTCTTAGCTGAAAATCCAAAAGTAGCTCGAGCTACATATAGGCCGTTTTTTCCAAAAAAATTGAAATCTGCATTTTTGTGTTTCAAAACATCGAAACAAAAAATGCATGCTTCATTTTCTTTTTTGAAAAACGGCCTACATGTGGCTCGAGCTACATATCGCTGGCACTCGGGCTCTTAGTTCTTATATCTTACGCTGACTGTATTTCGTGTAATGTTGTTGTTTAGGTATGCCACCGCAAGTGCCCGCTCCGATGGTCTTCTTTTGCTTTGTGGTGGGAGGGACACTAATAGTGTGGTAAGTGACATACTACTTTTGGCTGTAACTTGTTCAGGAGTATAAAACATAATTTATGAATTACAGATTGGGTATATTTAGTTATTGCTTTTAAACTATTTTATGAATTTTTGTCCAATAGGAATATATGGTATGTATTTCCTGATTGTAGTTTATAGATTCAAAGCCACCTTACTTTTCTCGTATAAGGGATAGTCAGAAGCACTGTATGCTTACGCTAAGTCACCGTTGTTGCATTCTTCTACATACATGTAATTTGCAGCATAGGGTTAGGCGATTAATGTGTCCGTCATAATGTGCACATTTAGTTAATTTACTTGTAAAAGTCACGTCCTTTCAAGAAATTTTGATCAGGCCGAAGAGTCCTGCGGGTCCGATGTAAACTGAATCTGAAACAACCTTATTTCCCTGAGGGGGGGCTTCCTTGAAAACAAAACTTATCATGGTCATCTCAGGACTACAGTATTTGACCTTTTGTAGAGGCAGCTAAATCTTGTAATGTCTTGCACAATTGTGCTCCACCATGCTCTTCACAGCTAACGTTATGTTTTTATTTTCCGAAATCACCAGCCCCTTTCAAGTGCGTATGGTCTTGCAAAGCATAGGGATGGGCGCTGGGAGTGGGCAATAGCCCCTGGCGTCTCTCCATCACCCAGATATCAACATGCAGCTGTAAGCTGCCAATCTGCCACTTTCATTTTATATGAGAATGATTATGCAATGCAATATTACTATTTTATTTCCATGCTATAGGTTTTTGTCAACGCACGACTTCATGTCTCAGGAGGGGCTCTTGGAGGCGGTCGCATGGTAGAAGACTCGTCAAGCGTGGCAGGTTCTATTTTCAGAACTTGAAGTTACCATGAATTTATTTACATATTGTTTTGGTGTGAATTCAAATTAATAAAACTTGTAAAATCTCTCTTTCGGTGTAACTAAAGAAAATTTGATCTAAATTTTATTTGCTTATAGTTGGCAGAAAATTCATTTTAAAATCAAGAGAAAATTATTCTCTTGGATCTCAATTTTATTTACATATTGTTTTGGTGTGAATTCAAATGAATATAAATTCAGTAAAATCTCTCTTTCGGTGCAACTAAAGAAAATTCAGTAAAATCTCTCTTTCGGTTATAGTTGGCAGAAAATTCATTTTTGAATCAAGAGGAAATTACTCTCTTGGACCACTTTACTGCACTAAACTCTTGATCGGTATGTTGTGTCCCTGTTGGTTAATGTGTCCTTTTCTTGCTTAATGGTTTTCATTATTTATTCAACATGGAAAGATGCATGCTGTTACTAGTTATGTGTATAACACAAACATTCCTTCTATGGAAGTAGCTGTTCTTTTCAGATACTTGATAGTTTCAGCATTGACCACTTGGTTTAGATGTTCGAATGCACTACTATTTCCCAACCTTATTTGCTGTGCCATTCTGTCTTTCTTAGTGTTGGACACTGCTGCTGGAGTTTGGTGCGACACAAAATCAATAGTTACAACTCCAAGGACAGGTAGATATAGCGCGGATGCAGCAGGTGGTGAGGCTTCTGGAGAGCTTACACGAAGGTGCAGGCATGCAGCTGCTGCAGTTGGTGATATGATATTCATTTATGGAGGTTTACGAGGAGGTAAACACATCTTCTTAGCCTCTTCTTACTCCTTAGTCAAAGTATCATATATGAATTTTGTTCTGTTGTCCTGCGAGTCCCCTGGTCCTATGAGTCCTGTTGAGCCACATTAGTACTTAGTAGTGCTCTTCCTGTAGGATATTGAAGTCTCATGGTTGGTTGATGTTACAAGCAATTCAGCCATATGCTTGGGCGATTTCACTGCATGTCATTCGGATGTTCATCTATTGAGGCATCTTTACTTGTTAAAGCTGCTGCGATGTTCTTTTCTTTGTTCGGGAAACAGTAGGAATGTCGAGTATTAGGCGATTGCCACATACTTAATAAGGTTTGACTATAATTGCATATCTTTTTTTTTCCGCTGAAAAAGGTGGGCAAGGTCTTCAAGATTAATTAAAGCTTAATGCATCCGGCATCGATAGTTTTGCATCAATTTGATTAAAACCTCCCATTCTGGGTGTAAACTACCTTGAGTTAGCTGTTAACTTATGACATACACATTTATTCTTCAGAGTTGACAGTGGGTTAGCAGAGGCAAAAGACCGCCAGTTCTAACTAAATTGCACCGTATGATGGCTGAATCTTCATCTATTTTGGTCACTGTATAATTTCAATGAAGCATATTTTTCATCATGAAAACCTAGACAAATCAACTCTATAACTCTGGGTTGGTCTTTTTTTTAATGATTGGTAGTAGTTCTGGTTCTGACTGATTGGAATTTGGCAGAAACTGGTACTGCCAAACCTTTTCAAATCCGGCTCAGAATTGATCACTGCATTTCAATTATAGTGCAGTGTAGCTATCTTATAATTTATATGCACTCTTTGTTTATTTGTTCGCTTTTGTTGATTTTGTTTGTGGAGTAGATGGGTTTTATTTCTTTCAGTCTCGTACTACGTTATTAGTTTTCCTTTTCGTGATGCTAAGTTTCTTATATAATTCTACCTCAGGTGTGCTGCTAGACGACCTTCTTGCTGCGGAAGATCTTGCTGCTGCTGAGACAACAAGTGCAGCTAACCATGCAGCTGCAGCTGCCGCTAACATGCAAGCTGGAGGAGCGCCTGGCAGGTTTGCTTACAATGATGAACAAACAGGCCAAACAACTGCAGAGACAACCGCTGATGGAGCTGTGGTTCTTGGAACCCCAGTTGCTCCTCCTGTTAATGGGGATGTGTATACTGATATCAGCCCTGAGAATGCTGTGATCCAGGGACAGAGGTTTGCATCATTTCTGTTCTAGACTTGTGCTTGCCATTTTTCTTTTCATGATCCGCTGATCTGCATACTGAGATGTGTATTTCAAACTTTCTTTTGTTGCGTAGGAGATCGAGTAAAGGTGTTGATTATTTGGTTGAAGCATCTGCTGCTGAGGCTGAGGCAATCAGTGCTACTTTAGCTGCTGTAAAAGCTAGGCAAGTTAATGGTGAGATGGAGCATTCACCTGACAGAGAGCAGTCTCCAGATGCCACACCAAGTGGGAAGCAACATTCAAGCCTCATTAAACCAGATGTTGCTTTGGCAAACAATTCAACACCACCTCCCGGGGTTCGGTTACACCATAGAGCAGTGAGTAGAAAATACAACCAGTCTGAGTTTTTGTTCTTATTAATTCTATGTCCTCCAAATTGCTTTTGTTTTTCATCTTGGTGGATTATGCCTCAACCGACAGATTATCCAACTTCTGAACATTTTAGCTCAAGTTGCTTGGTGGGCATGGTTGACAACATTTTCTTTGTTGTGTTTTGTAGGTTGTGGTAGCAGCAGAAACAGGAGGAGCCTTAGGTGGCATGGTTAGGCAACTGTCGATTGATCAATTTGAAAACGAAGGAAGAAGGGTTATCTATGGCACTCCTGAGAATGCAACTGCGGCTAGAAAATTACTGGATCGGCAAATGTCTATTAATAGTGTGCCCAAAAAGGTATTTTAGTTATCTGTGAAAACAGGACATGCTGTAATATACTTTGTTGTAGATTTGTAGAATCGGTATGACAAAAGGTTATATCGTACTCCTGTTTTTGTGAGATAACTGCTGGTTCATATATTGAACTTATGAAGAATTTTATTTTCTATTCTGCCTGTAATGTTCTATTTTTGGTTATCCAGGTAATTGCATCTCTCCTTAAACCTCGTGGTTGGAAGCCTCCTGTGCGAAGGCAGTTCTTCTTGGACTGCAATGAAATTGCAGATCTTTGTGATAGTGCTGAAAGAATATTTTCAAGTGAACCAAGCGTCATAAAGCTTAAAGCTCCCATTAAGATATTTGGTGATTTGCATGGTCAATTTGGTGACCTAATGCGCTTATTCGACGAGTATGGTTCTCCCTCAACAGCAGGAGACATTGCGTGAGTATCTTTTTGATTTTCGTTTGTTATTACTGTGATTCTGTTTTTCCCGTTCTTTCCTGTTTTTGGGGATTTGTTATCTCTGGGACACCAAAACTACAAAAACACTTCTTCATTGAAGGACTGCTACAACACTTATGTCAAGTTGATTTTAGTAACTTGTGCTCTTGACGTGCTGATTTCTGCATGAAGCTTCTTTGAATCTGAAAATATTCTCTGACCTCTTATGTATCTTCTTGAAATCTCAGTTATATTGATTACCTCTTCTTGGGAGATTACGTCGATCGTGGTCAACATAGTTTGGAGACTATTACTCTTCTCCTTGCCCTGAAGGTAGTAAATATCAAGCTGTGAGCATATCGTTAGTTTTTAGTTATTTCAAATTGTAATGCCAAGCCCGCTATACAATTCAGGTTGAATATCCTCAAAACGTACATTTGATTCGGGGGAATCATGAGGCAGCAGATATCAATGCATTGTTTGGGTTTCGAATAGAGTGCATAGAGCGAATGGTAATGGTTCATCTTTTCATATTGCATTTCTTATTTGGCAATATTTCTCTCTTGTTCTTAAATTGCTGTTCTTTGGTTTGAAAATTAGGGTGAGCGAGATGGAATCTGGACCTGGCATCGTGTGAATAGGTTATTTAATTGGCTTCCTTTGGCTGCCCTAATAGAGAAGAAAATAATCTGCATGCATGGTGGTATTGGACGCTCTATTAACCACATAGAGCAAATTGAGAATCTTCAAAGACCCATTACCATGGAAGCAGGCTCAGTTGTTCTAATGGATCTTCTATGGTAAGCAATTGTACAGCTCTTTATATCACAGTATCATTGCGAGGTCCTGATTTAATGTTTTATATGCTTAAAGGTCGGATCCAACTGAGAATGACAGTGTCGAAGGACTCAGACCAAATGCTCGGGGCCCAGGTCTTGTCACCTTCGGGGTAAATGTCAAATGTGGTTTGATTCGATCTTCCTCCATGTTGGTACATGTGGTTTATGAAACTAACATGCATTGTTTCCACAGCCTGACCGTGTTATGGAGTTCTGCAACAACAATGACTTACAGTTGATTGTGCGAGCACACGAGTGTGTGATGGATGGCTTTGAGCGTTTCGCTCAAGGTCACTTGATCACTCTCTTCTCGGCAACAAACTACTGTGGTATGCATATCTTTTGTTTATGCATGCTTTATTCCAATCATCTCTTGCCGTTGGATTGGCCCCATTGCTCATATGGTATGTGCACAGGTACGGCAAACAACGCAGGTGCAATCTTAGTTCTCGGAAGGGATCTCGTGGTTGTCCCGAAACTCATTCATCCTTTGCCACCTGCGTTGACATCACCTGAGACCTCCCCAGAGCATATCGAGGACACTTGGATGCAGGTATGCCGTTTTATCCGAAGATGCTGATTTATTTGCACGAGGTCATACTATAACGCTGTCTACCCACCTCTAACTCGCGTGTGTTAAAATCAGGAACTAAATGCCAACAGGCCACCAACCCCAACCAGGGGCCGCCCTCAAGCAGCCAACAATGATCGAGGCTCCCTTGCATGGATATAGCCGCTTCCCGATGAGCCCAAGGAATCTCTTCCAAGTCTGTGCCAGTGGGTTTTGGGCTATATTTATCCTTTCTGTGGCGTACACAGGCAGATGATCTATGCCCAGGTGACAGACATGCTATCGAGCAACAATGATGGCATGAAATCATTTGCGGGGAGCGAAGCCTAGCTATCTGAAGGCGAATGCGGAGAGTGTTTTGCCGATGACCACAGACGGACAGCGCTCTCCAAGCTTTTTCCGTTGACACGAGAGAAGTAGATGAGCCCACGACCACCGGCTTATCACTGATAGATCCTGCCTCCCAGGCTTAACCTGTATATACTCAGATGCCAGCAGATAGGGGTGGGGTGTATGTGTTTTGTCTGACAGATGGAGGGGCAGAAAGGGAATAGTGTTATTGTACTAGGTATTCTTTTCCTGTGTCTAGATTTTTTTCTCACATGTTGCAAAAGGAGTAGAAACTTATTTGATGTGGGATCTGTCTGCCAGCTCTTGTATAATAGCGGTATCCACTACGTATTTGTTTTATCACACCTCCCACTGTAATTTCTGCCCCTGCCGCTTGTACAATTACCATTCTTTTTCTGTTTAAAAGTTTTTGGTGGTGAACAGATATTTTACATGTATATTCTGTTTATTTTGGTGATGGACACGGTAGAAGCATTTATGCTGGTCAAGTGAAGAATGGCATTAGCATAGTTGTCCAAAAAGACACATTACCTCATATTGTTCTCGTATTTATCTAGCATATGTTATGTGGGTGCTCAATATTTGGATGAGATATCAGTAGCAAAATCCACATCTCTAACGAGTCTTGTGTCATTACCTAATTGGAATATTGTGACAACTGACAACAAATTATGGTGGCTGGTTTATATTTGTCAAGTAAAGAATGACATTAGTAGATTTGTCCTTGAAGCCAGAACATTCCATCATATTTTTTACCTTAACTAACATGCGTTGGAGATTCTTCTTATGTGGGTGATGAGATATCAGTTGAAAATCAACTGAGATTCTTCTTATGTGGGTGATGAGATATCAGTTGAAAATCAACTGGGTGGAAAGGGAGAGATCTCATGATGAAGTGAAAAAAAAGCTAGAACTCAATTTTTTTTCTTGCAAATATGATTTAGAAAAAGTGGCAAGAAAAGGAAAAAAGTTAAATAAGATTTAAAATGGTGGCACGTAGATGATGGGCATGTACGAGCTGTAGAACATCCTACATATATGTGAGAGATTTTTTATTTCTTGTGGTGGCCTATAAGCTGTTAGTCATGGATAAGTTTGTTTTTCTCAACAATCTCTACAATATACAATCTCCATAGAATTGGAGCCTCTCCTTCATTCACATCTCAACATCATGGTAGATCCCACTTATCTCACATTATTTATTTATAGTTCATAGTTTTAATTTTAGTTGAAAAATCTCCCTAGAATTGGAGCCCTCTCCTTCTATCACATGTGAACATCATGGTAGACCCCACTTAGCTCACATTATTTATATATTTATTTATTTATTTATTTATTTATAATTCATAGTTTTAAATTTAGTTTGAAAAAATTATAGTGGATATATACATGTTTGTACTTATCTGCTAAATCACATGTCAACATCATGGTAGACCCCACTTAACTCACATTATTTATTTATTTATTTATAGTTCATAGTTTTGAATTCAATTGAAAGAAATCTATTGGATATATACATATGTTTGTATTTATCTGCTAAATTTTTGGTGAAATGAAAAGGTATTTCCATCTATAAAAAAAAAAAAAAATTGATGTAAAAAAGGAAAATAGCTCAATTTCCCTCAAAATTGCTCCTTTTGGTTGGACCAAAATATTTTCTAGAGTGCGTACGTCAAGGTTTTTGAGTCGCGACTTATGAGTCGCCACCAAACCTCATGACTTGGTGACTAATCGCCTAAAGTCGCCGATTAATCGCCTAAAGTCGATGATTAGTCGCGAGTCGACCTGTTTTTGGGGCAACGACTCGGCGATTAGTCGCCGACTCAAAAACCATGGCGTACGTACATGTAGTTGTATGTTTTATTTCAACAAATTGAAACGTAAACTTGTCTTTTTCGATTTTTTATACGGTGAGTCCGGAGCTACTGGCGCTACCCGACAGCTCTTTCTTATCTATGCCGCCAGCATCCGCCGTAGCGTCGCGCAACCTGTGCCAAACAACACCATTTCTCTCCCTTCGCCTCCTCGAGCCGTATTCTACCAAAAACAACCGTCCCTACGCAAAGTTTGCCTGTCTCTCCGCACACATCTTTGGCTCCGTCAAACACTTCGGACTACAGGGCACCTCCATCCCTAATGTCGTGACTCAAGTTCATCGTTAATTTGCACGCCACATGCGTCCCCTCTGGTGGCCACCTAAGGCCACTAAGCTGAAAGACTTCCTACAACCTCGTAGTAGTTGCACATTGGTGACTCTAAGTTGATAGTGCCAGAAACAATGCTTGTACGTCACACGTCAGTTGGGAACCCCAAGAGGAAGGTATGATGAGTGCAGCAGTAAGTTTTCCCTCAGTATGAAACCAAGGTTTAATCGACCAGTAGGAAAACGAGGTTTGCTTCGAAGGTGTTGGTGAAGGAGTGTAGTGCGGCGCAACACCAGGGATTCCGGTGCCAACGTGGAACCTGCACAACACAATCAAATTACTTTGCCCCAACTTAACAGTGAGGTTGTCAATCTCACCGGCTTGCTGAAAACAAAGGGTTAAACGTATCGAATGGAAATGATGTTTGTTTGCATAAAACAGTAGAGAACAATGATTGCAGTAGATTGTATTTCAGATGTAAAAGAATGGACCGGGGTCCACAGTTCACTAGTGGTGTCTCTCCAATAAGATAACTAACATGCTGGGTAAACAAATTACAGCTGGGCAATTGACAATTGATAAGTGCATATAACATGCATGTGTGAGCTGTGGTGTCTACTATGAGATTCATTTGGGCATTACGACAAAGTACATAGACCGCTATCCAGCATGCATCTATGCCTAAATAGTCCACTTTCCGGTTAACATCCGTACCCCTTCCAGTATTAAGTTGCAAGCAACAGACAATTGCATTAAGTAATGTGCGTAATGTAAACAATACATTCATCCTTGAATAAAGCATTGCTGTTTTACCCCTAGTGGCAACAACACATCTACAACCTTAGAACTTGCTGTCACTATCCCAGGTTAAATAGAGGTTGAACCCAACTATCATGCATAAATACCCCCTCTTGGAGTTACAAGTATTCACGTGGCCAAGGCTTCAACAAGTAACGGAGAGCATGCAAGATCACAAATGACATAGACATGATAATATAATATTCAGCTCCACATAGGTATCAATATAAGTCAGATCCCAGCAAACACAACATGTAGCATTACAATAAGATGATCTTGATCATGATAGGCAGCTCACAAGATCTAAACATGATGGCACAAGTGGAGAAGACAACCATCTAGCTACTGCTATGGACCCATAGTCCAAGGATGAACTACTCACGCATCACTCCGGAGGCGGGCATGGCGATGTAGAGCCCTCCGGTGATGATTCCCCTCTCCGGCAGGGTGCCGGGAAGAGCTTCAGAACCCCCCGAGTTAGGGTTGACGACGGCGGCGGCAGCGAATATGTTCTGGATGAAAGGCTCGGTGTTTTAGGGTTTTCGCGTCTCGGGGAATAAATAGGCGAAGGGGCGATGTCGGCGGACCCCCGAGGGGCCCAAACCACCAGGCGCGGCTGGGCCCACCCGCGCCTGGTGGTTTGGCCACCTCGTGGCTCTCCTTCGTCTCTCCTTCGGACTCCGTGTACGTGCTGGAAAAATAGGGACTGGCCTTTTGTTTCGTGCAATTCCGAGAATATTTCCAGAAGTAACTTTCTGAAACCAAAAACAGCAGAAAACAGGGAACTGGCACTGTGGCATCTTGTTAATAGGTTAGTCCCAGAAAATGCATAAAAGTGATACGAAGTGTATATAAAACATGTAGCAAATGGTATAATATAAGCATGGAACAGCAGAAATTATGGATACGTTGGAGACGTATCAAGCATCCCCAAGCTTAGTTCTACTCGTCCTCGAGTAGGTAAAACGATAACAACAAATAATTTCTGAGGAGACATGCTTTCACACAATCTTGATCAATATATTGCAAGGCTCATGTCATGAATGAAGTGACTCAAAGCAATGATCTATAGTTTGCTAACAAATAGATAAAGAGTAAACAATGAATCATATAAGCAAAAACTTTTCATGAATAGTACTTTCAAGACAAGCATCAAAAAGTTTTGCATAAGAGGTAACTCATAAAGCAATAGATTCAAAGTAAAAGGCATTGAAGCAACACAAAGGATGATTAAGTTTCAGCATTTGCTTTCAACTTGTAACATGTATATCTCATGGATAGTTGTCAACATAAAGCAATATAACAAGTGCAATAAGTAAATATGTAAGAATCAATGCACACAAAGTTGACACAAGTGTTTGCTTCTAAGATAGAAAGGAGTAGGTAAACTGACTCAACATAAAGTAAAAGATAGGCCCTTCGCAGAGGGAAGCAGGGATTAAATCATGTGCTAGAGCTTTTTAAGTTTTCGAAAGCATATAGAGAGCACAAAATAAGTATTTGAGAGGTGTTTGTTGTTGTCAACGAATGGTAGTGGGCACTCTAACCCCCTTGTCAACCAGACTTTCAAAGAGCGGCTCCCATGAAGGACGTTATTCTACCAGCAAGGTAGATCATCCCTCTTCTCTTTTGTTTACACATGTATTTTAGTTTCTTTATAGATGACACTCCTCCCAACCTTTTGCTTACACAAGCCATGGCTAACCGAATCCTCGGGTGCCTTCCAACATTCACATACCATGGAGGAGTGTCTATTGCAAAATTAAGTTGCTTACTGATAAATCAGGGCAAAACATGTGAAGAGAATTATTAATGAAAGTTGTAATTAATTGGGGCTGGGCACCCCGTTGCCAGCTCTTTTTGCAAATTATTGGATAAGCGGATGTATATGCCACTAGTCCAGGTGAAAGTCTGTCAGAAGTAAATGACAAGATTGAAAGATAAAACACCACATACTTCCTCATGAGCTATAAAACATTGACACAAATAAGGAGTAATAAAGTTTTGAATAGTTTAAAGGTAGCACATGAAATATTTACTTGGAATGGCAGGAAATACCACATAGTAGGTAGGTATGGTGGACACAAATGGCATGGGTTTTGGCTCAAGTTTTGGATGCACGAGAAGCATTCCCTCTCAGTACAGAGTTTAGGCTAGCAAGGTTGTTTGAAGCAAACACAAGTATAAACCGGTACAGCAAGAATCACATAAAAACATATTGCAAGTATTATAAGACTCTACACTGTCTTCCTTGTTGCTCAAACATTTTACCAGAAAATATCTAGACCTTAGAGAGAACAAATATGCATCCCAAGTCTCAACAAGCTCTACGGTAGTTCTCCACTACTAGGCTTTAACTACATGATGCAAGAGCTTAAACATGATCTACTTGAGAGCTCAAAACAATTGCAAAGCATCAAATCAAAACAAGACAATGATCTACAAGAATGCATATGTCTTTTCCAATACCAACTACTACATGTAGCATTTTCTTTCTTCCAAACAAACACCAATAAATTTAAACATAAACTCTCCAAATGATAATATAATGCAGCAAGAGAGTATTTATAAACAAGTGCTAACAGCTCGAAGAGATGCATGAAAAACAGGAGCTAAAAGCACTGCAGTAGCTAGTTAAGAATACTCAACAAATATAAGTGAAGAACATGAGTATTCACATGAAAAAGCGGAGCGTGTCTCTCTCCCACACAAGGATTGCTAGGATCCGAATTTATTCAAACAAAAACAAAAAAAAAACACACAGACGCTCCAAGTAAAGCGCATAAGATGTGAAAGAATTAAAATATAGTTTCACTAGAGATGACCTGATAAGTTTGTTGATGAAGAAGGGGATGCCTTGGGCATCCCCAAGCTTAGACGCTTGAGTCTCTCTGAATATGGTTGGGATGAACCACGGGGGCATCCCCAAGCTTAGGCTTTTCACTCTTCTTGATCACATAATATCACCCTTCTCGCTTGATCCTTGAAAACTTCCTTCACACCAAACTCAAGACAGTTCTCATTAGAGGGTTAGTGCATAATCAAAAATTCTCATATTCTGTAATGATACAATCAATCCCAAAGCTTCTGGACATTAGCTACAGCCACCAATGCTTTGTGGAGCAAAGAAATCCACACAAACACAGTAAAAGAGCGAATGCAAAACAAAAGGCAGAATCTGTCAAAAACAGAACAGTCTGGAATGACGAATTTTTTCGAGGCACTTAAGTTGCTCAGATGGATCTGGCCTAAAATAATGAAAGTTGCGTACATATCTCAGGAATATGCGTGATTTTTCTCAGAATTTTTTGAATTTTCTACAGGGAGATAAGCTCAAATCCGTGACAGCTAAAAATCTGTCACTGCGCAGAAATCCAAATCTTGCATCAACTTTCAATATAGAACTTTACTTGGCACAACATTGCGATAAAATAAAGATACAAAGGAGTTGCTACAGAAGTAACAAAACTCCTTGACTCAAAGAAAACAAAAATAACAGCAAATAAAAACGATGGGTTGTCTCCCATAAGCGCTTTTCTTTAACGCCTTTCAGCTAGGCGCAGAAAGTGAAAATCAAGTGTTATCAAGAGAAGAAGCATCAACGGAGAGTTTAGAAGTTTTCTCAACGATGCATTGCACTTTATCTATGTAAGTTTCAGAAACTCCCCTTTCATTACTTTTAGGTAAACTATCCTCATCAAATAAATTTTCAGGCACAATCCAATTAAAGTTCTTTTCTAGTGCCTCATGCATTCCTGCAATCTTAAAAGGAATTGGTATTTTATTCTCTCCTTCATAACTAGTTTCTTTAGTGTACTTGGATCTTTCCTTCTCTAATTTTTCAAGTATATTGGCGATATCAATGTAATAACCAAGCATCCTATATCGCATAAAAACTTTTCTAGCTTCACTAGCTACATCTCCAAATTCTTTGAGAAGGGTTTCTAAAACAAAATCCTTCTTTTCCCCCTCTTCCATATCATGAAGTCTAAGAAACATATGCTGCATTATAGGGTTAAGGTTAACAAACCTAGCTTCAAGCATGTGGACTAAGGAGGCAGCAGCAATTTCATAATTAGGGGCAAGTTCTACCAAGGATCTATCTTCAAAATCTTTCAGCTTGCTAACATGACTAAAAAATTCTTCAATGTTGTCTCTTCCAATGATAGACCCACTACCCACAGATATTTCTTTTAAAGTGTACTTAGGGAGAGCATGATGAAATAATAAAAACTAAACAGAAAATAAACTAGATGCAAGTAACTAATTTTTTTGTGTTTTTGATAAAGAGAGCAAACAAGACTAAATAAAAATAAACTAAGCAAGACAAATAACAAAGTAAAGAGATTGGGTGTGAGAGACTCCCCTTGCAGAAGCAATTCTGTTTTCCCCGGCAACGGCGCCAGAAAACGTGTTGGTGGCTCTAGGTTAATAGTGCCAGAAACAATGCTTGTACGTCACACGTCAGTTGGGAACCCCAAGAGGAAGGTATGATGAGTGCAGCAGTAAGTTTTCCCTCAGTATGAAACCAAGGTTTAATCGACCAGTAGGAAAACGAGGTTTGCTTCGAAGGTGTTGGTGAAGGAGTGTAGTGCGGCGCAACACCAGGGATTCCGGTGCCAACGTGGAACCTGCACAACACAATCAAATTACTTTGCCCCAACTTAACAGTGAGGTTGTCAATCTCACCGGCTTGCTGAAAACAAAGGGTTAAACGTATCGAATGGAAAATGATGTTTGTTTGCATAAAACAGTAGAGAACAATGATTGCAGTAGATTGTATTTCAGATGTAAAAGAATGGACCGGGGTCCACAGTTCACTAGTGGTGTCTCTCCAATAAGATAACTAACATGCTGGGTAAACAAATTACAGCTGGGCAATTGACAATTGATAAGTGCATATAACATGCATGTGTGAGCTGTGGTGTCTACTATGAGATTCATTTGGGCATTACGACAAAGTACATAGACCGCTATCCAGCATGCATCTATGCCTAAATAGTCCACTTTCCGGTTAACATCCGTACCCCTTCCAGTATTAAGTTGCAAGCAACAGACAATTGCATTAAGTAATGTGCGTAATGTAAACAATACATTCATCCTTGAATAAAGCATTGCTGTTTTACCCCTAGTGGCAACAACACATCTACAACCTTAGAACTTGCTGTCACTATCCCAGGTTAAATAGAGGTTGAACCCAACTATCATGCATAAATACCCCCTCTTGGAGTTACAAGTATTCACGTGGCCAAGGCTTCAACAAGTAACGGAGAGCATGCAAGATCACAAATGACATAGACATGATAATATAATATTCAGCTCCACATAGGTATCAATATAAGTCAGATCCCAGCAAACACAACATGTAGCATTACAATAAGATGATCTTGATCATGATAGGCAGCTCACAAGATCTAAACATGATGGCACAAGTGGAGAAGACAACCATCTAGCTACTGCTATGGACCCATAGTCCAAGGATGAACTACTCACGCATCACTCCGGAGGCGGGCATGGCGATGTAGAGCCCTCCGGTGATGATTCCCCTCTCCGGCAGGGTGCCGGGAAGAGCTTCAGAAACCCCCCGAGTTAGGGTTGACGACGGCGGCGGCAGCGAATATGTTCTGGATGAAAGGCTCGGTGTTTTAGGGTTTTCGTCTCGGGGAATAAATAGGCGAAGGGGCGATGTCGGCGGACCCCCGAGGGGCCCAAACCACCAGGTGGCGCGGCTGGGGCCCACCCGCGCCTGGTGTGGTTTGGCCACCTCGTGCTCTCTTCGTCTCTCCTTCGGACTCCGTGTACGTGCTGGAAAAATAGGGACCTGGCCTTTTGTTTCGTGCAATTCCGAGAATATTTCCAGAAGTAACTTTCTGAAACCAAAAACAGCAGAAAACAGGGAACTGGCACTGTGGCATCTTGTTAATAGGTTAGTCCCAGAAAATGCATAAAAGTGATACGAAGTGTATATAAAACATGTAGCAAATGGTATAATATAAGCATGGAACAGCAGAAATTATGGATACGTTGGAGACGTATCACACATGAACACCCATGTCGCCTCTCTCCTCGACCGCCGCTGTCACCGTCATTGTTAGTAGTGCTCGACTCGGTGGTGGTGGCAGATGCGGTTGAAACCGTGAATGATAGATCGACGGTGAATGGGGGTGGAAGGATGAGTTATACGTCTCTTTGTTAGATGCCATCTATTACTGATGAAAGATGATGTGGGTATTTATTTGTAAACTTTTTTCTACGTATATTTTCTTATTTCTCCTTGTATTTAGAGAGAACGAGTCTGATTATGTAATAAAATGCATGTGTGTATTTTGTAGATGGTTGAATGCATAAACTAAGGACCTATGTTTGCCTAGCATCAGTTGCAATGATAGAATATAGAAAAGTCATGACCACGAGGCTACAATAATAAAATAACTTGCGGTGTTTAACCGTGCTGCGAACATGATAAACTATAGTTTAAGAGAAGGCATTTATGCAATCGGATGTGGTGGTATTCATGCAGTGATCCAATGCACAAATTAATATAGCATGTATCTATATTTAGTGAACTATTTAGTGTTTCTTGGTGGAATTAATGCTATTCTGTTTTATATAGTACCGATCATATTCGATGCAATTTATTTAACTATGATAAATAGTTTTGTCAAATATATATTGTTATTGATTTGGGATAATTTATGTCAGAAAAATCTACTTGATTTCATTATATTAAAATCGTGGACCTTCACTGTAGTACCTCGATGGCTAATCAAATCTTGGATAATCTATCTTTCCGAGTTTGCAATTTTCATCATATCGTATAGTGTCTACAGATTGTTTGGAACTTTGATCAACTTTTTTGTACGAACCATTATAGAACATTTCATAATTGTCGTTGTATGCTAATTCAGTGTAAACTTTTTTTAAGGGGGTCATGCTATTTCTGTCGAGTGGTGTACTCCTAACCTTACTACAACTAAATAACTCTGTCATTTCTCTACTCCTCTATGTTCATGTGAGTGTGTCTGAATAATCCTTTTCTAAAATAATGAGCCAATGATACTATTTTATCTATAATTGATACCAGTTTTTTTTATGTGTCGCTAAATTTCTGTTTGTTCATTTATCATTGTTCTTATTAGGATAGACACGGCAACGCGCGTCTTTTCCTTCTAGGTTGCTTTACTGCATCTTAAATTCTTAATTCTCTGCTTAATTCTATCTAAAATTGCTTAGCTTCGGTTTTTATGGATCCACCAGGCCAATACATTTCCTAATAACTCTGAACTACTCCCTCCGTTCGGAAAAGGATGTCACAAAAATGAACTATAGGTAGACCATTTTTGTGACATCCTTTTTCGAACGGAGGGAGTAGATGTTTCTGCACATTTCCTCGGGATATGAACGAAACAAGTTCCCAGATGAAATGAATTAGCACATGGCAGGACATGCATCCATTCGCGCTCGGAGATAAACTGATAAAGGGCTGAACGTTCGCATATATAAATTATGTTCTCTCATTTTCAGTTCATAAGGCCTACAATAAAAAAAAAGGTGATCAAGTTCACAGAGCTCCGGCAATGCGCGAAGACTAGGACGTAGTACCATAAATTTACCGACGTCCCTGCTCAGACCGATTGTGATCACTAAGTTCAAAAAAAGAAAGAAAAGATTGTGATCACTAGCTCTAGTGATTCTTAGCGAGAAGAGGAAGGCGCCGGTGACCGCGAGGAATCACATGAAGTAATGGCGGAGGAGGGTCAGTGGTCATGGGAGTCATGTCCATGGGGTAGCTCCCGAGCACCCGCAAGAATGAGGTGAACTCCTGAACCTCAGCGAGCGCGTTCTGCATTCGTGGGTCCGCGAGGGAGGCCTCAAAGTCCACGTAGAACATGTACTGGAACGTCTTGGCTGCGGTACCTTGTCTGGCATCATTGACAAGGCGGATGGGCCGGTGCGGCCGGCTCTCGATCTTGGTGAGGCTGATGTCACGGAAAGCGAAGGCGGAGAGCACCTTGAAGAGCATGGAGGGGCCCTCTTTTTCGTGCGCGAAAACGATGCTGGTCTTGAAGGGCCGGTCCATGCGCGGCACGATGGGCTCCCTCGCCAACATCACGAACCGCGTGACGTTGCCGGCGTCGTCCTGGATGCCGTCGGCGAGCACTTCCATGCCGTACACTCGGCGGCGCGGGATGACGCGATGGCGGCCGTGTCACGGAGGCCGTTGGCGGCAACGTACTCGGCTGCGCCGGCAGTGTCGTCGAACGCCTCGCGGACGACGTTGAGTCCCATGCGCGTGATGGTGTGCTCGCATTGCGCCAGCGCCTGCGGGTGGCTGATGACGCGGGTGATGTCCTCCTTGCGCACGCCAGGGAGAGCGAGGAGACAGTGGTGCACGGGGAGCTGCACCTCGCCGACAATGTGGAGGTGGTGACGGAACAGAAGGTCGTAGTTGCGGTGGATGCTTCCTCCGAGCGAGTTCTCCACGGGGAGCACGGCGCGGTCTGCGATCCCGTTCTCAACGGCCTGGAACGCCACGTCGAACTGGTCGCATGGGATCGCGTCGGATCCCGGGTACGCTTTCCCGGCTGCCTTCTCGCTGTACGCCCCCGGCACACCCTGGTACGCCACCCGCAGCTCCGAGCCGTGCATCGGCACCGGCGATAGGTCTGAGATCCGGAGCGGTGCGAGCAGGTTCCTTGTGCCGCCATTGATACCGTTTATAGGGACCAAGTCGAGCATCGGCGCGTTTCGAGCCACCGCCGCCGACGCGACGTGGCCGTTGGTGGAGTGGGTGACGGGCGCGGCCACCTTGCTGGAGAGCGAGTCCGTCCGGCTTCCGACGACGGCGCCCTGCACTGAGCACCTGACCACGCCAGCGCTCCTCCTCGAGTTTGGCCCACCAGCCTAGGACCCTGCCCGGTGAGCACCTTGACCAAACTCACCGCGGCCATTGACTGACCACAGCAAGTTAACTCTTCGTCCTCTGCCGACTGTCTGCTACCCGTGACCGAAACTGGTATGTGAAGCAGCTGAGAGGGGGATGGGCGTAATATAGGTCCGGTCTCTGCTTATTTTAGTGATTCAATCAACTCGTGGGTCTTTTTTGCGATTCCGGTCCGGTCTCTGCTTATTTTAGTGATTCAATCAAGTCGTGGGTCTTTGGACCCCGTGGGACAATGTATGTGCCCTGCAAGCAGCTGCAAGCGGTCCGTCGCAGCCCGCAGTACCGCCTATACAGGAAGAGGATGAGATGTGAGGGAGGCAGAACCGGCTGCCAGATTGAGGCGAAACGTAATCGCCAGCGCCGTGCCGCCGTGTGGGCGAGAGCGTCGAGCGGGGTGGCCGGATGGGGGTCGAGCGGGTTGAGGGAGGTTGGAGAGGGGACGAAGGAGACGTTCGTTTGCAGCTGGAGGAGCGACGCATCGCCAGACCGGTCGACGAAATAGACGGCGGGGTGAACTGCTGGCGATGAACTGCTCCGCGCGGCGGTCGATGCGTTGGCCCCCCGCCGCCGCGAGGACCTGCCGCCCGATCCCGACGACGACGACGAGGCGCCGGCTGACCCCGACGATGCGGACCTCGAGTACTCTGACGACGCCACGCTGCTGGTCCGTGACATCACGGTGCTCGCGGCACCGAGGCTCGCCGTCCTCGACGGCCCGCGATCCTGTCGTCCTCCGCGTCGAGCAGGCTCGGCCGCCGCGAGCCGAAGCTGAGGCGTTGCTGCTGCTGCCTCGTCGCGACTTCGGCGTGCGCCGGATGGGGAAAAGCTATTGCCATCGTTTTTGTTTCTTTTGCTCGGTCAAAAGAAGAATTGAACCGGTATAGGGGAGCGCGGGTTAATTCCTATAAACTTGACGGGGTAAAAGGCAAAAAAGGCTGACGTACCAACACCTCCTCTGTCTATATATTATATAGTGGAGATATATACAGACAGATGGTGCGTGCCCAGCTCAGCTATATATACGTAGTGGTGGATGGGTTATGAGTCATCACAAGTTCACAGCTGACAACTCACAACCGACCACAGAGTCATACTAGCTAGCAAGCAAGTTGATTAGAGCGCTCAACTTCCTCCGTCCTCACGATGTCCTCCAGCAAAGAAGCTTCCAAATCAGGTTTTCTTCGCCAAGCAATTGCCCTTAGAGCACTTCTTCTTCTTCTTCTTCTTCTTCTTCTTCTTCTTCTTCTTCTTCTTCTCCTCCTCTATATATATCTTTTTGATCGAAAAAATGCAAGTGCGATTAACATGGAAATGCATGGCATTCAGGAGAAGAACTACCATTGATGATCGAGGTGCGAGGCCACGAGGAAGCGTCGCTCAGAGCCAACACGCAGGAGGTGCATGTCAAGCTCACGGCGCCCGTCTTCAGCGAGGACGGGAAAAGGCCGGCGCTGGACCTGGTGGCCGTCCTGGACGTCAGCGGGAGCATGCGGCACCACAAGCTGCATAACCTCAAGAGCGCCATGAACTTCGTCATCCATCAGCTCGGGTCCAACAACCGCCTCGCCGTCATCCCCTTCTCTACGCACGTCCATACGCACCCGTTCCACCTGCGGCACATGAGGTCGAATCTGAGGTGCTGCTGAGCTGAGGTGCTTCTGTCGGGTGCGGCGGCGCGGGTGCCGCCGCCATCGCCGCGGCGTGCAGAGGAGGCTGGAGAGCTAGGGTTTCCGTCGGGGGAGACGCCTGCTGTGTTGGGCCAGGTGGTGGTTGTTGGGCCTAGTCGGGCTGGGCCCAGCACCTCGTTTTGGGCCGCCTCTTCGTCAGTCAGCTCGTTGTGGGTCCTGTTGGCCTCGGCCCAGCCTGCGGCCTAGGAGACAATTCTTTTCCTTCTTCAACAAGGAGACTGCCGTGGGCGCTCTGGCGTCTGGGCGGGCGACGCGGGCGTCGCTCGTGCCTCTCCGGTGCCAGGGTCTCTCCGCCGCCGTGGGCGGCGGACCGCCGCGCCTGCTGCTCGCCGTCGCCGGGCCGGAGGGTGGTTGACTCGTCGCAAGACATGTCTGGGGTCTTCGCGATGGTCGACTTCCCGCCGCTGCAGGTGAGCCACGTTGGCACCACGGAGGTGCCTCCGAGGCCTGCCGGCAAACTGGCTGACGACGAGTCGTGGCCGGCGTCCGTGCTGGTGGGCACGGTGGCCATCCAGATCTCACCGCCGCCGTGGACCCAAAGACTTGTTTAGTAGACATTTTGTTGCTCGGCCTGTGGCGATAGGCGTCTCGCGTGGCGTCTGGGTGAGTTTGCCCGAGTTCCACCACGAAGATCGCTGTCTTCGCCGGCGCAGGGGCGCCGGAGCGAGGCCGCGCTCGCCGTAGCCGAGGGCGGCGCGGGGCGGGCCAGCGGTGAAGTCAGGAGTGCTCTGTCGAAGACGTCGGCCAAGGCGTGCTCCAAGCACCGCGAGGGGCGGTGTCTGTCGGGTGGGGAGGTCGGCGTCGACGGCGCCATGGCTGGAGGAGTTCCCTCCTCTGAGCTCGCCAGGGGTGAGTCGCAGAGGTTTGGTCAAGGCGCAGGGGTGCCTGGCCAGTGGTCCGTGTTGGTGGGCGCGCTGTTGCTGGTTCGTGTTGGTGGGCGCGCTGATGCTGCCGCTGCGGGTGGCTCCGGCCAGTGCGTCGCCGCCGCCTCCGTCGGCGGCCGGATCGGAGATGGTGGTCTCGCGCCTAGGGTTTGCCCGGATGGGCTGACCCTGGTGTTGGGCCGGGTTAGTGGATGCGGGCCTGGGAGGGCCGTCTCTGCTGGGCCGACCCATTTTGCGATCCAGGAGTTGGACCGGCCGAGTGAGGCCTCGAGCAGTGTAGGTGGTAGCAACAGTCGGAGGACCTAAGGTTGAAGCTGGGCAGGGAGCAAGAAGAATGCTGGAGGCCGCCTCCAGTCCAGGTACACAGTGAAGCCTTGCGGCCAGGTGGGCCTTGTGAGTGCTCCGGTACCGGTGACGAGCAAGATGAGTAGCGGCGCCGCAGCGGGAGCGTGGGGACACTCCCATTTGGCGGCATGTTGTTGGTCGTCAGCTGGATTTCAGGCAGCGCATCGAAGTCCTGAGGCAGAGGAAGGGCCGTTCTGGAAGTCGAGCAAGAAGAGCAGCGGCGCCTGCAGCGGGAGCGTAGGGTCTTTTTCCGTAGGCAGGTGCAGTTTTTCTTTGAAGAAGTGTCAAGTGTTGTTAGAAGCTCCGTTATCAGCGTTGTCGAATCTATTCTGCACCGTACATCCCCAGAGCGATGGATTATTTTGCAACTTAACGCTTCGCGTACAGTGGCGAGGTAATCCGTCAATCTGAAGATCTACGGCCCAGATAGACTCCAACGTCACTATTCGAACTCTCTGCACATCTGGCAGGTGCCTGAATTTTTTTCCTTTTCTTTTTTTGTTTACTGGATGGCTTCATTAATACTTATTAATAAAGTCGGGCACCCGGAAGTGCCTTTTATCTAAAAAAAACATCACTGAAACTTACGTAGCTTCCAAGGAAATCGACGACAAGGATGTAGATGTTGCCATAATGCATGCATGTGCTAGGTAAATTCAGTTGTTTGTGTGATGATATTTTCTAACTTCGAGAACAATTTTAACGAAAAAATAAACCCCATCATGAGTTGTTTACCTTGAAACATTTGGTAAAAACAATGAACATTTTTCAATTATTCAACAAAAAAAATAAAAGAAAATATAAACAAGAAAATGGAAAACAAAAAATAACAGAAACAGATACAAGAAAAAACGAAAATATCAAAAATAAAATAAACAATACATCAAAAAAATAAAACAACAACCAAAGTGTGAATATCATATCGGCTCGGCTAGGCTAGTAGAAGAGAGCTGCTACGTGGATGTTGGTCCTCTTCATCCTAAGAGCAAAAAATAGGAGCGCGCCAAAAAATATAGATACCTAATACCACTTATCGCTATGCGTGCTACAAGATTTTTTTTAGAAGGAATGCTATGCGTGCTACAAGATAATTAATCCTTGAGTTCCTATTTTGCACTAAACTATTCAAAAAAAATTGGTAGTCGCATTTGTTTTAAAGATGCAATGTGCTATATTAAATATTAAAGTGAAAATGAGTGCGAATTACCTCCCCTAAAACGGCTTAATTTCAGTCGAACGATAGGTAACGAAACAAATTAAGAGAGCGTATGTCAACAATATGGTCTGGATTCTGGCAGTTGCGTAGCTGCACAACGGGTTCATAATTATTGATGGTAGCGGGAAAATCCAAACATTGACAGCACCAACATATATATATATATATATATATATATATATATATATATATATATATATATCGGTTAATTACCGTATAATCTTGCTTTCGGCACTTGGGCCCGTGGCGCAACCGGTCATCCAATATCCGTGAAAGGTCGCGACACAGCAAGCAAGCGCAGGTAGCCAGGATGGGGAAGCTCCAATTAATGTGAGTACCTACGGTGGCAGCTCCTGCAAGCTTATTGAGGTGATCTTGTCATGGGAATGGGAAGCAGTGGTGAAGACTGAAGAGACGAAGAAAGTGACACGGAAAGAGAACAGGGGAGAGAGAATGCCCATTTATACTCAGGACGGCGAGGGGAAAACCTATTGTCCAATTTTTGCAAACGATGGAGATGCTGAAGTAGTGAAGACATATTGGGAA
Organism: Poa pratensis; assembly: GCA_947311845.1. Lineage (NCBI taxonomy): Eukaryota > Viridiplantae > Streptophyta > Magnoliopsida > Poales > Poaceae > Poa > Poa pratensis. The sequence continues at coordinate 4,258,967 of CAMZMU010000041.1, read as the reverse complement.
GGGGAGACGATGGGGTGTTACAGGGGAGACATTAAAATTCAGTAAAAATTTTTTTTTGAAAAAAAGAGAAGTTAAAGAAGAACTTGATATGAAAAGGAAGGGGAGAGTCCCAGTTGTATCTGGATCAGAATTCATGTTCTCCCCGCGCGTATTTCTCCTAGGTGAATCCCAAGTTGATCGTTGATCCATATAGATATCTGTCCTTAGCGAAATCAACACCAGACGCGATCGCCGACGTATATCGATCGAAGCATTGCCGGTGCATTGCGCACCTATGTACCACGCATCCAGGCCCATGGCCGCCGCCGGCGGCAACCGCGACATGGTGGGCCTCGACTACGACGAGCACCACCTCACGCGCTCCCCGACCCTCTGCTTCTCCGTCGGCGCCAGCTGCTTCGGAGCCGACGCCCCAGAGAACGCCCGCCGCCTCATCGCTGCCGTGGACTCCGCCGTCGCGGCGCGCGCCGAGGACGGCCCCGACGTCGAGGTGCTCGAGGCCTCCTTCGTCTACGCCACGCCTAACAACCGCTACCTAGACTGGCCCCTGCTCGGCCTCGGCGGCTACTTGACCAGGCACGACCACGCCGCTGACATCACGTCCGGGCACCTTGCGCGGTGGCTGCGCTTCGCAGCCCGCCGCGTCACCGGGAGCTTCGTCCTGTCCGTGCCCACCGTCCCGCCGCCGTCGCTCAGCGGGACCAGAACGATGGTAGGGATCGTCCTTAAAGCGAGGGGAAGCAGCGGCCGTGCGGGAGATCAGGGAGCTCTACGCCGAGCTACCCGCGTCCGCTAGAGCGGAGACGCTGAGGCTGACGCTCGGCGACGCTGAGATCACCGTCCCCGTCGTCGGCGCCGCCGCGTTCGGCGCACTCACCAACCTCTTCCTCAGCAACTGCCGCCTCGAGCCCGGCGAGGACGCCAACCTGGGCCGCATACTCTCATCCTCCTCCTGCCCGCGTCTGCGGCACCTCCACCTGGAGCACGTCGTAGGGCTCCATGCGCTCCGCCTCGAGGCCGCCGGCACGCTGGAGGAGCTCCGGCTGGCGCCCCTGCGTGACCTGACAGTCTTGGAGGTCCACGCGCCGGGCCTCCGCTTGCTGCACGTGCTCGACTGCACCAAGATCTCCGAGGTCTCGGTCTCGGCGCCGGCTCTGGAGACGCTAGGCTGCGACTACGGCTTGCCGGTGGATCGCACAGAGCTCACCGGCGCTGCGAACGTCCGGCGGCTGGAGAAGCTCTACCTCTCGTCGCACGGCTTCCCACCGGAGTCCGGGAGCTACTCCAACGGGGACACGGCATGGCTGCTGGAGCGGTGTGCGGCGGTGGCGAAGAGCCTGGACGTGGGCATCTGGGCGCCGTTGGGCGGCGGCACGGCCGAGCTCATCGGCCTCCTACCGCGCCTCCCTGTCGTGACCGACCTGAGCGTCCAGGCGTGTTTCACGGCGCGCGTCGGCCCCGGCCACCGCCTCGGCCACAGCGTCGCCAGGCTCGTCGCCCGGTGCGGCGGCAGCCTCCGGCGCCTCGACGTCGCGTTCTGTAACCAGTACTACGAGCCGTGCGAGGACCCCGACTGCTTCTGCAGCCCGCCGGCGCCGGATATTGGGGTGCTGGAGCAGCTCGTGGAAGCCAAGATCGTCGGGTTCCGGCCATTAGAGGACCAGTGAGCCTGGTGTGGGAGCTGATGGCCAAGGCGCCGGCGCTGGAGAAGATGACGGTGCAGTTCGCGTTTTCGTCAGAGGACGACGGAGAGCTCCCTTTGCCTTGCGAGAGAGGGCACTGGGCTCCTGCTGCCGCCGCCGGCTCGAGCAACAAGCCAGCTTATGAGTGGACGCCGGCTGCCGCTCCATGATTCTTCGATAGTGCATGCACAATCAGACTAGCAACATATAAGGGTGTTGTTGACAGTGGTCGTGGCAGCGGCCAATGTAGCCATCATGAAATAGTTTATTTAGTTTCTACATGCGATGGAAAAAGAGAGGCATATTGCCACGTCAAACCTATTTTTGTAGTACACATGTGAACACAACAAAATATTAGAGGGTTATTGGCAAAGAAGAGAATGGTGATCACATTACGGGTTTCATTTTGAATGATTACAAATTTTGACTCTTCCCGGTTTTGCACTGTAATGGATATGTAGCTTCACTTGATAGCTCGGTAGGGCTTGCAAGAAGTGTCACAGAGGTTGATCGAACCATAATAGTGTTCTTGCTTTTGTGTAGATACTTAGGTTACTATCCCCTCTGTTATTTCTATGTAGCACTTTTAGGTTATGTACAAAGAACCAAGTACTAACAAAAATTCACCATCCTAATCTATTTGAGTCCTTGGGTTTGGTTGAATCATATTTAACTTCATTATTTCGATAAAAAAAATCATAATAGATCATGGGCTACATTGAGCCTGTTTCAAACAAGTAACCTTAACATATTTTACAATCTAAGAAAATACATACTTTTAGATTGAAGGCATTACACCTGGACATTTTTATTTTATTTTGACAATTTTGTTTAATACAACCAAGTTTATCTGGTGGTATAAGTCACATTACAATTTAACAAAGATTTTTAATGTACGGGAACATAATTCAAGTCTGCCTAGATAGCTTTACACACTGAGCTTTACAGCTGTGAACTATACAACTTACTTGCACGAACAGTGGGCAAATATTCTTTATGTAATATACACGCAATTTTTTGTATAGTGGACTAAATAACTGTAATATTGGTTTATTTAGAGCGAAAAAAAAGGATTTCTGAAGATACTTGAGAAAAAGCTAACCCCGTCGAAGCTATGGAGGGGTAGTACATGGTCGTAGACACACGGTACCGTGTGTTTGGTGGGCCAGGGGACGGCCCCAAAACACGTTATACGTGCTCGGTCGCCATGTATTGGCACACGGCTGCAGCACGTTGACAACTCAGCCACCTCCTATGTTAATTAAGTCAATCTCAACTGTCTGCAGAACCTTGGACCATTATGCAAAACCTCTCAGGGCAGAACTTCGCTCATGCTTGGAATGTGATCGCGCCCAGCTGATTGATGCTATGAAGTCTACAATGCAAGACAAACCCTTTCTCATTGGGTTTCTGAGGTTGGATCTTTAGCTGTTCAAGATCGTGATGTGTGTCTTTGTAAAAGTAAACGGTCGGAGGTTAGGGCCTTAGGGCTAGTCACTTTATTGCAATTTTTGCAAGAATAGATCGCCGCAATGATACATGGCTAGGTTCTGGGCCTAATTATGTTCTTCAGATCTAAAACTTGACAGAAGTTCTTCAGATCGCTATGGCAATGACAGAAGTTCTTCAGATCGCTCCTGCAATGATACATCATACATGGTTAGATCCAAATGACGCATGCTTGGTGGTTACTAGTTGCTGCTTGATGGACACGTGCGGCAAGCTAGCCTCTTCGATTGTTTTTCTCGTTGTGTTGTACTTTTTGTTTTCGTTTTCGTTATAAACAAAGTGTCCACGCCTTTTGAGATAACTAGCAAGGTGGCCCTCGCAAATGCGAGGACATTGTCTTCAGCATATTGAATATGTTCATGACTTAAATTTGTGGTTTCATACATACCGCAAAGAAGGAAATCCAAGTCATACCGCATATTGAGTATGTTCATTTACTTCAAGTCATCTGACAAATAATCTTTTTAGTTGTACCATAAAACTCTAGCAATCAAGTTATCATCGTTCCTTGTAGTATCCTCATACTACCCAATAATATGTTGTCGCTCACTTGTGTTTTTCGTGTCATGAAATATGATTGCACAGACATTGTTTTGGCATCTTCATCGGAAATATATTTTTACATGTTTTCAAATTTCAATGAAGTCCCCTGTTCAGTTTTAAGAATAAGAAACCAAATAAACAAATAAAAATCTTTGCGAAAAACGTCAAACATACAACCTTACAAGTATATTTAATTGCATCATAGGAAAACCATTGGAAATCATTATTGGTGACTTATCTTGAGAACCAATTTCTATGTATTCGAAATGTATCTTAATACTTCACAGTACATTCATTGGATTATGTTTATATATCATTTTGAATAAAACTCATGACATCTTTTGGTTGTGATTACTAAAGTTTAATTATTAAAATTTAAACACTTTAGAAAGATCATTCTATTGCTACAATAACATGATCAAGTGTCCGTGAGTTTCTTAAGTAAAATTTGCCAAATCTATTTACATGTGACTTGATTAGACATAATATGATTTTGAGCAATTTGTTAATTCGACCAGCCTTTCTTTATTTTCACCACCAAAAACCCTAGATCTTATAGGAATTTCTAAGAATTCAATTTATAATGACCCTAGAATTATTTTTAAACAAAAATGGTAGCAGACAACTTATGATAGAAAATAAAATATTATTGGTGACTTATCTTGAGAACCAATTTGTTTGTATTCAAAGTGTATCTTAATACTTCACAGTACAATCGTTGGATAATGTTTATATATCATTTTGAATAAAACTCACGACATCTTTTGGTTGTGATTAGTTAAGGTTAATTATTAAAATTAAACACTTTAGAAAGGTCATTCTATCGTTACAATAACATGATTTAGTGTCCGTGAGTTTCTTAAGTAAACTTTTCAAAATTTACTTACATGTGACTTGATTAGACAGAATATTATGTTGGTTTTCATCTTGTTTATGAATATTTATGAAAACAATTATTCATGGTATACTTATAAACAAAATTGTATGCTAGATTGTTCACCGGATCTTTCTTTTTTTGTTGTTGATAATTTAGCATTTCTATCTTTCTCTAGCATATTGTGCTTCTTTACCATATATAATTTGATTTATAATAGACTTACTTTTTGTGTGATTAGTAAAGATTATTATGATGCATTATAAAGTAGACCTTCTTTAATTTCTGAATTTTACTTGTCCTGAAACTGATCTCCAAATTTTCCTTCCACAAAATACAAAACTATTTTATTCTGTGCCAAGCTATTTCTTTCTGTCTCTAGCATATTGTGCTTCTTTACCATGATTTGATTTTGAATAGTCTTACTTTTCATATGATTAGTAAATATTATGGTGATGCCGTATAAAGTAACCCCTCTTTAATTCCTAATTCTAATTATCCTGAAACTGGTCTCCAAATTTTCCTTCCAAAAAATACAAAAACTATTTTATTCTCCGCCAAGCTCCATTCACCCTTGACAACATATAATCACTTTGAGACGCGAGACACACACCATCAATCTCCTAGCCAAATGTACTTTAGGCATGTTAATCATGATAGTGTGTGTTTCATGACAATGAACTGAGGTTGGCATGGTGTCATTCAAAATAAAAGCCTACTGGATTCATCTAATCTTGGTGTTTTCCTATGGACCATCCATATGGAGCCAATAGTTCACACGGATTTTCCTTTTATCGTTTTAATAAAATCTCGTGCTTTGTGCCGTATGATTATAACGAAAGTGGATTGATCTTTTGAATATAAGCTGACTATCATGTCGACGCCGAGCCAATAAGGTTAACTATGTCAATCTTTAAGCCCCTCTACTCATGTAGTCAATGGACGATGTACTGTGAGTATGTGTGTGCATGTATATGGTGGTAGTGTGCTAGTGATCAGTATATCTACATTGTACTCAATGTTTCAAAAAATTGTTACTTACCTAGGAAAATTCTATTGGATTCGCCTACTTCTTTGTGTTTTCCTATGAACCGTTCATGGAGCCAATAGTTTACGTAGCTTTTCTTTTATTGTTTTAATCAAATCTATGTCTTTGTGCCATATGAATATAACTAAAGTTTATTGATCTTTTAAATATCAGCTGATGGTTTTGTCGACGGCGAGTCAAAGATTAGTCATTCAAAAACGCTCATGTGTAAGATATTTGTATGTGCGCTCGTAGGGATGAGTGCACGTTTGTATGTGATTGTCTTTGTTTATATCGTGTTTTGAGAAAAATAAACTTGCTTAAAAAGTAATCATTATGACACGTGGGATGCACCGAGTAGATGAGCTACTCGTTTCAAAAGTTATCCTTCCAAGCGGGCCCACTACGTTCAACATTTAAAAGTGTGCTTATAATATTTGACGATTTGAGACTGTTTTTTCGTTCTATTATTCCAAAAATTTGTCGGTCCCTTCCTCTGCCCCCTTCGCAGACGCTATCATGGTCACCGCTCCGGCTTCCACCGCTGCCCACTATCGTGCTCTCCAACTGGAAATTGTACATTTGACTCGCAATATAATATATAAATATATATTATGATGATTCTAATAAGATTAATTATATCATATGTGTTGATACTTTTCGAATATATTTAGTCAAAACTTACAAATTAAGTTTTAACTTTGACTAAACCTAGACCGCAATGTAACCGTGAAATTATTTTGAGTAAGCTCGTGAATCGAATGTAACTATTATTTAAATTAATAAAGCTCACTAGGATGGTTTTCCCTAAGAAAAAGACTAGAGAGACTGACACGCCATCTATAAGAAAGTGTGACCGTGATGGTAAACCAAACACCCTGACGCCGGAGACGAAACCAAACCAAGCAGATCAAATGAAATCAGAGGCATGGAAGAAGAAACGAATCATGTAAATGCTTGCCCAGTGCACAAGAAAACCCATTCGAGGCAATCTCCATGGGTCAAGCGACCTTGATTCCTTGTTAATTTGTCTTAGAATACGTATATCTGTATATAAAAACATGCAATCGCCATCAGCACATGCACGTCCGGCGACCCAGCGTTGTCCGGCGACGGGCGGCAGGCAGGCATGGATATAATGGACGTCGCCGGCGGCCGTGCCTACGAGGAGGAGGGGAGGCGGAGGAGCTGGACCCGGCGGTGGAGTGGAGGCAGGCGGGGGACGAGCAGGACGTGGTGGAGATCCGGCTGACGGGGTTCAGGAAGGAGCATGTGCGGGTGCAGGTGGACAACTACGGCGTGCTCCGCGTCACCGGCGGCAGGCCGGCCGCCAGGGGTGGGTCCGCTTCACCAAGGACCTCCGCCTCCCCGACGGCTGCGACGCCGACGGCGTCCGGGCCAGGTTCGAGGACGACAGGCTCCTCATCACCCTCCCCATCGTAACCGGTGACACGGCCTCGCCGATGACACCGTCGCCGGAGCCGTTGCCGAGAACGTCGTCGTTCCAGCCACCGCCTTCGGTAGTTCCTCGTCCACCTTTGCCTTCGCCTCCGGGAAGCCGAACTTCTTCGAGCGGCCGCCGCTACTGCCACCACGTCCTCCACCGCCGGTGAAGCCCGTGGCTTTTGAGCCAAAGCTCCGGCCTCCGCCACGGGAGCCATTATCACGTCCATTTCCTTCGTTTTCGGCAAAGGCACCAACTGTTCCGGAACCAAAGCCGCCGCCACCGCCTCCACCTCCACCTCCACCGCCGGCGAAGCCCAGTGCATTCGAGCCAAAGTTCCATCCGCCGCTGCCCCCACCACGGGAGACATTATCACGCACACTTCCCCCGTTTCCGGCCACTGCATTCGAGCCAAAGCCACCGCCGCCGCCCCCACCGGCACCATTCTTCCCTCCGGTGCCGTCCACTTCCACCTCCGGTGCCGTCCACTTCTTTCATGTCAAGGCCACCGCCGCCACCACAGGAACCTGCACGGTTACCGTCATTTACACAACCGCCGCCACCACGGGAACCTGCGCGGTTACCGTCATTTCCACCACCTCCTCCGGCGAAGCCCACTTTTTTCGATTCAAAGCACTGGCTGCCACAGCGGCATCCGGATCATGCTGCAGCCACTGCTCCCGAACCAACAAACTCCGCCGCAGAACGAAAGCCGTGGGCACCTCCAGCCATCGTTCCCGGCCCAAAGACGACCGAGCCGGAGCCCAGGCCACTGCTACCGCCATTCCCACCTCTGAAGCAGAGAACTGTACCTGAGCCTAAGTCACCCACGCTGTCAGACATACCGATCGCCATGTTCTCTCCATCGCCGCCGCCCCCTCCACCGCCGCCTCCACCTCGTTGGCGTCTCCCTGACGCAAAGAAGAGGAGGAACATACAAGAAGGAGCCGGCAAGGTCAGGCTGCCGTTGCTGGAGGAGATGAAGAAGAAAGAGGAGAAGAAGATGGAGGGCAGGAAAGCCAGAGAGGCAGCGTCCGGTGGAAGTGGAACGCCTCCAGCGATGGATCTGCTGCCACCGGCAAGCAATTATCCGACCACAACGACAGACCTGGTGGCGAACATGGCAGCCGCGGCGGCAGTGCTCGTGGGATCGCGGTGTCCGTGTGGCGCACCATGAGCAGGTCCAGGTGATGAGAGACGAGTGGACTGCTGATTATTTGTTCAAGCTAAACTGCTAACAAATTGCACATGTACATTGTAAATAACACAAGCAATTGTTTATAAGATGCACTATTTGATCTGCAGAAGATAATCTGAAGTTTAATACATGCCGTCCGTTTAACGAAGGCATACCTGGACAAGAGCATAAAGTGTCCTTTCTGTTAGAACAAGAGATTCAAACTTGTAAGAAAGGCGCGCATACAACACACTGAGCAAGACAGCCAGTAGGGAAAATGGTCTAAATAATAAAGTTGTCGAATTGCTCAATGGAAATATAAGGTTCGATGATAGCTAAACATCAATTACCGGAGGAAAGGGGAGAGAGGGTTGGGGCACTAATAGGAAACCCGCTGCTGAGTGTTTCCATCAAACACCCACTACGGGGCAAAAACCTTGTAGCACCGGCAACGGAAAAAGGAAGGTTGGCATCATTATCATATATTACATAATCAGGAAAGGGCACAAAAGAACAGAATTTCACACAACAGAAGACAACAGGAAAGTGCACAGTTGATTAATTGTTGAAGCTAAACTGCTAACAAATTGCATTTGTACAATGTAAATAACACATGTAATTGTTTATAAGATACTCTATTTGATCTGCAGAACATAATCTGAAGTCTAATATATGCCATACGTATCTGGACATGAGCATAAAGTGTCCCTTCTGTTAGAACAACAGATTCAAACTTGTAAGAAAGGCACGCATATAACACACTGAACAAGATAGTCTGTATGGAAAATGATCTAAATAATAAAGTTCTCGAATTGCTCAACGGAAATATAAGGTTTGATAATAGCTAGACATCAATTGCAGAAGGAGGAAAGGGAGAGAGGGTTGGGGCACTAATAAGAAACCCGCTGCTGAGTGTTCTCCCTCGAACACCCATTACGGGGCAAAAACCTATTAGCACCGGCAACGGAAAAGGAAGGTTGCCATCGTAATCATATACTCTAGAGACAAAAGGAGACATCCGGAGTAAGCAGACACGGGACCCTAAGGACCATATCACCCTGAGAATGAGCAGCAAGTTCAGACGCCCTCAGCGTCAGTTATTTTTCTCCAGCGATTAGCTTCTTGCGGTTTCCAGTATCATACGAACCTGCCCAGTAAGTACAAAATAAACCATTGTAAAGACTATCACCACAGGGGGCTTGACCACATAACTGTCAAAGGTTGCTTCGTTCATGATGGTCTAGATAGCCCAGCAAGCAGCAGGAAGGATGAAAGTAAAAAAAATCACCAGCAGGGAAAAAACACATGTAACCAAGAAAAGTTTTGCCAAAGAGATCAGTTTATGAGATTACAGCTTCGTTCCATATGTAGGCAACTAGGAGTCTAGGACTATGGCTTGGATGCCGTAGAAAGTTTATACCTAATTTGCAGCCACACATATGACCATACACAGTGTACAAAAAAGACAGTTCAAAACAACATTGATACACAATGTTAAAGATTTGATTTTTTCTTTGTACAGCTCACATATGGCTGTTTTTTTGGCTGAAAAGTTGCAGGTGAGTAATTAATCATGCAATGGAGTATATCTGCGATTACTACAGATTTCTTAAATCGTGTATTTTACAATTAATACCACATAACCCTTAGATTATTTTTCTAATGAGTACTATTTACTAAAGCTAAATAGTTGATGACCAAAACAAAAAGGAATAGGAAAAAATAAATCTTCAAACCATAATTACATGTAAAATCTGAGGTAGTGCATTTGGATAGGCAACATGTGAATCTAAATGCGTGTCATTTGTATTAGAAGAAAGCACCGACATGGTGTGGTGTACACAATGTACAATGCTGAACTTTCACACAGCAGAAAGAATTAAAACAAGAAGTACAAGATTAATGAAGTTACCGTACCATTTTGACATATCCCCTCCTTTTGATCTGGCCATACATATTTTTATACAGATCGAACAGTGACCTCAAGACACCCGGGATGCTTGTTTATTGCCTGCCTGACCGCATCTTTAAGGGTCTGGATGTCCCACCTATCAGGTGGCTTTGGTCCAGAACCGCCGCCAGAAATTGTAGGCAAGAAGTTACCCTTCTGTAGATATTCACCTTGCATCTGTTGAGGCTTCCCAGGTGCTCGATGCCTTCAAGTGCATCAACCTCTAGCCGCACTGCTTCTGAGTAACACTCTACAGTGAGGTTCTCAAGTCTAGGCATGGCCCCTGCCTCGAACACGAGACAGAGCACTCTACATTGGAAGAAAAAGTCCTTAAGTTTCGGGAATGCCACAACACCACCGGGGATGATGACGCCTTCTCCCGGAAGTTGCTTGGTAACTTGCAGCCTGAGGTTCACCAACAGGTGCAGTTGGGCAAGAATCTGGGTACCATCCCATGTCATGGATTGAACTTGAATTTCCAAGCTTCTGAGGTTGGCTAGTTGGGTGATCCAATCTGGGACGGAGGAGAAGGGGCAGTCCCACACATGTAACCTACGGAGAAGGCATGGAGACGGAGACCAACAAGTCAAAACATCAACAGGGAGCCCCCCGCAGATGATTAGGGATTGAAGGCTGCCGAGCCTGCCAAGGGAGGATAGTAGAGGTCCACAAATGGAAACTCCATCTAGATAAGGAACATAGAGGTGTTGGACTAGTAATCCCCCCCTGGACTCCTCATGAGGGCGCTTTGGACGCTCATCTGTGATCCAAACAGATTCACTCACATATAGCTTCAGCTCCCTTAGGTCGGTCAGATTAGAGAGCCCCCTCATTCTTTCCAGACCTTCTCTATCATATATTGATAAGTGGTCTACAGAAATGAGAGATCTCATCCTGCCTATGTCACCAACCAGCTTAGCGCATGGTAGAATCAGATGCCACAGCGTCAAGGTTAAGTCACCTACATCTAGGTAAAAAAGATCTTCATATCTGGTAATTATCTCCAATGTCTGCAAATGTTGCAATTTCCATAGTTGCTTCAGCAATTCCACACACCTAGCTCTATTGTATACGATCCTCAAATATTTCAGTTGGAACAAGTTGCAAATGCCAGACATACCATGCTTCTCACCCTTGTCACCATAAGCACTAATATGAAGAACTCGCAGAAGTTGGAACATCGAAACACAAGGAATGCATTCAGCAGGACCCCGGAAGGAAAATGACCGAGCTTGCGTGAGAGAGATTTTTTCCAGCAGATGGTTGCATTCGGAGTTTTTGACTTGGAGGGATAACCGACGAACTTCCAAGCAGCCTTTCGTGCTCCTCCGTGGATCATTCATTATGGTGACAAAATTTTCTTCTGTGGACTTCAGTATGATAAAATCGAGCATTATATCATGCACTCGACAAGGTAACACATGCCCACAGTCATCAAACTTGGCTATTTGGATCATGTTTCTGTTAATCAGCTCACTGAAGTAACTTTCTGCAATCTCATGTAGTCCATAACCATACTTTTCAATAACAAAACCCTCGGCTAACCATCTCTTCACCAAATCATTCTTCATCATTTCAGAACATTCTGGAAATATACTAAAATATAGAAAACATGTCTTAAGGTCCAGCGATAAATCATTGTAGCCAAGGTTAAGAACATGCCTTATCCACCCTAACGCAGGGTGACCTTCCAGATGGAAACCTAAATGTTTATGTATCTTCTCCCAGATTTCAGCTGAGTCCAACTCTTCATGACTGGCCAGAATGCTGGCTACACTAAGTATGACTAATGGCACCCCTTCACATCTGTTCAAAATTTCATCACGTACATTCTTCAGTTTCTCAGGACAAGCATCTCCAAAATGGAAAACCCTTCTGTCAAATAATCTTCTGGAGTCAAGGCCTTAAGAGGTTTGATCTGATAGACATGGCCATCGAAAGAGGAACAACATGCTTGAGCTATATCTTCAAATCGTGTAGTCGTTATAACTCTACTACCAAGACTGTTCTGGCAGAAGGAACTTTTTATAACATTCCATGCTTCCATTGTCCATATATCATCAATCACAATAAGGTATCTGTCATACGATAAAACAAAGTTTGTTATGCCGAATAGAATAAAATTACATAAGGCGGCTTATTTGTTAGTACTAAAAAAGTTAAAATATATAATATGCTTGTCTGAGGCCTTTTGGTTTCGCAAAATCATTTAAGAACAGTTTATAAATCATAAATAAATTAATTCACGCAAATATGTTAACCTATATAATAGTATGACAAGGTACTGTGTGTAAACTCACTTTTCAAATTTGTACATATATTTGATTTTCATTTTATTTAATGCAGGTATATATCTGTCTTCACCTATGGAGTCATGGTAACCACCGTGCTTTGAGTTGAGGTTTGTAAGTTTTTCTATAATAACTAACATACTGAGGAAAGTTCAAATGCAAAAAAGTTAGTGTAATTATAAAGTCATGGAACTTAAGTGAAAAACATCATCTTTAACAAGGCATACTATTAAGAATATTTTGTGGTTCCTGCCTATATCAGCCCAATCAGTTACAGATAGCATCCTTGATCTACAGCATCCATAAATAATTGGTTCGGGATCTGAACTTGGTATTGGTATAAGGGCATCTCTAGCCGTGCCCCCCCCCCCCCCCCCCCCCCCAAAATCCCCCCAAGGCCACCTTTTGCACACTTCTTGGCCAAATAACGCCGAAATGGTTCCGACCGTGCCGTCGAGGATCCAAAATAGCACCGTTTTACGTTGAATTGGCGCCGGCGCCCCCAAGCCAACCCCATGTCGCTGGGTTCGGTCTGGGGGCGCCTTTTTGCAAGTAGTAGCCCATTGTCAGCCACCAGCGCCTCTTCTCTCTCCTCCTTTTCTTCTCTCCCCACACAAACCACACCAACCACCGCCGCCTGCCCCTTTCTGCTCCGGCGCCGCACTCCGCCCTCCGGCCACGAGGCCGAGTTTGCTGCCCCCGGATTCCTTGCCAACCCGACCAAGCGCCGCCGCCCGGCGCCGTGCGGTGCGGAAGGATTCGAGGTGCCGCCGCCCGGCCGCCCTTGCTTCTCGTGCCCTTCGCCACCCAACATGGCCGCGGACGACGGCGCCCTCCGCACCCTGCGTCCCCCGGCTCCATTCCCGGTGGACTCGCGCCGCCGCGGCCGGCCGCCCTTGCTTCTCGTGCTCCCCGTCAACGGACACCACGGTGGTGCTCCTCCTCGAGCTCGCCGCGCCCTTCCTCGAGCTCGGCAGCGAGATGAAGGCTGCCGGCTGCGTCCGTGAGGCAGAGGTCATCACCCCCTTCTTCAGCCTCGGCGCCGCCGGCCGGGCCCGGCTCGTGCCCCTCCACAAGCTTGACGTGCCCTTCCTCGAGCTCGCCAGCGAGATGGAGGCCGCCGGCCGCGTCCGTGAGGCAGAGGCCGCTGCCCCCTTCTTCGGCCGGGACTCGTGGCACTCCAGGCTCAGCGCGGCGTCGAGCACGTCCAAGGTCACGGACGACCTGCTCAGAGCGGCGTTGAGCATGTCCCCGTCGAGGAGCTGGACTCGCTGTGCTGGTGTTACCATAGCCAGCAAGGTGCTGGACGACGCCGTCGGACGGCGTGCTCTCCAGGTGCTTGTTGAATTGCCTTTGCTTGGGATGGGATACGACTGGAAAATCGTCAAACCCACAAATCAAAATAGTGCAGGCGGTAGCGTTTTGCTCCCCAGGACACCACATTTTTGGTCCTGGGGGGCACCAATGACTGGAGATGCCCTAAGGCTAGACAAGAATATTGAATAGTACTTGTGGGAACGGAATAGAACATGCAAACCTTTTTTACTCTAGGTGAAGTATTAGTGAAAACTTGCAAACTTGCCACGTGGTCCATCGGATTGAGAACGACACACATCAAAGGTGGGATCTAACAAGTCACCTAAACACTACTTTCCAATTAACCCCACTCCCCTTACCCACCATCAAGAAAACAATTGACCTGTTGGTCTTCGATGTTGGGCCGCCATGGAGAATCGTCCTCGGCCAGTCATGGCCTTGAGCCCTCGCCCCCTGTCGGCCCCGTACGGGAGATTTCTATCTCCGCCGGTAGTGATCCCTAACCCTCATGGGCGAGGACGTGGTGCTGCCCCTAGGAGACGGCGACCAGGTACTGCCTGCCCCAGGCGACGGCTACCCTGCGGCCATGGTGCTTATCCCAGGTGACCGCGGCCTGGCGGCCTCGACGCCGCTTCTTCTCTGAAGTTTTAGTTCTGCAATGTTTGTTGTTATACCGTACTTATGAATGTGTCATTTTGCTGCAGTTGTACCTCAAACAATGTCTCTTTGATACAATGATACCGTCGTACAGATTCTAAAGTAATTCGTGATAACTCTTTGGCTGCATTTTCTTAATACATTGTTGATTCAGACAAAAATTCAATGCATTAGCCAGGTAGACACTAGCCATGACAAGGCAGTAATTCAGTTATGGCCTCGGGACATATGTTTTAAATTGGAAAGAGCAATACAATCATCAGAACAATCCCATTAACTATTTGATAAGCCAAATGACATTCCCATGGGCAAAGAGTAAGAATAGTTCAGACACGATTCCTGACGAATTGAAATTAAAACTGCATGGAGTTTTTCAGGCAGTTTCAGTTTGACAAGACAACAGCTTTGGTACCGCGAGGGGGAAGCGATGTGGTTGTCGGGTACACCTAGCACTAGGTCGCCGTCACTCCGGGTAGGGCAAGTCACCGTCATGTAGATCGTTCATCATTGTTCGCGTGTGGGCAAGGGGTCCTGAAGGAGGAGGGCAAAGTCTCACCGCCGAGGCTGGTAGAGGGCGAGGGCTGAAGACAAGGACCGGCGGAGGGCGAGGCCAAACGGCAGGCGCCCGGCGGAGGGCTACTCCATGGCGGCACAAGAATATAAGATTTGAGGACGAAGAGGTTAATAGTAGTATTCCTGATGGTGGGTGGAAGGAGGGGTTTAACTGCAAAATAGTGTTTAAGTGAGTGGTTAGATCCCACCTTTGATCTGTGTCGTGTATTATCGATCTAATGGACCACAAGGAGAGTTTTCAAGTTTTCACCGAAAAGGAGTTTTCATTAGATTTACCCGATTGTTCTGTAGTAATCATGCTCCAATTCTTACTACTTTTGTGGTAACTAAATTGCTCAGTTAAGCATATGTACCTTTTGTCTTGAAGCCGGTTTCTGAGTATGTCAATTCTTAGACGCACGTCATCAGACCAAATGGGCCTGTAGCCACTAACTCCCAAAAATATATCTGACACAACCTTGGCCATATTTGGATTTCGGGACACCGATATGAAAGCCGTGCAATCGAATTGGCCTTTGATCTTTGTATAAACTTGGCTCGCCAGTGTTGTCTTGCCCATACCTCCAAACCCAGCAATGGCTACCACTTTAAGTGGTTGCGTACCAGCAGCATCCTTCCTCAGCAGGTCGATGAGCTTCTCCTCTCGGTCATCCATGCCTTCTACTCGTGTAGTTATATTAACTCTGCTACCAAGACTTTTCCCCAAGAAGGAACGTTCAATAGCATACCATGCTGTAAATGTCCATATACCATCAATCACAATAAGGTATCTGTCAAACAATAAAACCAAGTTTGTTATGCGCTAAGAGTATAAAGTACATAAGGCTACTTATTTGTTACTAATAAAAAGGTTGAAATTATATAATCTGCTCCTTTTGGTTTCGTAAGCTTCTATAAGAAAATTTTATGAATAGTAAATAAAATTATTATGTATTATGCGTGCAAACATGTACTCAATTAAATGATACTCAATCTGTTTCAAACTAATTGCAGTTTTATGTTTGTCCCAAGTCAAACTTTTCTAAGTTTGTCCGGATTTGAGGAGAAATGTGTCAATATCTACAATGTAAAATATATATAGGAACAAAATATACTGTATGATGAATATAATAAAATTACATTAGTGTTATAAATATTGAGATGTTCTTCTATAAGCTTGTTCTACCTTAAAGTAGTTTGACTCAGGAGAAACCTAAATTTCAACTATTTTGGAGCGGATGGAGTAGTAGGACAGGGTGCTATAAGTGAATGCACTTTTCAGATTTGTACATACATCTGATTTTCATTTGATTTGATGCATGCATATTGTCTCTGCCTCATAGTAAACACTTTGCTTTGAGATTTGTAAGCTTTTCAATAACGTAATATTGTGGCCGAAGTCAAAAAAAAAAAATTTCCATGTAATCAGAAAGTTAGCAATATTGCGTGAAAAGCATCATCCTTAACAATGCATACTATGAAGAATCTACTCTGGTGCCTGACTGCCTGGTTATATCGTTCTAATCAGTTACTGATATCAGTTACTTAATCTACAACATCCATAAACTGTTGGCTCCGGCATCGGAACCTTACTTGTTTTACAGGCTAGAAAAGAATACTAAATACTTATAGGAACGGAAGGGAATATCCAGGCAAGTTGGGTAGGCAAGGTATGAAACCCAACAGACTTGTATTTAAACCAGAAGAATAAAGAGAAAAAATAAAATAAACAAAGTTTGATTGACCGTTAGCACATATACACGGAAAAATATCTTAAGATTTTCTAGACCATAACTAAACCTAAAAAGTTTGTAAAGAGTTCTCACAGGTCTATTATTACAAACCACCAAAAGGAAACATCTGGACTGGGGGAATATTCGAAGGTTTGCCCAATTACTATGCAGTTATCATGCTCCATTTCTTACTACTTTTGTCGTAACTAAATTACTTGATTGAACATACCTTTTTTCTTGGAGACAGTTCAAGAGTTCGTCAATTATTAGACGCTCGTCATCAGGCCGATAGGCCTCTCGGCCAACAATTCCCAAAAATATATCAGACAAAACCTTGGCCATATTTGTATTCCCAGACACCGATACAAAAGCCGTGCAATCAAATTGGTCTTTGGTCTTAGTATAAACTTGGTTCGCTAGTGTTGTCTTGCCCATACCTACAAATCCAGCAATTGATACCATTTTAAGTGGTTGTGTATCAGCAGCATCCTTCCTCAGTAACTCGATGAGCTTCTCCTTTTGGGCATGAATGCCGACAAGTCTTTCGGGGTCTACATAGAGTGCTTGTAGACGAGGGTCAACACCTACAAGGCCCCTAGAGCCTTGTGGACATCTGGTGCAGTCATCATCAAGCTTATATCTATTATGGCGTTTGCTTAATTCCACAACCTGAGACTTCAGTTCTTCAATTCGGTGGGCGATCTTGTAGCGTGACTTGAGCTTCTTAAGCCTGCGCCTGAGTCCTCCTCTCTTGGCTTCATCGCTATCGAGCTCATTGGTGAAGATGTCGATGCAGTCTTCTATATCATAGGACAACTCACGCACCTTGTCACGCCAGTCCTTCTGTTGCACATCGGGCTCCTCCAGCCCAGCTAGCCTCACGAGCAAAGCACTCATGCTGCTCATCTCGTCCCTCAAGGAGGTGATCTGCCTCTTCACCCCTCTAGACAGCTTGTACCTCCTCTCCAGCAAGGAGGTGAGCTTGGGCAGGAGGGTTTTTATGGCTCCGGTCACGGCACTCGCCGCCACCGCCACCTCCATTCGGAGGCAGCAGGATTTTCTTTCCCAGAGCGAAAGTCGCTATACAGGATATGAGGATGGCTAGGGGAGGAAGAAGACTCTAGTGGTGCCGTATGCACACTCAGGCTGATTCAGAATTGTTAATGTAGGGGAGCTCATGCATGAACCGTCGAATAATGTTTCCGCGTAGCGTTCACAAAACAAATCTCATCCTTTGGTGCGGCCGCTCCACGCTACCTAGCTGCGTGATCTGATCTAACACGGTTGGTAAGAATCGAAGACAAAGCTGTCCTGCTTTAACGTTTATTTATCTCCTCTGAACGGCCAGTAGGAAGGTTTGTGAAGCGTTAACTACCGGCTGGTGACTTCTAAAAGTAGTAGTAACATGGGAGGGACAGCTTTCTTGATTAGGTTGCTGTTGCTAAAGTTTTTTTTTTTTAAAAGGCCGAAGTCCAGCTTTGTAGATATAAAGCAACCAACGAGCGCTCAGTAATTTTTTTCATATAGGCTTGGATGTTTTTAACAGGACACGAAAGTTAATATGTTCCGCAACAAAGTAACACGTTAATCAACCCCCAAAAGAAAGTAATGCGTTGATCTGCAAATTGTTTTTATAAACTTAACACTGGAAGTCAGCATCTGGTCAGTGAGCACACGGAGATGTGTGCAAAGGATTTGTTTGACTGTCTCGAAGTGCGTTATTACAACTTCCAAGCACCTTCCAAGCGTTGTTTGACTTTCTGTGGTCCAACGCGTGAGCCCACGTTACTCTTTCCTCTTATTCTTCACCTCAGTTCTCAAGTCAAGGATATGGCAACTAAGCTAAATACTGAGTGAACGTCTAACTGAGGTGACCGTGTCTACTTTTAAATTATTCTTATTTCCAAACACTAAAGTGTAATGGAAAAATAAGTGCTTTGAATCATTGCTATTTCACTCGTACCTGTTCAGAAAAAGTCGAGGTACTTGGGATAGTTTATTGAAGTGTGTAACAAACTGGCTTGCATGCATATTTGATGTATATGCTGAGCTGTAATCAAATGAAGACCTAACTCAAACAATAAATCCAGTAAAGATGTACTCAAGAAATTCCGACATTCAAAGTAAATGGTAACATTTCAAAATATTATCACAAAATCCATTATATGGAAGCATGCACCCAAGCAACCATTCAACCATCTAAACAGAACATTGGAATCCGTATGTTACGGTATGTACCTATGAGAGCAAGTTCAATAGTAGAGCCAACAGCCGGCTATATGAAACTGCCATGTTATCAAAAATTAGGCTTATAGTTAGCTCATACAATAGAGTTGGCTATAAGATTAGCTATTAGGTTAGTATTTTCTCAACTTTGTGTCTTTATCTCTCCTCGCATTTAATGCTTTTGCCTAGGAGCACGCGTAGAGCCGGGTTTGATCAGATTTAGTGTGAAGCAAAGCTCTGGAGCAGGGCCAGCTGAGGTCGCTTCACACTCACGGATGAATAATTTTGTGGTAGTGCCTTAACTTGCTCTTTCGTAGGCTTATGTTGTTTCGAATGAAAGTGGAGTTCCAGTGTCATATGGTGTACGTTGTTTGTTGTGTTTTTTCAGTCTTCTGTACAGCGATGCTCTGGGTTGTGTAGGTTAGGTTGTGGCTCTCCTAATCAGTCTTCTCTTGC
The DNA here is from genome assembly GCA_947311845.1 of Poa pratensis. Taxonomy (NCBI): domain Eukaryota; kingdom Viridiplantae; phylum Streptophyta; class Magnoliopsida; order Poales; family Poaceae; genus Poa; species Poa pratensis. Next base: position 4,239,528 of record CAMZMU010000041.1, on the reverse strand, counting down.
CTTGATAGGCAGCTCTTAAACTTCGGCCCTTTGGGCTATCTCTTCTTTCTAATATATATACATGCAGCGCTCCTGCATGATTCAAAAAAAATATTCTCCTCCATCTAACTTATGTTGAGATATAGGTTACTAGCTTACCGCTAAGGCTAAGATGATCTAAGTGTTCTTCATGATGATAAAGGTCGGCATGAGAGTTCAATTCTCATGCATGAAATATCTCATAACCAATCTCAAGAATTTGCACACCATAATTGCCTTGAGACCTTGCAATAATAAATTTATAACAAGTGGAGCTGAAGTTCATTCGATATATTATGTTGAAATAAAAGGTATGTTCTACTAAACTAGGAAGCATTATACTCTATTTGGATGTAGATACTCAACTCTTCAAACTGAAATGAGGGTCCAATACCGAAACTGGGTGGAAGTGGAAATGGGACTCAAATGCAGTTCGGCTGTTTGGATGCACATGGAAATGGCAGCTGGAATCACAGAGAAGAGACCATTCCAATTTCTATCTTGATATACGAAAACTTGGATTATAACTTTTCAAGAGTAAGATTCTCAAGTGTTGTACGCGTATGAGAATGGATTCTTTACAACAGTACATATACTGTAACGACTACGTATTACTTTGCAACAAAAATCATGGAAAATATTCACAAAATGTACCGAAAATCCGCAACACTTTTTAAAAACATGAAAATATTATGAAATGTGCATAAAACAGCAGCAATGTTGGTAACACAAATCACATAGTTCCAAGTTCATAACAAGTTTGTGGACAGGTTCATAAACAACAAAGAGCCTTACTTAACACAAATAACATAGTTTTCCAAGTCTGCCGAACCATGACAATGGTCTAACGCGTGGTTTCAGTCGGTCAGAAAGAGCTAGCACGGCACTACCTGAAGAAAATTGCAGTGACATTGTAAGAAAGCTTGGTTTCATTTTTCTGTTGCAGAGGTCGAAAACTAGATCCGATCCCATCCCATGAGGGTAGCATAGACAAAATCTTAATTAACATGGGCACGTAGGAGAAGGAAAAGATGTAAGCAGCCCCAACAATCTGGGCCACCGTCGCGAGCTTGCAGAGTTTTTCAGTTTGGGGATTTAGGGCTTGGAGGGGATTCCGGTTCCCGTGGTGAGAGGGAGGAGCATGGCCGGAGAGCACTTACCTTGCGCGCCGCAGTCTCGGAGTGGTCACCTTTGCAGTCGCCCTCGCCGCTCCCATGCTGTGGCCTGTGGACCACGGCGAGCACTCCCGTCCGCCGGCCAGCCCCCGCTCCCACGCGAGCACACCCCCCAGCTCGACCGCACCACGGCCTCCGACCCTCCGCCAAATCGCGAGCAAATCATGGCCAAATCGGGACCAAATTCACGGAGGAGCCGCGGGATGGGACGGCGATGGCTCGGGGAGGCTATCGGCGGCGGAACGCCGGCGGGGTTTGATCGGAATCGGCGGCGGCGAGGTGCACGGATCTGATTTTTTTTCCCTCCCGCCACAGTTTTGGTGGGTTTCAGACTTTCAGTACACTGAAAAATAATTAATCATATGTCTAATTAATCAGATGAAATGCTCCTGCTAAAACATAGCAGCGCTAAGCCATTATCCGTACATGGAAATATTGGCAGTTTAGCATTAGCATCTGAAAAAAAATCAGCCTTTGAATTTAACCCAGTTTAGCGAGCTAAACGAGTAGCGCATAACTCGGCTCGTTTAAATTTATCAACAAACGAGTTCAAATTTGAAGCTCGGCTCCACTCGTTGCGCGCCGAGTTCGGGTCCAATCATGAGCTACTCATTTAGCTCGTGAGTTTCAAATTTTAGTTCCAGCCCTACTCCAAGTCGGTTCACACATACGCGCCATGCCAAGCGACGCTTCCACGGACATAGAGGTGCTCAGTCTTACACGATTGCTAGTGAGGGAAGATAGTGGCCCTAAGGGAGTGGTCTGCAGGCATCGGATCCGACACTAACGGGGCTCTAGTGAGCTGGATTCGTCGTTGGTGAGCCCACACTGCGACTCTGCGAGGTCGATGGTCCAAATTGAAGATAATTTTTTTGTAAGTGTGCATCGGCATTGTTCACATGCGTCAACACATGTACGCTTTGTTGCGAACATACGAGCGAGATATTACGATAACTTTGGACGTAAGCTGCAAAAATGATATCGTGAGAAGTTGCACAAATTTTCAAGAGAAGTAGCATATGGGTGTTGACTCTTTCTCCGATTTGCTACGACCTGTGGGGTATTGTTGCACACTTTTTTTTTGTTACATTTTTAACCCATGAAATGCTTGGGATCGAGTGAGTTGATGCCGACTTTTGGCTAGGTGGGTGGGTACCCCACATGTCATCGTTGTAGCATGTAGGAACATACGTATAGGTACTAGCTAAATGTCCGTGCGCTGCTACGGTTTCTCTAATAAAATCAACTCAGCTTATCAAGTTGGCTAGATTGTCATGACATTCTCAGCTTGATCTCAGCGCTCGTCTGAGTTTTTCGTCCGAGCTAGGTTGCTGGATTTGGGTACATTGAGCATCTGGCTAATCCAAATCAAGACAATACGTGGTAATTTCTCAACTGTTGTCCTCGACCTTTTTTTAATGATGTCTAAATCCATCGCCCTCGAACTCTCAGAGTGCAAAGATTTTCAGAAGTGTGGACCAGACCTCACCCTGTTCATGCCGTGCATGAACTTTAAAAAATGGGAAATAATTAGAAGGGTAGAGGAGGAGGCACGAGGAGGAGGAGGAGGAGGTTGCATGATCAAACTATCCCCGACCACAACAAAACAGTGAAGATGTGTGGCTGATTTCGTCAAGCTCATATGCTATCAATGCATTATTATTGTATCTTGTCCTGCTGCTATACTATCAGTCCGTCTAGCAAAGTTGATGCGTGCATAGGCTGGTTAGCAGCACACGCCAATCAACACCAATCCTAAGTTGTTGGCATTCCAAACAAACTCATCGCTAGCATGCAAACAAGATAATCAAGTCGATGCGGAGCGGAACTATGTCCAAGACCCGGTGGCAGAGTCTGGGTTCGTTTCTTTACCGATCGGACATACGCGTAGGCAGTAGTCCAGCTGCCGGGTCCATTTTCTACCGATCGTATACGCGTTCGTTTTGGCTAGTGGGTAACAGATCGTGTACGAGTCTGTTTTCTCCTTATGGGCTGGCGGACGTGCTTAGTAATGGGCCCTTTTTACTTTTCTTTCTTAATCTGATGGAACATACATGATCAGGATTTCAGCTCCGATAGCGTACAACACGGTCCGGATTGGATTTCAGCCTATGGGCGTACGCGTTATGGAGTCAATCCCGCTAGCCGCAACAAACTTTGGACGTACCAACGGACGTACCAACCATCACCTCTACCCATATTACTTTAGACTAGTTGAATGTCCGTGCGTTGCTACGGCCTCACTTTATACAGGATGCACATGAAAATATACCTATAGAGTAAAAAGCAACAACCAAAAATAGCTTTTATATACATAGGCACTACAATGTTTGCGTGACGTTTACAGCCATTATGTTTTGCCTCGGTCATGACACTTACCCGTGTCGTCGAGCCATCTCCCTCTGATTGACTCTTTTCTTCTGTGAAGAAAACTTGTCATAGCACCTTCACCTCAATGTGGGAAGTACCAAAAATAAATAAAAAGATGCAATTGAAAGATCAATTAGTTTTATAAATTCCCCAAATATGCCATGTTTTTGCAATCATCACGATTGACTTTGTTTCCAGAAACTATTTTGATTGCAGTGTTAAGTTACAGAATTCGGAAAACACTACTCATCTTACTCCACTCCCTTTCTCCCCTCCTATGTAGACGTTTTTCGTCTCTCTACTCCTTGCAGGTCGCCTTCCAATTTCCACTTCCAGCTCACAAGAAGAAGAATATGTTTCTTTCTCCAACCTACTAATAATATGGAGGCCCTTGATTTTCACCACGGTTGTAGAGGCCTTAAAATACAATACACTAACGATAGTTTGCACAAAATGAGCATGATTAAAACAACACATCTTTCTAGCAACTGAGTGTAAAATAACCATTGCACGGATGCTATTATTTTGATATTTTCTGATAAAGGCATAAATATCTAGTACTTCAAGAGGCAAGGAACATCAGAACCGAATTTTCACTAAGCATCGGGCATAATGCAAACTAACACAGGGTATAATGTAAAATAAAGTGACAGAGAAGGAAAAAGTCAGCCATTTGCAATCGATCATATTTTCCAATATCTGCTAAAACAAGACACCGAAGAGAGTAACTAACCACATCTGCTAAGCCATGCACTTCATCATAGTATACATCGACTCCACTCTACATGTACGAAGTAAAACTGACGAATAAGTATTCACGAACTAAGCAAGTTCTTACATCATGTACGTGTAGAGTATAAGACACATCCCCTGATTGTTTCCGTGCTGAATTGATTCTTTCCACAAGCAATTCAGTCTGACAGTTTGTTGCAGAAGTTCAGGTTGATCAAACAATAACTTCTCCCGATCTGACACTTCAATATCTACTGTTTCTGGTAAAAAGAAAAACACCAGCCATGGACTATAGGGGTCAGTGAAAAGTAAAGCCCAATTACTGTTCTACAATGGACAATCCAGTTTCCTCTCCTCAACATTTGTAACTTAACCTTGCTGTATTACCTTGAATCACGAAGAGGACACATAATTTTTCTCTGTAATAACTCTAAACTGCGCAGAGAACGCTAAACATATGCGAGATGGTCTGATATGCCACCTCCCAGGCTCCCAGCACATACCTTCATTGCCTCTTCCCTTTTCACCTTCGCTAAGACGCTAACTGTATTTTCTCTGTTGACATCTCAAAAGGAAATGACCACAAAGTAATAAATGAAGTCTTCTATGATACTACCCCTATGTTAATTAACACCATCCAGGTAAATATTTCTTAAGAAATGCAATCCAAGAAATCTTGATGGCTTAAAGCTGCGGTTGAAAGCATTTTGCCACGCCACTTGCTGGTTCAAAAACGCCATAAACAAGAAATTAGAACGGAACTTGCTTAGGATGCACCCTTCGTTTGACTTCTTCAACTTGCAAAGTCCCTTAATCAAGGCTTCGTAGGTCATGGTATTTGGTAGAGAACCTCATTACACCATGTTATTGCACAGCTACCCAGCCTCTTCTAACTCCCTGTTTTCACATGATTAAAAATACGTGAGTTGTAAGTCAGCAAGCCTTTAATGAACCCATCATGAGCTCATATAAAACAGCGACCATTCCATTCTTCTATGACCAATATATCAATGAGGCTGTGAGGGTGTTAATTTCAATGGAAGAGTTCTTTTAGGAGCAGTTTCTATGTTAGACTATTATCATCAACCTCCTTGAGAAATTTTCTTCGAATAAAATAAGAAGTTTTATGCTTTTACCCATAGTCTGCACACCTCACAGTTCTGTATCAAGCAATAAATTGTTCTGATAAAGATTTCCCAAGAATCACCGTCCAGGATATCCTGACCATGTAAAGCTGCAGTTTCAAGAATTTTGCGAACAATATCAACATGTATGGGCTCAGAAAGGCTATCAACCAAAACTTGGTAAAGGAACTTGCTTGGGGTGCACCCTTTGGTAACCATCTCTCTAAAGACTGCAGCCCCTTCACCTGGCTTCCCAGTTTTGCAAAATCCCTCGATCAAGGTCTCATAAGTCATCGCATTTGGTTCATAACTTGTTTCAACGATGTCATCCCAGACCTGAACTGCCTCGTGTAACTCTCCATTTTCTCATAGTCCGGAAATAAGTGAGTTATAAGTCAGTAAACTTGGCAAGAATCCCTTCTCGAGCTCATCAAACAGCTTCCTTTCTTCCGGATCCATTCCACTCTTGCACAACCAGTAGATCAATGTGTTTGTGATCGTGTTATCAGGTGGCACGTTCTTCTTCACCATCCATCTCCAAATTTGATATGCCTCCTCCGCCTTCATGTCCTGGCAGAGCACATCGACCACCTTAGCAGACAGCGGTTTGTCCGGTGTGTATCCTGCCCCAAGCATCTTGCGTATTAAGTTACATGACTCAATGGATTTCCCCTTCTTGCAGCATGACTCAATCACGGCCCGAATATGCAACCTCATTCGGCTGCATCCCAGATGCCTCCATCTCATCCATAATCCTAGCTGCATCCTGTATCTGGCCGGTCCGGCAGCATCCATCAATGAGCACAATGTACATGGTAACATCTGGCCTACACTGACTCGTGATTACATCATCGAACAACTTCTGCACACCCTTGAGACCCCTCTTGGCACAATAGGCAGAGAGAACGGTTGTGTAAGTAACGACATCAGGGATGATCCATTTTAAACCCATTGGCTCCTTCGGTGTACTATATCCTGGCAGAATGGTCCATGGACTGCACACGGTGGAAACAAGGTCTGCAGGGATGGACTACCATGGCAGCACCAAATTAAACTCCTGTACAAAATCCGTAAGAAAAATGGCCTGACAGGCCGCCGCGAGGAGCAGCCATCACGCCAGTTCGTTAGCGGCATCGCACGAGTATTCCATCCCTGAGCTATCTCTCCTTCTGCATGATGTTGCCGCTCTGGATCTTGACACGGTGGAGCAGGACGGAGAGAGGGAAGTCGAGCAGGGGGTTGGGATACGGCAGGGGCGCGCTCGACCGGAGTCCAGCCGGCTTCCCGCGAAGTCCACGGCGGCGTACCCGGGCGTCCATGGCCGGCGGGAGGTGGATCGGGGGCGGATCGCCGGGGAGGAGCACGGGCTGCGCGCGGGGGCGGGGAGGAGCACGGCCGGGTGGCGGGGAGGAGAAGGCGGCCCGCTGGTGGAACTCCGGGGCAGGAGCCAGGGAGGCGGATGGGGCTTCACGACAAATTCCGTTTCAAACCTCGACGGTATACATATTGAGTGATCATAAAATATAATGAATTTGCTAGACAAACCAAAGACCAAACTCGTCTCTAGCTGATACACAGTGGATATGCCCACTCTGGCTTCCTGCATAGATAGATAAAACAATGCTTCAAGTTACTGTCGCACACTAAGGATTTTGAAACAGATAAATCGTCATCATCTAGTGAATGGCTGACTGGAGCAAAGCTTTTAAAACATCAGACTCTCACCCCACTGTCACTGTTGGCGCAGCAGCTGAAAAGTCACCAATTTAAATGACCTGGGACATCATATGAATCATTATTCTTTCTAGATCTTCTTCCTTCATGCCTTAGATGAATTCAAAAAAAGCATTCCAACAAAGTTTAGAATCTGCTTTACATGACTGTTCTCAACTACTGATAGTACAACTAACGATTCCTTGGCAGGATAGGCAGGTGTGATTCACTTTGTCACTCTATAGAATAAGTGAATAATGGAGGCTGGCTGGTAATACAGTTCTGCATATCTTGGGATAATAATTGTGCAGGGTTTATCCATATGGACATGATCAAGTAAGGCCCATGTCCAATAAATTTATTTTCTTTTACCTTTTCTTGCTTCACTGAAATTTATATCATCTTCGATCAATTAGAAACCTTCTGTAAGAAACCTTCTAAGTTTAGACATAGCTGACAAAGAAATTTCATGTTTTCTGAGTGATTTAGCATCAACAGTTTCAAAGAAAGCTGCAGATCCGTTTAGTCTTTCCAAAACAGGGTCATTCTTGTTCTCCTTGAAAAGGATCATTCGGTCTCCCAGCACCACCAATTTCATAATAACACCTTAATCTTAAGCGATCTCTTCTGATAACTACAAATCCTATATTGTTGAGACTAACAAACTTGCTAAAACCTGAAACGAATTCAGGCCAAATGACGGATCAGGGAGAAAATTTATGAAACTCTATGCCATCGGAAAGATTTCAGTGAAATTCGTCAAGAGATAAAGGAAGGGGAAGAACCATACCTTGCGTTAACAACAATATCCTACCATAGATTAAGTCATAAACCAGTACAGTATAGTGATACATAGATTAAGCAGTAGGATACCAAATAAGTGATACAGCTATCTGAGCATAGAAGTGTGTATGAATGTTATCAGGAAAAACACAAACACCTAAATAGTATACCGCGACAAATTACAGTGTAACTCATAATTCAGGTTTCTTCTAACCATATAGTTTCTTACATGTATATGTACTACGGAACTCCATGCCTGCTTGTATGCCTAGTAGAATATGTAGAAAATACTATATCCATGTGTTTATAACCTTTTTATGCAACATAATAATACAATAGTACTATCAATGCATGGAACAACACCTTACCTGTAGGCTGGAGGTTACCAATGGCCTGGCTGCCAAGTTCCTCCCTATTCACGAACTTTTCAAACAGAAATTCTATGTGCATTCCAAACTACATGAACAAAGACGAACATAGTTTGGTGCGCAAAGCAAAAAAAAAATCCACTTAACTTATAAGGCCTCCATATCAGCAAACGTTGACAGTTTTCTGAATCAGTATAATGGTGCATGCGTGCTATGTCAGTGTGGTTGTGTTATTATACAAATAATTAGATTATAAAAAATACATTTAGGCAGCGTCAGGAAACCATATCGATCGGTTCATATGGGCTCCTAGGCTCCTAGTTATCAGAAGGCAGATGCAGATATATTTTTTCGAGAATGCAGATGCAGATATATCAAGGCCAACAGTTCATAACAAATAAGAAGAAGTAGCACCTCTGCTCCAACCGAAGAAAGCTGGTACAATCCATCTTCCGCCCCGCTGAATCCACCGTGAAACTGACACCGTCATTGCCATGAGCACCATCAACCTCCAAGCAACCGAGGTCGAGCCCCTCATGCGGCTCTTTTCCCAATCCCACACTACTCCTCTGCAGAAAGGTTTGCAAGAAAGGAAGAACCAGAGGACCAACGAAGAACCAGAGGTTTGCCTCGACGCCTGCATCTCCAACGAAGTACCTCCATGGGGTGGAGGAAGCGCCGCCGGCACCGTCGCCTCGATGCCCCGCATGTCCGACGAAGCCTCATGGTCGTCTCGGCGGTCGGCGCCCCACATCTGCACAGAACCTAGCAGCAGTAATCAGCAGGCATGTTGACCAGATTTTGTGTCAGAGTAGAAATAAGAGGATGAGAGGGCTGCTAACTTGGGCGATTTCCGGCGGTGGCGTGCCACGCCGGAGGAGGGGAGTGCATCGACCGACGGAGACGGCAACGGCCTGCCGGAGGAGGGGTACATGAGCGAGGGAGTCGGCAGATGGCGGCTGAGCGTGCGGTGGGAGGACGACGATGTCGGGGTGGTTTGGGTTTTCAAAGTGAGAGACAGATACACATGCCCTCGCCATCGCCTGCGCGCCGTGCCCGCCCTCGCCCACGCCCGTCCTAGCGCCCACGCCCTCTCCCACGCCCGTCCATGCCCGTGCCAGCCCTCGTCATCGGCCGCGCCTGCCTTCGCGCCCGCGCCCGTCCTCGTCGTCGTCCGCGCCCACGCTCGTCCTCGCCCGCGCTAGTGAGGGAAGGGTCTGGGAGGCGCGCGGAGGTGGGTTTGGCGGCGGCCGGGAGATGGACAGGGCGTGGAGGCGCACGGGCCCCTGCCGCTCGCCGTGGCCGCCGCTGCCCTCCGCCGGCTCAGGCGCTCAGGGCGCTCGGCGGATGAGGCGTGTGGTCTTGGGATGCGCAGGTGCTAGGAGTGGCGGCGGGGATCAACGGTGGCAGCATGGAGACCTCTCGGCGGCGCGTTGGCAGCAAGGCCATTGATTCTCGATTTGTTTGACTTAGCGGTGGCAACTCCTGTAAATAAATGAAACGAAACGGTACATGGCTAAGTATGTAATATGTGACTTGGTGGGAGGGCAAATCCGGAAAACAAAATGACGTACCAACCATCACCTGAAGCCATATTATATACTTCCTCCGATCCAAAAAATGATTCGCACGTTGTACCTAGCAGTTGTACTAGCTAAGTTGTTTTCTCCCGACCATTTTAATGGATCGGAGGGAGTAGTAGAGATGGCATCACGATTATGACTCCCTATCGAGTCCGGCCGTTATTATTTGGACGTTGCTACGTCGTGGTCGACCACGATCTGGCCTATATCGTGGTCAGTTCGGACAACCCAGAAAAAGCAAGGTCACGTACGTTTCGTGAACGAACACAACCCAGAAAAAGGAAGGTCACGCGGGACCAGCAGGTACGTATCGCGTTGATCATCAGCACGGGACCAGCAGGTCACGCGGGACGCGCGCGCGGGAAACAACCCCGATTTCCAGACCCAATAAAAGTGGACCACGGGGACGCGAACCCCAGATCCTTTCTTCCTCCCCACGCCCCACCATAGCTGCCTGCCTGCCTCTCTCTGGAGGAAAACTCCCAGAGCTCGCCCCCACCCCAGAATTCCCCAAGGATTCCAACAAAAAGGTTACATCCCTGAAGAAAGAAGCCACGATCTGATCATCCCTTGTCCCCTCTCCCCCAGATTTCAACCAAAAAGCAAAAAAAGAAGCAGCGAGGATATTTACATCCCATCACAGATCTCTCCAGGGAAAAGAAGTCCAGATCTGTCGAAGTTGCATCTCTAGCTCGGAAAGTTGCATCACAAGTATCCAGAAAGTTGTTTCTTCAGAATTAAAACACCAGATCCAGAAAGAGAGAAGCTACTTCAAGATCAGAAGAACATCTGTAAGTTTTTCAAAAGGGAAACATCTGTTCTTCCCTCCCTGCACCCCCAGATTCATCATGTTTCTTCATTTTGGGCATGAGCTTCTTACCACTATGAACTAGAAGATTGCTCCGGATTTTACATCACTGCAAAAAACATGTAGAGATAGTTGCTTGTCAGATAAATATTGATAAAAAATAACATGGCAATTTCTGTGAAGAGAAAAATATAGATGTAAAAAGATCGAAGAGAGGAGAGCCACGAGGGCCAAAAGAGGGGGGCCCACGCGGCCCATGTACCTGGCCACGTGGGGCCATCAAAATTGGCCTCGGGCACCTCCTCACCTGGGGCTTTTTAGCAGTGCCTTCGTCTCGCCCGAAAACCTACGCCCGAATTTTCCCTAGTCCATCTGAGGTCGCGGTGGCGGCGAAACTCCTGATTCCCTCCGAGAGGGATCAGATCCTGCTGCTCCGGAGCTCCGGAGAGGGGAAATCATCGTCATCGTCATCACTTCTCCTTCTTGGAGTGGGAGGAGGCCTCTACATCATCATCCCCATCAAGACCAGCACCATCTCCATCATCATCGCCGTGATCCACTCCGTTCCCCTCGTAGTTTGAGAGTTGCTATACCCTAGATACTTGTCTTGTGCTACTATTCATGTTTGTGATTAAGTACTTGTCATTATTTGTGGGTGAAGTTATATTTTCAGATTGTGCTGTATCACTTATGCCACTGAATATCATTATGTTTGCACGTTGTGAGTAGTTCCCGTATGTTCCTGAGGGCATAGGATGAATTGGCAATGATTTATATATAACATGTGTTGGTATTTTGTCAAGAGTTTATCTTTTATGTGATTCTTTAATGGTGTTGTGCGAACGTCGACTGCACAACACTTCACCTATATGGGCTCATAGGAGAACATCATAGTATAATGAATTGAGTGAGACTTTGGAGGACATGTAAAACTGAGACCGAGTCATGAAGTTATATTATGAGGGTATTAGTATTGGGGACCTTAGAGTGTAATGCTATGGTGCGACATTATGTCTTAATAATTCTTGTGCAGTCATTTATTTGGCCACATGATCCATCATAAGCGGTTGTAGTCTATTTACTTAGCTATACCGAATTATGGCTCTGTCCAAAGAAGATTAAAACTTGACAAAATATTCAACGTGTTGTTTAATAAATCTCTAGCCTAGTGATATCCATTCCGCCCTCGGGAACGTTTTCCACCTATAAGTTACACATCACTTGATCTTGTCCTCTTGCCACATAAGAGGATTGGGATTTCTCTTTGAGAGCTTTCACTTGCTATTGTTACTTGCTGCATTGGAATTATACAACCGAAAATACTAAAAACACTTGCATCTTTTATTGTTTTATTTATCAATCTTGCTAACCAATACATTCAGCTCCTCGTGGGTTCGACAACCTTTTCCATTTGAAAGGTACTACAATCGATCTCCTGCACTTGGAAGTCATCACACGCCCATCGACCTGGACGCCGAGACTGCGGCGACGGCCATCGACCTAGAGGGTGCCGCGCCCGTCGTCGACGTCGACTCTGACGCCGCGGCGTCGCCGGCCTCTATCTGATCTGTGCATCAGCAGAATGCCGGATGTGGTCGTGGATCGCCCGACTGTGGCTTGATCGAGACTATTTGATCGCCCAACTGTGACGTTATTTTGTAATATGATTGCCCAACTATGGCTGCTGTGATCGCCGAATTCGGGCTATTTTTTTGGAACGGGAAGAAGAAAGTTCAAATTTATGTGTCATGTGTTTTCCTGTGTCGCCGAACGGCTGGTGAATTCGCCCCCCCAGGTTTTGGAGACGGCCAGCACTAATGCTAAAAAGCGCCGAATCAAAACCTGGGGGGGCCGAACGGCTGGAGATGCCCTTACTATGTGAAATGTGCATGCGGTGATTTTTTGTGTGGCTTTGTACTAACGGAGGTGCCACCCATCTGGCCATGTGTAGGGAAAAGAGAGCAGACAACAACATGGAATGGAACTGCAAGGCTGTGAAAGGGATTAAAAAGGGTGCGACATGATGTGGGATAGGAAACGATGTTCATGGAGAAGATTAAGCATCAGTGGACATTAATGGGCCGGTTCGTTTCTCTTAGCATTAAGATAAGCGGTGGGTTTTATTCCGAAAGGAAATGAAGAGACAGCTTTTGGTGTACGGGGCAATTATGAACCGAATGAAGCCTGCTGATGTGGCAAAGTTAGCTGATGTGGCATGATGTTAAGGTGGATAGGTTGCATGTTTAGAAAAATAGTTAGTGGGGATGAACTATTTAGTTATACTAGAATAATACCCCGCGCGTTGCTGCGAGATTTCTTAGAAATAAAATGGTTGTGCATGGCTCATGTACAAATTTGGTTGTAATTTGTGAATTGTATAGAGTGTAATCTCACTAAGATAAAAAGGACATACAAATATTTTCAGATAGCATGATTCAATCTCATGATTTGCAAATGTTTAATTTAAGTACGAAGCAAGCATGATGACCACCACATATGCTTGACAAAGTTCTTTTAGAAATATTTTTAGCTACACTAATCTCTTCACCGTCAAATACAACTATGCAATTTATGGCTCCTTCTCAAAAAAGGAAGTCAGCAGGACAACAGTAATTCTTTAGAAATGGAAAAGTAACCACTATTGTTAATTCATAAATATAATTAATCTATGAATATTTGCATTTTGAAGTGTTTTATCTTGCCACCATGGTGTCCCGTGTATGTAAAATCCTTCAGGGTCATCTTCTAATCTGCACATTCAGAAAAGTAAGTAAAATTTTCGAACCAATTAAAATTAATTTTAACATCTAAGAGAAAAATGGGTAACACTTATAGATTACTGGGCGAATATATATATATCAACCTATACTGAATACAGCAGGATTGCCTCTGTTGGTGTCTGCTTTTTTCCCGAATAGACCGTTTACCTAGTGCCTCGTTCCAAGTCTGGGAAAAGATACCACCAGAAATCAACAGGAGAAATGGGTTACGGTATGAATGTATCATATTATCATCCTATGAGAGAGGGGATAGCTAGAGAGGGAGAGAGTGCATGTGTCCGGGATCAAGGAAGACCATACCGTACATCAACAGCTTTTTTTCCTGGGTGACCTGCTTTTTCCTCTCACCATTCCTGCCCTGAAAAACATGATTTGTGGCAAATTAAGTGTCATCAAGTTTTGAAATATTATAAATATATAGAGAACTTACAGATTTGATCTGTTGTACACATCCAAAAAAGGCGATCCAGTGAAGCAATCAAACCAAGGAGGCCTCGATCATTCGGCACATGCACTAAGGCCATTGCGTTGGCCAAGTGACTCCGTGGAGTAAACAAATCGTAAGGAGAATTGTGGGTACTGGAGTGGAAGAAAATCGTTTGGAGTGGAAGAAAATTGTTCTGCTCATCCATTTACGTTGATTAACCATTTATAGCGTATAGGAGGGGAGCAGAGGGGTTGCTGGATTAATGAATGGCAACCGAAGAGGGCGAGTTGGGTCTACAGCACTAGATTCAGCTGTTGTTTTTCCACCTCCCGTCGGATCAGCGGGAGCCTTTGATTACGGGTGCACCCGCCTTCTTACGGTTGCTCAGGATTTCTACAACTTGCCTATTTGGTACTAGCTAGTAGACACCGCGGTCTCCGGGATATTTTGTTTTCATAGCTTCCAGTACGTAGCAAGTGTTTGCTAGGATAATCTTGATTAGTTAGCGTTGAGTCCAAATAGGATCGATTACCACGTCATGCTAGATTAGCGCTAGCTTAGTTCAGTTAGGGAGTTAGTGGGGATTGCTGGTAATCTTCTATTTTGAACCAACTTTTGAGGGATGCAAAAAATTGAGTTATCTTTTTTAACGGGGAATTGGAACCCCCTCTTCAGTTTGACTTGCACACGCCCGTGAAATTTGTCAGTGGCGTGAGAGTGTGGGGATTTTGAAGTGGAACGTGGGAATCTGTTCACTAAATTTACGTTCTTATTATTTACAGCTCGTAGGGAGGAGAAGATACGTGAGATGGAAGTGTTTGGGGGCTTTGGGCCTACTTGATGATGTTTCGTATATAGATTTGGATTGAAAAATGAGAAGAGGAAGTGGAGAAGACAGAGAATCTATAATTAATGAAATGATTAGCTAGCAGGAGTTAAACGATGGGAGCGCTCAATCACACGGTCACGAACCACACATAAGTATACAAACTGATAGCGAACGAATGTTTGGAAAATGGACGGACGGCGATCAAAATCGTATGGCTGTGATTACTTGATGATGTGGCTATGCTGTATGTAGAGATAGAAAAATCATAAATGAACTTAGTGGGGTTTTGCTTTATAAGAGCTATAGATAGGATGTCCACAACCCAAGTCCAGTACCTTTTTGGATATACATACACAATGTACAATGTACGTTATGATGTTTTCGGAAGAACATCAAAACGTTTTTATATACTATATAGATGGTATTGAAGCTTATTGCACGTCACCTCCCCCAATTCAGAGTATACGACCTCTGTATTCACCCGAAATCACTCTCGTGCTCACTTCTAGGAGATACCGTAAACATGCCGTAACAAAAATTTTTACCAAACGACTAAACAAGGGACAAAATACACGCTCTGTAGATACTCAAAACGCTTCTACACCGTATTTTCTTTCGGCGTAATGAAAACCACCGAAAGAGTGGCAGCCTGGCAGGAGGGATTTTCAGTTCTAGCACCCCCACGCTCCCGCTGATTTTGGCCAAATTCTCTGCTGCCAATAGCCTCCCCGAGTAAAATGTACGATAACTTTCATGTTGATTGCCAAATTAGCATAAACAGTACACAATACCCTGTATTCATATTAAAGAAAATTATACATGACTTATAAATGAGAAAAGTGGGTTCAAATAGTACCATGTGAAATGATAAATCCTCTTTTACTTGACTAGCTAACTAGGAAAATATTTTCATAGCTTGTAGCCGAGACGGCAGGTCGATTTCCAACAGTGCTAATCCCGTCTTCTGCCTATGCATGTTCTTCTTCTCCAAGTGAAAGACAATGATATCATTACCATAAAAAGAACTATAATATGGTGACTTCACCACTAGAAACACCACCTCACCGGTCATCTTACCAGAACCGTCAAACTCAATACTCCTGATATACAGGTCCAACGACCATAGCTTCTCCTTCATGTCGATCACAGTCTCTAACAACCAACCAATATGACCTGATGTGGAGACTGGGAGTTGTAGCCAGATAAACAACTCGAACCCTTGAATGGCGAGCAGTTTCAACAATTTTCTGTCCGTCGATGTCGCCAAGTAGAGCTGGCTACCATCGTTGCAGTTGGTGGGCATATCAACCGTGCCCATCTTCCCAGTGCCTAAATCGTGGCTTACAATGCGGTTGTCGCTCTTCGGTAACCAGTACACTACGCCGCAACTGAGGATAGCGGGGTTGCCACCCTTTTTGAGCATTTGCGACGGCAAGTAATTGTCGCCGAAGCTCTGATACCTGACTGACTGCCATGTACCACGTGATGAGGCAGTATGTACTCTCGTGTCCCATCCGTGGAGATCAAAGGCGAGCAACATAAATGAGCTTGTGTCGATGCCATCGGCAGCTGTGAGCAGGACGTACTTGCGGTCACAATCGCTCTGGATCATCGGCGGGTTGGAGAAGAAGGTCTTGGCGCCGCTCATAGGGTCATACACGCACGTGTCGGTGCAAGGGTGGGAGGAATTGGGTCGGCCGCCGAAGATCCGCCGGCGGAGGACGACAAGGCCATGACGAGACGCCACCGGTTTGTATTTGCAAAGGATTTTCGCGGTCTTGCGTGACACGAAGCGCGAGAAGTGTTCGTGGCAGAAGGACGAGGCGGCCGGGGTGGTCGGATGAACCAGGGCAAGGGGCTTCTTAGCGTTGGGCCACATGTAGGCGAGGATGCAAGGAGCCGCCTCGGTGATGCGGGGGTCAAAAGGCGGGCTGAGGATGTCGCTCCGGAGGAGTTTGCAGGTGGCGGCAAAACGGACGAGGGTGCGATGATCGGAGCGCGCGACGATCTCGTGCAGCAGGTCCGCCGACAGCTTCCAGGCCACCGGAGTCTCGGGAGGCGCCATGGCGTGCGCGTACGGCCTTACTAGCTAGGGTTGACGTGCGGAGATCGATCCGCTAGTCTGGTAGGAAACGATCGTTCCGAAGAATCCGAAGTTGCCTGAAAAGTCTGGTTTCTCCAATCCACGACGTAGCCGACAAATTAATACGATCGGGACACCATCCAAAGTAAGTTGCGTGCAGCTCGTAGCAGTCCAGGTCCCGTCCAAGTAAATACCAGCCGGACTCCATAGGAGTCCAAATCGTGATGCCATCCAAAAGTAATAATAGATTAATAAATCAGTTCTAGTTTAAGAATGGTTAGTGCATATATACGCGGTAAAAGTTTAATACGATAGTTTCGATTTATCAATCACCAAAATAACACATGGATTTATGTTGCATCTCAAAATTAAAAAAACATGTAACCATGATATTCGAATTGTAGAAAATAAGCTTTTCTGCTGGTAGAGTTTTGTTTGGAGAATATCGTGAGTTTTGTAACCATGATATTCGAATTCATAAAACAACTAATGCTGCGTGCTAAAGCTGACTAGCTGAGGACACCCCCACATCAAAACCTGCGGCGTCACATTAGTGTACTTAGCACAATTGTGAGCTGCATTGTTGGCTGAACGACGAACTGATCTTAAACATAAAGACTAAGAAGAAAGGCTTTGGTCACGAATATAATCTGGAGAGATGGTGTATCCTTTCGGAGTCTCCGCCAAGGATACAACATCTCGTGTAGTAGAGCTTTGATGGTTAGGTGATCCGACGTTCACAATTAAGAGCAACTCTACTAGATCAAGCAAAAAATTCATACCATAGAACCAGTTTCTGGTAAATCGCAAACCACTTCTATGATGTGGTGCCCACCTGACAACATCTCGCAAGTTTCTTACCATAAACTATTCTTACCAACACAGGGCGACCTGCTATCGCCAATACTTTAACATAGTGGCTGATATGCTGGCAATCCTGATCAAACACGCTAAAACTGAGGGTCAGGTTGAAGGAGTGATTCCACATCTTGTCGATGGTGGACTATCGATTCTTCAATATACCGACGATACAATCATCTTTATGGAACACGATATCGAAAAAGCTCGTAACCTCAAGTTGATTTTATCAGCCTTCGAGCAACTTTCGGGTCTTAAGATAAATTTCCATAAAAGTGAATTGTTTTGCTTTGGCAAGGCCCAAGTGAACGCCGCCTTGTATGCCGAGCTATTTGGCTGTGAGTAAGGACAATTTCCTATCAACTATTTGGGTATCCCGATTCATTATCGGAGACTTACAAATGCTGAATGCAAAAAGGGTGGAGGAAAGGCTTCAATTACGTTTAAATAGCTGGAAAGGCAAACTCCTATCTCTGGTTGGAAGATTGGTTCTCATAAACTCGGTACTTACGAATATGGTACTGTATATGATTTCATTCTTCCATTTGCCAAAAGGGGTCTTAAAACGATTGGATTATTTCCGATCAAGATTCTTTTGGCAAGGGGATTGCGAGAAGAAAAAGTATCGACTGACTAAATGGAGTGTGGTTTGTTGCCCCAAAGACCAAGGAGGGCTCGGAGTTCATGACCTTGAGGTCAAGAACAGAGCGCTGCTAGGTAAATGGCTATAAACTTCTTTCTGAAGATGGAGTTTGGCAAACCCTCCTTAGGAGAAAATATGTCGGAGATCAAGCTGTTTCCCAGGTTCTTTGGAAACCGGGTGATTCACACTTCTGGGCAGGCCTCATGGCTACAAAGAAGTTCTTTTTCCCACATGGCTCTTTCTCAATTAGGGATGGATCGGAAATCCGTTTCTGGGAGGATATCTGGCTTGGTCAATCTACCCCCAAAGAACAATATCCGGCTCTATATTCTATTGTTCGAAACAAAAGGGACACGATTGCGAAGGTGCTGGATACTTTCCCACCAAATGTTTTGTTCAGGAGAAGTTTACTTGGATCACGACAAGCATCCTAGAATGCTCTGCTCATCCGATTGGATTCAATCCATTTATCGGAAGGTCCAGATAAGTTTCAATGGAATCTCACGAAGAACGGCAAATTCTTGGTTGATTCTATGTATAGAGCGCTCATTCTTCCTGAAATTCCAGTCGATAGTTCCAATAATAACAAACTTTGGAAGATGAAGATACCACTAAAAACTAAAATGTTTGCATGGTATTTACGTCGAGGAGTAATTCTCACCAAAGATAACCTTGCCAAATGCAATTGGCACGGAAGTAAACAGTGCGTCTTCTGTCAACACGACGAGACCATTACGCACCTATTCTTCTTGTGCGAGTTTGCTAGATCTATATGGTCAGCCATACAGATAGGTTCTACCTTACATCCCCCTAGTTCTTTTGCTAACATTTTGGCAACTGGTTAAATGAAGTGGATCCTAGGTTCAAACTATTCAGTATGGTGGGAGCGATTGTTGTTATTTGGTCGCTATGGCTATGTAGAAATGACAAGGTTTTTAATGATAAAAATTCTTCTTTTATGCAGGTTATTTACCGGTGCACAACGACGCTACGAGCATGGTCATCCCTGCAGCGTGTGGAGCACCAAGACTTATTTTTGGAGGTGGCGTCGAGACTGGAGGCTGCGGCCAGGGAGTTATTTTGCCAGCATGGGTGGCAACATAGACTCCGGATAGACCTACCAACATCTTAGGCGGATCTACAATTACTCATTTGATATGTAATGCGCCTTTTATTTTTGTTTTCAGACTTGTGGGTTGGTGAACTGGTGGCTGTGTGCATCTTAGCTATGCAGAGGCCGGGTGTAATGTTTAAACCTTTTAAGTAATAAAAGCCCTTTATCTAAAAAAAAATGTCACCAGTTTTCGCGTGAATAGACCCACAAATCAGGCTTGCTGGCAGCTTCCTCCCTTGCTGCACTGACGCCTGACATCTCCATATGGCGAGCGTTTCCATCAGAATGTTCTCAACAACACACAAATACAGTGATAAGCCAAATTCAATAATAGTCAAGTTACAACAGTTAAACAAATAAAAGATGGCCCCAATGCAAAGAGTTCAAATCACACACCCATTTAAAATAATAGTGAAAGAGTATCTCCCATCAAATTTTCACTCATGTACACTGAGATTATCACGAAATTAGGTATGCGACTCCCGGTTTTAGTCATCCGGTATGTTTCAAGAAATATTTGGATTCGATCTGAGTTTAGGCGAGGTTTCAGGCGACTAGCAAAATTTTCATAATCAAAGTACAGGTCCAAAGTCTAAATCCCTCTAATTCTCAATGATGATGTCATGGAGAATCCCTCATGATTGAGGTGATATTTGTGAGGAACTTTTTAACCCAATAACCAGCAGGCGCATGCCAGACTATAGTTCAGAAAGAACTGATCGCACAAAGTTAAGTTTGGATAAGAGAGTGCAATAATACAACCAACACATCGATTTAGTACATAAAACTTTGTTTGATAACAACAGAATAGACATGATAAAAAAGGCAAAAAAAACTATGATCTTACAAAAACAAACATGATTGAATGGGTCAAAATCATATGCAACACCCGAGTTATCGTACGTGATATAAAAAATCAAAATCATATGCGAAGTTTAGGGATGCAAAGGGTCACGTAAATTGTGCCAAAATAGTCCCACCTATTTTGGTCACCAGTTCGAAAGGTTTTTTGTTTCCTCGGAAAGTGAACTGAAACTGATTTTCAGGCGACTAGTAAATGTTAAAGATAAAGAAAATTATACATGGCTTATGACTTATGAAATGACAAGAAAAACTGTTCAAATAGCACGTAGACATGCACCATCTAAGGTGCTAAAACTCATTAGTGTCCTGTTTTTTTACTTGGCTAGCTATGATTTATGAAAATATTACCATCTATGCAACTTGTTATTGTTCTAAGTTTGCTAATGTCTTCATATTCTTGACATTGTTCTAGCTATGATTGAGCAGAGCTCATTTGTATAATATGCCTTAAATGTTTATTGAAAGCAATGAGCAATGGAATGCTGATTTGTATCGGTGTTTAATTCAAAATTAGCTGTTTAGTTTCGTCTTATAACTAGTTCATATGCATACTTGCTATCCTGATCGATTAGTACAACGGGACAATATTTCTTTGAGAATCATGCATTGTAGGCTCTGCTGTGTATATTTTCGCAAGTTGCTTTGCACTTTTTGGTAATACATATCTCAAATACCATGCTTACTGTCCCAAAATTTGTTTAAATTTGTATGTTTCCCCCGAGAACACTACCTGCTAGCTTATATGCATCTATCTACTGTAAAATGTGCATTTTCATCTCTGTATCGTGTGAATGTTTTTGCGCCCCAGAGGGTCCTAATATTCTAAGAGAAAGAAGGAAGAATTTAAAACAATGGCCTAATAGAAAGAAGAAAGGAGAAAAAAAATACAGTGTCTAAATGACTAGTGGGCCACACATGACAGATTTTCTTAGAGGATCTATCGGATCTGGAAGGACGCAACATGGTATTCAAATAATTTTATGCCAGTATACTGTAAACCAGTTTTCAGGCGACCGCTGGAGCCTGGAGGAGACGACAAGATGACACTGAGCCAGTATAGACCATCCGTTGGATTGATACTGGCTATCATATTAGCTATTAGTTTCCAAATAGTATAGGCCGACTATTGGTTCTTGAATAATAATGCACCACGGGTAAAGTTTAGATATTATTCCTACAGATTGCCAGATTGTATGAAGTGCACACAATACCCACTAATAAATGTTAAAGAAAATTATACATGGCTTATGACTTATGAAATGACAAGAAAAACTGTTCAAATAGCACGTAGACATGCACCATCTAAGGTGCTCAAACTCATTAGTGTCCTGTTTTTTTTTTACTTGGCTAGCTATGATTAGGAAAATATTTTCATAGTTTGTAGCCGAGACGGTAGGTCGATCTCCAACAAAGATAATCCCTGCTTCTGCTTGTACATCTTTTTCGTCTCCAAGTCAAAAACAATGAGCGTGTCACTATAAACATCTCTATAATTTCGTCTATGTACCACCACCAGACACACTACCTCACCGGTCCTCTTTCCAGAGCCTTCAAACTCAATACGTGTTTCATCTGTACCAGCGGTGATACTAGGGTCCAACGACTGTAGGTTCTCCTTCATATCAATCACAGCCTCTTGTGACCAACCGCTATCACTTTCTGCTGAGGCTGGGAGCTGTAGCCACACAAACATCATAAACCCTTCAATGACGAATAGTCTCAGTAGTTTTCCGTCGGACGATGTCGCCAAATAGAGTTGGTTACCATCGTGGTAATCACTGTAGTTGTTAGAAGGGAGCTTCACCAAGCCCGTCTTACTTGTTCCCAAATCGTAGCTTACTGCTTGCTTGTTATATTTTGCTAGCCAGTGGATGACGCCACCGCTGAGAACAGCAGGGTCGCCATGCTTTTTGAGGTACACCCAGAGTTCCCTCCCACACGAGACTGACTCCCATGTACCACCTGATGAGGCGGTATGTACCCTCATGTTCGCTTTGTGAAAATCAAACACGACCAAGATAAAGGAGCGGTCGATGCCGTCTGCAGCGGTGAGCAGTACATACTTGGGGTCGTAGTATCGGTCGCTCCGGATCTCAGTCGGGTCGGAGAAGAAGCTCTTGACCCCGCTCATCGGGTTGTACACACACAGGTCCAAGCAACGCTCGGACTTCGGTCGGTCCTTAATGTCTAGGCGGCGAAGGACGACGAGGCCGCGGCGAGACGACACGGGTTTGTACCGGCCAAGTAGGACCCCGACAGCCTTGCGTGACAGGAATCGAGAGAGGTGATTGTGGCAGAAGGACGAGGTGACAGGGGTGGTCGGATGGACCAAGGCGAGGGGCTTCTTGGCGTCGGCGCAGAGGTAGGCGAGGATGCATGGAGCCGCCCGGTGATCCAATCGACGAAAGGCGGGCTGAGGATGTCGCGCCGGAGAAGGTTACATGTGGCGGCGCAACGGACGAGGGTGCGGAGGTCGGTGCGTGCGATGATGTCGCGCAGGAGGTCCATCGGTACTTTCCACGCCATGGGAGTGTCGGGCACACCTACGGCTTTTTCTCGTCGGCCTTTCCTTGAAGGCGCCATGGCGCTTGATGTGCGGAGAGATCGAGCCTGTGGTCTGCCCGTCGTTACAAAGGAAACGATTGATATAAAGCAACAAATTAAGTCGAATCAGATTCGATATAGAACCGGCAATCCAAATCGCGCAAGTTGCGTGTAGGTTTAGCTCTGGCTAGCAGGCCGGACTCGATCGGGAGTCCAAATCGTATACGTGATGGCATCCAGAGTACCTCCTCGGCCGGACTACTTGTTGGCATTGTATCTACATGCTATATATACCAGTGACATATATGGGTTACCGGCTACCCTAACCCAACGGATGCTACAGATCCCACACGATACTACGGATTGCATTCATCACTATATGAATGTTGGTATACCACCATAATGAAATTGCCATTTATTTTTAGTATTCGGCTAGGACATCAATATTCACCGGATCTGATCACATTGGATTTACTTAGAGATACATTTTATCAATTAAAGATGTTAACTTGTAAATATGATCCGACGATTTTCCTCTGTACAAATTTAGTAATAATGTATTTTCGCTTGACGGAAAAGCTTCTATGCTCAATTATTTGCATGGCAAATTTTTAAAGTCTAATTCACTCTATAACAACATCATGTGGAGTATTTATATTTCCAATCCATTTTTAAATGAGAAACAAAAAAAACCACACAACACAATTACAAATAACGAGGACCAAGCCTAATCAACACTCCACCAAACCGAGATGACCTCCCACCAAAATATGAGACGCTCTGGCAAGGCGAGATGTTGCCGTTGCATGTGTTTCATCACCGCGACAGGGTCTTTGTTTAAATTTTTTTTTTTTTTGTTGTGTGCATCTGTGCAGAGATTAAATGTAATTGGTATCTTGATATTAATATATTCACTTTACCTAAAAAAATGAGAAGCTCTGGCGAAGATGATAAAATCAACCCTCTAGGAGAGTTGCGAGAATGCGACGCCAACGACCAGCATCAAGTGCAATCTTGTCACCCAAATGACATGCGGCCGGCACGGTAAACAATATCAAAGTTCCGGGGCTACCGTCTCAACATCCATTTGTTCCGTTGTGTCCAATAGACAGCCAAAACCACCTTTCGGCCGGACCACACGCGCCGGTTGCCGGCCTCCAGACTAAGCTGCACACGGGTAACTACACGTAGAAGACGATGAACATTAGGAGCCGCCGACCAAATGTAGAGCAAACCCCATCCGATGAAACGTGTTGACCAAGTTGACAACCCTGTCGCTCCCCTCCTCTCTTCAGCCACAGCAAATATTTGAAGAAAATTGTACATGACTTATGAAATGACAAGAAGAAGTGTACAAATAGCACGTAGACATGTACCATCCTAGACTTGGCTAGGAAAAATATTTTCGTAGTTTCTAGCCGCAACGGTAAATTGAACTCCAACCATGATAATCTCTGATTCTGCCCATGCATGTTTTCCGCCTCCAAGTAAAAATTGATGAGCGTGTCACTATAAATTTTGCGTATGTACCACCACCAGAAACACCACCTCGCCGGTCCCCTTCCCGGATCAAGGCGAAAGATTATTGTGGCACAAGGACGAGGCGACATGGGTTGTCGGACGGACCAAGGCGAGGGGCTTCCCGTCGTCGGCGTAGAGGGAGGCGAGGATGCATGGAGGAAGGTCTTGGCATGGAGCCGCCTGGGTTACACGGTCGTTGAAAGACGGGCTGAAGATGTCGCACCGAAGGAGACTACAGGTGGCGGCACAACGGACGCCAGTGCGGTGGTCGGTGCGCGCGATGATCTGGCGCAGGAGGGCCATCGACAATTTCCACCCCATCGGAGCCTCGGGCGCGCCTGCTTCTTCTCGTCGGCTTGCTTTCCTTGAAGGCGCCATGGCGCCTGACGTACGGAGAGATCAAGCCTCTGTTCTGCCCGACGTCGTTACCAGGAAACGATGGATGGACCAGAATCCAGAGTTGCCCAATCCACGATTTAATATGGCAGCGACAGATTAAGAGGAATCAGAGTCGATATAGAACCGGCCAATCGATCCAAAGCAAACTGCGTGTAGGGTATATATGTCGGACTCGATAAGAAATTTTTTTTTTTGCGAAACACAGTACAACGCAAGCGCTCATATACACGCGCACACACTCACCCCTATGAACGCACGCACGCACACCCTACCCCTATGAGCACCTCCGAGAGACTGAGCCGGCGGGTCGAGTCTTGAGATTGACGAAGTCACCACGGGCGCCTCGCTGTCGACGGGAACGTCGCCTCCCACTGAAGAATATTCCGCCTTAAATGAGAAACACCAGCGTCAAACCTGGGGTTTGAACTCTGGTGGGCTGGGGGTACAACCACCCACCTAACCATCTTGCCACAGGCAAGTTCTCCTCGATAAGAAATTAAGAAGTCCAAATCGTACGTGATGCCATCCAAAATAAGTCCTCGGCCGGACTAATTGTCATAGGGTATATATGTATGTATCTATACATGCAATACCAATGACATATGGGGTACCCACCGATCTATAGCCAAAAGTCTTTATCAACTCACTCCATCAACCGATCCCAAGTCTTCTGGTTTAAGAATTGTTAGTGCGGTACAAAGTTATTCTTCATCACCAAAAGAAGACAAGGACTTATGTTGCATCTCCAAATTAACCATGTTAAAAAACACTAACCATGATATGCTCGACCGAGTTGTAGAATTAAGTTCTTTTTTGTGGGCAAAGTTTTTTTTTTTTCCGATAAAGAGAGCTTTATTACTTAAAAGGTTTAAGTATTACACACAGCCTCTGCATAATCAAGATGCACACATCCGAAACAAGTACGAAAGTTCGAAATTAAAATCGGCGAATTACATATCAGAATGAGAAATTGTAAAAACACGTACGGAGGTGAAGGGCCAATCCGCAAATTATGCTGCCATCTATTTAGGATAAAAAGTCTCTCCCCGTATTCTCCAGTCTGATACACACCTCTATAAATGGGTCTCGATGCCCCCACACGTTGCAGCCGAGACCACAAACGAAGCGTAGCTGTAATCCTGTTGATAACATGCATAAGAGAACAATTTTCTCTCAGTAAACACCTTGTCTTTTCTACATAGACACACCGACCATATAATGGCAAACGCCGCCACCCTAATAAGTTGTTTAAACTTCTTATCCACCCCATTCAGCCAATTGCCAAAAATATTGGCAATGCTTATGGGTGGATATAAAGTAAAACCTATCTGGATAAATCGACCATATAGAGCTAGCAAATTAGCACTCAAAGAATAAGTGTTTGATAGTTTCGTCATTGTGACAGAAAACACACTTTTTATTTCCATTCCAGTTGTGTTTCGCAAGGTTGTCTTTAGTAAGAATAACCACTCGACGAAAATACCACGCAAATACTTTGTTTTTTAGTGGAATCTTCATCTTACAGATTTTTCTTATTATTTTCGACCGGCACATCGCCTGGTTGGATTAGCGTTGTATACATGGAGTCCACAGTAAATTTACCACTCGTGTGTAAATTCCAATGAAACTCATCGGCCGCTTCTGTCAAATTGACAACATCTAGACGTTGCAGCAATTCGTGTCAAGCGACTAGTTTAGGACCAATAAGATCTCTTCGGAACGTCATATTTGGAGTATTATCCCCCAAAACTTGAGCGAGAGTATCACTTTTGTGACGTCCACGGACTATATTGTATAAAGCTGGATATTGCTCTCGGAGCGCGGTTTTCCCAACCACTTATTCTCCCTGAACCTTATCTCTGATCCGTCCTTAATAGAGAAAGAGCCATACAAGATGAAGAATTTCTTCGTCGCCACTAGGCCAACCAGAGAATGTGAATCACCAGGTTTCCAAGAGACCTGTGATACCACACTTGAGCCAATATACTTCCTCTTAAGAAGCGTCTGCCACATCCCTTCTTCGGTTTGAAGCTTAAACAACCACTTACCCTGTTGGCAAAGTTTTTATCTGCACGCATTCTCTGTTCGAATTTTTTTTCGAACCATGCAGGAGAACTGCATTTTAGATATCTTTACTATTAAATGGGAGTTGGTCGTGTAACCTCCCTCGTGGTCCGCTTCCGCTAAATCGTGACCGTCCAAGTCCAATCTTTCAATCCTGTGCCTCCCGTTGAAACAATTTACGGCTTAGTGCCACCACAGAGAGGCCCTCGCCCTTTCCCCCGACCCTTTTTTCCACCCTCATTTTCGTTTCTACTCCCGTGGAGAAAGGTTTGGCGGCGCTAGGGTTGTTCGTCGCTCCTCCTGCTCCTGGCCATCCGCCGCCGCCACCACCACCGCATAGCCAGATCCAGATCGCCACGACGACTTGTCCACCGCACCAGCCCCGCCCACCCATCCTCGGTCTCTCCACCGCCTACGCAAGCTCCTCGGCAAAGATGTTGTTGCCGTCCTCATCCTCTGGTGCTGGCTCGAGTAGGTTCAGCGGGACGGCGCGGGAGAGGATTGACCCGGGGAGAGGCCGCCATCGCCATCGTCGACGCGACGCCCACCCCCTCCCCGACAGTTCACCTCATCACGGACGAACGACCTCGAGCAATCTGAACCCCTCCCCAATCTGGCCTGGTAGACCGTGGATCCTACCTGCACTCAATGTTTGAATTTATTAGCAACATGTTATTTATTCTTTCCACGGACGCCTTGGGTTTTCTTGTTGGCGTTCTTGATGGCCTGAATTTGGATTAGTTTTTCGTGCTAATTCCTCTGAACGGGCCGGACTACTAACATGTAGTTTTCATATAAACACTTTATCATCTAATTTGGATCAGTTTTTCGGGCTCATTCCCCATCTTGTGTAGATGATGTCCTGCACGTGTGTAATGCATGTTTTATTCAATCACCCCTACTATAATATATGACAATCTTTCACTGTCCCCGTCGTTTCCATTGAGGATTCAAGAAAATTGTATCTGTGGATTTTTGTGGATAGCATACCATAAGTATTTGTTGTCTGAAAGGTCCAGCAACTGCTAGCTTCTCACATTTTCATTCGTAGGTACAATATTTACAGGTTTGCCGGAAGGCAAATGAAGAAACAGAGAAAAACAACAACTCTAAGACATGGAGAAAATTATTGGCTGCTCTCACGGAGGTTCCAGACACACCATATTGTGGTGGACGAAGATGGAAGAACCGCTGATATAAAGCTGTTACAAGTTATATTTCTTCAAATCTCTTGTTTTACACATGCGTTTTGTTGACATTACCAACTAATATAATAGCGCTTCTCTCATACAAAATTATTCAGGGCACTCTTTATGTTTTCAGGGATCTTTTTTCTTTGGAAGTGATCGCAAAGATGCAAATTGTGGCTCGCTTCTAGGCTGCCAAGAATACTGGAGAAGTAGAGGACAACCTTTGGGGATATACTATGGGATGAGAATCACAATGTTCTTGTTTGATCTACTTCAGTAATTTCTTTCAGCACCAATAACCGAATAAAAATATTTGGACTTATAAAACCCTGGAAATGTTTTCAGAGCATCACTACGTACATCGACAGAGTTAAGAATGAGAATGACAACTTGGAGATTGACCTCGCGTAAGTTTTCTATATTCAGCTCCAATTTTCTTTTCTTTCCATTTTACCTTCATCACTTCAATGTTCGTATGATGCAGTTGTTGTGGTTGATGATTCCCTGCAGACCAATGAGCTGATCGCCATCGAGGAGGCGTTCCAGAACGTCCAGACAAATCTGAGAGACAAGATGATAATTTTGGGTTTTGAACTTAAGAGCTTCCATAGTTGCAACTTGCAAGTGTAGTGTTACATCTTTAATTTCTGTGTGGAATACTGTTGTCTTTAATGTAAGTATGCTCTCCTTGTTGCAGATGACCGCTGGAAGATGAATGCATGGGCCCTAGATTTTTCATTGCTTTTTTATTCTGTACACCATGGAGTTTGTTGAACAATAAATTGTTTTGCAAAATCCTGATTATGCTCATACTTTCTGATTTATTGCAGGAGAAGATGCTGAAGGAAGGAGCGCAAGCTGCTGGTTCTGAGGATGGTAATTCTTGAGTATTATCTTGTTTTCTTCATTCTACAATGGATCTTCCTGCAGAATTGTAAACACTACAGACATCACCTTTGCGAACTAGATCTTTGTTTTAGTATAGTGTTGCTAATGCAATTAGATCATTTATCAGTACGTAAGGTGGCTTCAGTATTAGAAGATTCACGTTCTTGAAAATTGGCACTTCTCCAAATCCAAAATAGGTGGCTGATCAGGGTCATCTACTGAGCAACCCAATTACTCAATACGATTTAGTTCATATTTCCCAAAACCATGATTGTCATCTATATATGATACCTCCCTATTGAATCACCTCTACCCATTCAAAATGAATAATTGAATGATAGCCACACTTCCTGCTTTGTTGAAAATAAACCCGAAAAAGAGGACAATTTACTTAGTGGTCCTCCTGCTTCCAGCACCAGAATGGAGTCGAGCTGAGTTGCAACATGAGGGAGATGGAGCTCGGGTACCAGCACATTAGGGATTTTGGTGCTCATATTTCATTCACCTTCTGGTGCTGCCCAGCCACTCCAACTTGCAGGAAGACAACTTGGCCACTGAATCCTTCCAAGGCCTGTATGAACGAAAGCTTCTTTACCTGCACAGGCTGCCCGTTCGTTGCTAGCTTGCATTTTCTTTTGTAACCTTAGATTTATCTTCATTTTGATTTGGATTAAATCAAAATGTAAAGATTATGTACATTCCTTTAACTAGGAGAGTTTCTGACATTATGTAAAGATTATGTATATGATTCTATTATGATTTGGATTAAATCTCCTATTGATATTCAACTTTATATGATGGATCTTGTATGGATCAAACAAAGACTTGAAGTTTTGCAATGTGTGTGATTCTTTTTGAGATTTAAATGTGGGCGTGAGTTACCTTGAGGAGTTTTAGATGATGTGATCAAGATGAATTATGTATGAATCATGTATCATAACTCAAAATTATTTATGAAACATGTATGAATGACAAAAAAAAAAGGGTTTTTAATGTGACAACCCCCCCCCCCCCCCCCACACACACCAAAAAAAACTCTACGCGTATGCCTCGACATTCTACGTGTTCTCAATTTCGTTTAACGAAAACAGTTTTTTTTGTCATGTGTAAAAACCAAAAACTGGTGCGAAAAATAACTTTCATGAGACATTTGTTTTGTCTTTTTATATAAGGCACAAAAACTATCGGTTTCCCACAAATCTTGGTGTGCACATATATAATGTCAAGACATACATGCCTAATTTTTCCGTGAAACATTTTTACATTTCAAAATGTTTTCCCCGTGGCAGGAGCATACGCCCCATGTGTCAAAGTAAATTTTCACCGAGTCCATGATAATATTTAACACTGACTATTACAGGCAAAAGAAAAAGAAGACACTTCTGATTGATGTGCATGGAAAGAAGTAGGATGGAGAAGACATTGTTCCATGATGTGCATGAGGATGTTAAAAGTATATGTTATTGTTAGAGAGGAGTGTTGCTAAACCATTAAAATATACTTGCATCCGTTGCAACGCACGGGCAATTAGTTATTACTAATAAGATAGGAGAAAAATGCCACACAGACATGCAAAAGTACACGACCACCCTGAGATAATACATGTAGAGAACGACTAATAACACGACTACATATACAAAAAGAGACGACCCCAACCTGACGATGATAGCCACGGCAGCAAGAAAGGACTAAGCTAACCAGATGGAGTAAAACTAAACACAAGTACTCCCTCCGTTCCAAATTAATTGATTTGGATTTATCCAAATACGGATGTATTTATACTTATTTAGTGTCTAGATACATCCATATTTGAACATACACAAGTCAATTAATTTGGAACGGAGGGAGTACCTAGTTACCCAGCTAGTCAATCATCCAGAAGGAAGGAGGAAACGACCCCTGCTGGCATAAGCCCATTGCATTGCATCTATTTTTATTAAGGTCCACCTGTCGAACAGTTCTGAAGACGTTCCTGAACACCCGATTATTCCTTTCGTGCCAGATTGCCCAAGCTGTGAGGAATCACCAAAGTAATAAGCCTTTTTCTATCTGTCGTATGCAAGCAATCTCTCGCCGACGACCACGATGTCTCTAGGTTTTGATCAGCTATCGGGACAACTTTAGCAAATTTCTTGCCTGTCCGGGAGTAAATGGCAAATCTCTTTTTATCTCCGAAAGTGCACGCACTTGAACAAAACCCTGATTGGGAGAATCCGTCGATGCTTGTTTTCACATGATGCATTGTTGTGCCGTCTTGCCATTGCCTAGGAGAAATAAACCAGTTGATGCCTCTGTTCCTGACATAGAAGTCAACCGGTTGCTTTTCTGTTGTTGCTGGAACTTGTTTGTTCTCCTGTTGCACAGGTTATGCTTCCAGGCTTCCAGCAGAACGTGAGATGATCCAAACCTTTTCACTTGTCTTTGTCAGCTTGGCTTTGTTGTGTTGGTATAAGATGCTGGGCTTGATTTGGACACAAGCTGTTAGTGCACTACTGCACTACAGTGACCTCCACACTGCTAGCTAAGCTTAGTCCTGAACTTAACACAAAATACCTTTAGTTGGGCATACTCTTTGCTAATGTCCACACCTCAGGTCACTCCATAGTACCTTCTGGAGGATGGACGCAACCAGCGTCATTTTGAATAAGCCACTGGTTGTGTTAGTCCTTTCTTGGCACGATGTGCTCATACCTGATTCTTTACTTTGCATAGATTTGGTGCCTCTGAGGCGGGTTTGTTAGTGTGTACATGTATTGTAAAGTGAGTGGCCATTTGCAGTGTTTCTTCTTCTGCATCTTGGGTTGTTACGGTTCGAATTACAAATTTTGCTAAAATTATTGTGTCTTATCTGTCCGTGATTCCATGTACTGGCAAGGCATGTGTTTGTTTTCACATGATGCATTACTCTGAAATATTTTGCTAGCTAGGGCAGCTGCCTTTGTTCCTGACCCAGAAATCAAGCAGTTGGAACAAGTTGATTTTAATGTTGCGTTGTTTGACCGGGCCGACCAGAGATAAGCATCACGTCCACTAGTGCTACGATAAAGGGTCCATTGATATAACACACTTTGTTTTCACACATACAAGACGGTCATATAAATAAATCTTCTATTATGGCTGATATTTCAACCCTAGATGACACTTATTCTTTGCCCCAAAAAATTGGTGGAAACAAAATTAGGTTTTAAAAACTTCACCAAATTATTAAAGTCCTACACAGTGCTCTGTAGATACACATGAATACTATACGTCTTGATGTTAAAGTGAGAATTTTGTGTGTTTTGATGTTAAGCTAAGGATTTTGTGAGTTTCTATTATTTCAAAAATCTACCTATCAATGTTACCCGCGAGTATAATATTAAAGAAAATTATAGAAGACATGAAATGGAAATATAATTCAAACCGTAGGTAGACATGCACCATCGATCTCACGTGGTAAAACTCATTGTGTCCTATCATTTTTACTTGCCTAGCATAACTACGAATATATTTTCATAGTTTGTAGCCGAGATGGTAGGTCGATCTCCAACAATGATAATCCCAGTTTGTGCAAATGCATCTTCTTGGTCTCCAAGTGGAATACGATCACTGCATCACTGTAAACATCACGATAATTTTGCCTACGTACACTAGTAGAAAACCGACCTTTAGTCGCGGGTCCAGAGGGCCTTTCGTCCCGGTTCTGGACCCGGGACTAAAGGGTCGGGACTAGAGGGGGGGGGGGGGGGGCTTTGGTCCCGGGTGTCCACGACCCGCGACCAAAGTGTCCCCACGTGGGCAGCGCTGCACGCGTCATGCCCGGGAACCTTTGGTCCCGGTTGGTATTACCAACTGGGACCAAAGAGTTTCTGCTTTTTTTATATATTTTAGTTTCGTTTTTTTGTTTGCTTTTTGTTTCGTTTTTTTTCACTAGTAGAAAACACATAATAAGTAATCATACAAACACATAAAGTCATACACATAATAAGTAATCATATACATAAAGTCATACACATAATTAATGACCGGGAGTATGATTCATAACACACATGCATGGCCGGGAGTTTATACTACACCGAAAACATGTTTCTCACACGTCAAGGACGGACAGCTACTACACCGAAAGCATGTTTCTCTACGGAATACAATAAGTATCACCGTGATAAAATTCTCCGTTTTTGTTCAGGACCTCCCTGTTCAAAAATCCCGTCAATTCCTCTTGAATTGCTTTTAGGCGCAGCCGTGGTAGTAGCTTGTCCCGATCTTTTTCCATCTAGATCAATATAAGAAATATATGTGTGAGGTGTTTGAAATCATCATAAATTAATTTATGAATGAAATTCAACCTAATATTTGAATATTGTATACATACGTTTGCAGTTCTGGTTTGTCTATTCCGCTCAGTGACAAAAATTCGAATGTACTCGAAAACGTAGTAGGCATATAAATTTGTCCCTTGCGCCTGCTTCATACACCACTTTACAAAAAAAAAATTTAATCAAAATAACAATCAAGCATGATAATGGTATTGAAACTGAAATTAAATAGTTGCGCAGACATATATATGTACTACTATACTTACGTTGGTTTCATAAAAATACAGCTTATCTTCCCATTTCTCTTTAACCTTCTTCTTAAACCGTTCCCAAACCCTGCCCGGCAGAAGAAAATAATGAAATGAGTTATTAATTACTTGATATCACAAAATGAATGAAAGAGGTCGATATAGAGTGATAACGACTGAAATTACTTGTCAAGAATTTCTTTCAGGTCGTCCCACAAGTCCATACTTTTCCTTAACGAGTCCATGACTTGAACGACTCCTTGGTCAACTCTAATGATTAGCAAAATCCAGTGGTCTCTGCACACGTTTATATGTCCATGATTCATCGACTACACTAAAAACAAGGAGTAAGCAAAATAGAATGGATAGAAGAGGTAAAATAACACTCACGAGAAGTTGTAAGGAAAAAGTATTTCTTCGCAGGTATTTTGCCTCACTAAACACTTGAGCAAGTTATTCTCTATGACTTCGGCATTGTACTTGATGACAACTGAATGAAAGAAATATGGGTCAATGAACCCAATACTAAAGACGCGGTTTCTGCATTCAGTGATCTTCATTCTGCATACATAATAATATAGTTAGATAATTCACAACGAACGAGCTGAGCTAGAGACTTAATTAAATTGCAAAACTAAATCACTTACAAACAATACAAACTGACGAGGACTTTGTCGAGGGAGTCTTGGTTGAATAATTGAAAAATTTCCGAAAACGGCACATACATCGAGTCATCCTGGAATTGGAAATGCTCTTTCTTGACTAAAACCCAGAAAGCATCATGTTTGGCCTCTACGGCATGCTCATACCACGTATGCAAACGGCGCAGTTGTGTCGTCAGAGAGTTGACGAGCTCAGGTCTGACCAGGGTGCTCCCGTAGACATATTGCCATGCATACTCATACTCTGTGGGGTATGGGTCCTCTATACGAAAAGTGACTTGGTCTACTACCTTATCGGGCATCACCTTGAACGCGGGGACCGACTGATTTGGCTGTTCTCCAAGCTGGGGCACTTGTTTCCCGGATTTCTTCATCTGCTGCCTCTTTAGGCGAAATGTCGCCTCCTTCTCCTGCTTCTCCTTCTCTGCTGCCATCTTGATCTGCTCTTTCTTTCTAAGAAATGACTCCGTCTGCTTCTCCTTCTCTTCACGAATTAACTTGCCCAGAGTACGGTCGTAGTCGCTAGGCGGACTAGGTGGTTGTGGCGGCGGTCCACTCGATAAGTTCTTCAATAAAATTTCAACTTTTTCCGGTGGTATCACTTCCTTTGGCGGGCGCCGCTTTGGTCCCAATTGTTTTTTCACATCAGACCGCACCTCCCTCTCGAGTTCATCTGGAGTCAAGTCATAAGATCTATTTGGAAGAGGCTTTAGCAACTCGCGTTCCTCTCGAGTTTCTTGCGGGTAGTTTAAACTGCACCTCTGTGTATATGTCGACGGGTACTTTAGCTTGCGTGAAACAGTGCGCACAGTACTCTCTTGCTGTGACCGCGCGGGCGATGGACTCGCGCTAGGGTCCTGATCGTCGTCACGACGTGGGGAGGGTGGATCTTGATGTGGGGAGGGGGATCTTGATGTGGGGAGGGTGGATCTTGAGGTGAGGGAGGACCGCTACTCGGAGGAGTTGGGGGAGTGCTACTCGAAGAAGTTGGTGCCCTTGGCGGCAAGTTTGGAATACGATGTGTTCCTTCTTCCGGAGAATGATGTTCTTCTTGGCTTCTCCGAGTGTCTTCTCGTCGTCACCTCCAGGAATGTCAAGACTCAGATCAGCATATAACGGCTCAATGGCATCCACCATGACACGAGAATAGCAGCTACAATTGGGCCGTTATGGTATGTTGCTCCAGGCTCATTTGGTAAAGCATAGCCGACCGCCACCTTGAAGGACATGTTCTTCATCGTGCTATGTAGCTCACAATCTGTCTTCTCTGTGATATCACCCACGGGGTAGTGAGCCGACGCCGGTTCGTGTTCAGAATGTTGTAGCTGCGTGGAACCCACGCTGCTTTTCCGCTGATCAGATGGGGCGGCTCCAGGACCTTCTATCTCCTGCTGAGATGCCTTTTCCTGACTAATAAGGTCATGCTGCATCTGCTGCACTTTTTGTTCCAATGCCGATAACCGGCCTCTGTCCTCCTTCTTCTTTCTCTCACGGCTTCTATAAGTATCAGCGTCTGCCGGAAAACCTTTATACCAACTAACTCCGGATCCATAGCCTCGACATCGTCCAACTTTCTCAGGATTCCCGAGTGCGAGTGACAGCTCGTCTTTCTCTCTGTCTACTTTGTACAGTCCTTTGCGAACTAGCTCTATTGCCTTCTCAAGTTCTTTGGTTATAAACACAATTTTGTCCGCCCATTTTCCCTGAGCAACAATCTTCCCTGACACAGGGTCCAACCCTGCCCCATGCGCGAACAACCAAACTTGGACCTATCGGGCCAGTTCTTTGTCTGTGGCCTGATCCCGTTATCAAGCAGTCGTGCTTCGAAGGCTTCCCACTTAGGCACGTCAGCCTTGTACCCACCTGCCCCCAAAGTGTGGTGATATATCTTCTTCGCAGCATTTAACTTGTTTTGATTCGATCGGGCCACAGCGGCGTCCGATTCTCTTTGCCTCTTAAATATGGGCCACTGGGCTTTTAACTTCACTTGTGCTCCAGTGAATTCAGGAGTATAATCTGGATCTTTTTTCTTCTCTTCTAAATAACTACTCCATAAATTTTTCTTAAAAGTCTGGAATTGTTCGGCCATCTTCTTAAAAGTCCACTCCATGAATTTATCCTTCCACCACTCGTTGTTTTCAACATCTGGCGGTAGGGTGACCTTTTTCAAGATCCTCTCCCAAAGCATCTCTTTTGTGTGGTCGTCGACATAAGTAAGTGCCTTGGTGATACGTCTCCAACGTATCTATAATTTCTGATGTTTCATGCTTGTTTTATGTATCATTGTCACAAGTTTTATATGCATTATATATCATTATTATACATTTTCTGGGACTAACCTATTAACAAGATGCCACAGTGCCAGTTCCTATTTTCTGCTGTTTTTTGTTCCAGAAAAGCTGTTCGGGCAATATTCTCGGAATTGGACGAAACAAAAGCCAAACCTCCTATTTTTCCGAGGGACACACGGAGCCAGAAGGGCAAGCCAGGGGGAGGCCCATGGCCTCCAAACCACCTCTTGGGGCGGCTGGGCCCACAGGCGCGCGAGCAGGTGGTTTGGCCCACTCGGGACTCCACCGACGCCGCCCTTTCGCCTATTTAGTCACCCCGACGCGAAAACCCTAAATATATCTCTAATACTCCAGAAAGACTTCCGCAGCGCCGTCGCCATCGCGAGACCTCGTTTCGGGGGTCAGAAGTTCCTGTTCTGGCACCCTGCCGGGACGGGGAATTGCCCCCGGAGTCATCTCCATCGACACCACCGCCATCTTCATCGCCGCTGCTGACTCCCATGATGAGGAGGGAGTAGTTCTCCCCCGAGGCTGAGGGCTCTACCGGTAGCTATGTGTTTCATTTCTCTCTCTCCATGGTGATCTTTATGTGATCGTGTGTATTGCTAGTATCGCTGAATACATTAATAATGTTTATGCTACTCAAGTGATTTTCTCTAGTTTCTGGAGTCATTGTGACAACACGGTATCAAGGTGACAGTGTGGGTACTTGTGTGACTCTATGAATAATTTAGATATTTATCATGGCTTATTCTTGGGAATTGTGGTGTTTGTTTACTCAGACTTTGAGGAGTGCTTTTGCAGCCCTACACATAGTACTCTTGTGTTATCAAGAAGGAGAATAATCCCGAGTATCATTTACTTGCATTCAGTTGTGCTAACATGTTGAGAGGTACCACTAGTGAAAGTATGATCCCTAGGCCTTGTTTCTAAGCATTGAAACACCGTTTACAACAAGTTCTGCTACATGTTTGCTTGCTGCCATCTTTATTTCAGATTGCAGTTACTACTTATAATCATCCATATTACTTGTATTTCACTATCTCTTCGCCGAACTAGTGCACCTATACATCTGACAAGTGTATTGGGTGTGTTGGGGACACAAGAGACTTCTTGTATATTAATTGCAGGGTTGCTTGAGAGGGATATCTTTGACCTCTACCTCCCTGAGTTCGATAAACCTTGGGTGATTCACTTAAGGGAAACTTGCTGCTGTTCTACAAACCTCTGCTCTTGGAGGCCCAACACTGTCTACAAGAATAGAAGCACACGTAGACATCAAGCTATTTTCTGGCGCCGTTGCCGGGGAGGTAAGCGTTGGAAGGTATCTCCTTTAGATTCTGCAATTATTTCTTTTTGTTTCTTGTTTTTATTTTCACTAGTTAGGCTTAATGGAAAACAACAAAAAAATTAGAGATCTTTATGAACTTTATATTGAATTAGGACATGATGCTTTTGAAGAGAAAATTAAAAAACCTATGGAGGCTTGTTTGCATAATAGTGGTAGTAATGTTATTAGTATAAATTCTTTGGACACCATTATTGCTAAGGCTGTGGAAAAGCCTAAGCTTGGGGAAGCTAGTTTATATGAAAATAATCTTTTTTGCTCCTCAGCTATGGAGGAATTATTTTGCCTTGATAATGCTTTGTCTCCAATATGTGATAATTCTAATGATGTTTGTGATATTCCAAATCCACCGTTGAAAGTATTTCTTTTAAAATACCTATGAAAATTGTTGAAAGGGTTATGAATGATCAGTATGCAGGGGATGGATCAATCCATCCAAGTGCTCACTTGTCGAAACTTACAGAACTTTGTGAGTTATTTAAGGTTGCAGGTTTATCAAGAGAAAATGTCATGAGGAAACTATTTCCATTGTCACTTAAGGACAAAGCAAAGGAATGGTATAGGCTGCTGGATGAACAACCTTCGAATTGGAAACAGCTTGAATCTCTCTTTTACTCTAAATTTTATCCTCTTCATGAAGTGCATCTAGATAGGAATTACATTTATAATTTTTACCCTCATGATGGAGAAAGCATTGCTCAAGCTTGGGGAAGGCTGAAAACATTAATACTCAAATGTCCTAACCATGAGCTTTCTGAGGAAATAATTGTTACTAATTTTTATGCAAGGCTTTCAGGTCATTACAAGGATTATGTAGATGCATGTTCACATGGTTCTTTCACAAGCAAGAAGGTTGAAGCTAGATGGGATATTCTTGAAAGAATTCAAAACAATGCTGAGGATTGGGAGAATGACAAAGGTAAAGAATCAGGTATAAACTATGAATATGATTGCATTAAGTCTTTCGTTGAAACTGCTAGTTTTCAAGAGCTTAGTGCTAAATATGGTCTTGATTCTCAAATTATTGTTGATTGTTTTAGAACCTTTGCTTCTCATATTAATGTTCCTAAAGAAAATTGGGACGTGTATCATGAACCTTTCAAAGACACTTGCATGGAAAATGAAATTGTTGTTAATGATTGCAATAAACATGCTCAAACTTCTGAAAATACTATTTCTTATAAGCATGTTAATTTTTGTGGAATGCATAGACCTTGTGGAATTAATCAAATCGAAGATGAATATTGTATCCATCATAGGAATGAAAAAACTAGAACGTGGTACAAGGCTCTAAGAGATCTTGGTGAAAAAGTTTGTGACCTCCATCCTTTTATTTGTGAACTTTGCTATGAAGTGGGTCATTTTAATTTTCAATGTTCAGGTCATGATAATAGCCTTTCGAATCCAATTACTGCAAATTTGTATTGTGATAACATGATCACTCCTAATCAACATGATGAACTTACATTATTTTTGGGGTGTGAAGAGTTATCAAGAAAAACTTCCTTGTTAGATATGAATAGTGTGTTGCATGGATGTTATCTCTATTGTGTTAATAATTGCCATGCTAACACCTACATACAAAATATTATAAAGGATGAGACTTTACCAAAGTATGACAGGACTAATATGTGTTTTGTTCTCATTAATGAAAGAGAGGAGTCCCCCCAAGTTTCTTCCATTGTCTCTAATACTAAACCAGGTTATGTGGAGGAGCTTCCTTTCAAACCTCTCCCTCCTAAAGATAAAAAGAAGAGGGGAAAGAAGAAGAAGAAGAGGAGTAAAAGGAGAGAGGAAACGGTATCTTCTCCCAAACTTGTTGCTCCTGTTACAATTGATACTTATAATTCTGAATTCGATGATTCTGAACTTGATGATGAACCTATGCCTGTTACTTATATTAGTGATCATGATTGGGAAAATGAAACTACTTTTGATATTGAAAATCTTTGGGGTACCAATTCTGAAAATGATGATATTAATGATTGCCATACTATTAGTACTATCCATGTTTCTTCCAATGATGATATGAAAAGCTCTAAGCTTGGGGATGAGGTGTTTGAAAATCCTTTTGCTAGTAATAATTTATATATGAGACCTCTTCTCCTAGTGATGTGTTTGAAAATTCTTTTGCTATTGCTGATTATATGTTTGATACATCTCCTTCTATTAAAAATGATGATATGTTTACAGATGAACACACTTTGGAAGATAACTATTCTATTGCTTATGATGATACTATGCCTCCAGTCTTTGATAATTATTATAAAGAATACTATGACATAGGTTATAATTACAGTCATCCTCATGAAACTTGTCATAGTTATGGAGAGATTACCCAAAACCATCCCTTTAATATACAACTTGTCTATCATGTTCGAGTTCTTTATGATGATCCTGCTCCCATTGTTATTAATGAGAAGAACTTTTCTTGTGTGGAAAATATTGATACTTTTGTGCATATGATCATGGTAAGAATGTTTCATGTGATGGTTATATTGTGGATTTTATCAATGATGCTACTGAAAGTTTTTATGAGAGAGGGAGACATGGATTCATATATCTCAATAATATCAAGTCTCCTCTCTTTTTGTTGAAATTTTGAAGTTGCACTTGTTTTGTCTTTCTATGCTAGTAGCTTCATGCTTCAATAATTTGTTTTCTTACAAGATTCCTTTGCATAGGAAGTGGGTTAGACTTAAATGTGTTTGGTATTTGCTTTTTGATGCTCTCTTATATTCAACTCTTATACATATGAGAGCATTATCAAAATCACTATGCCTAGCTAAAAGGCTTTAAAGAAAAGCGCTTATGGGAGACAACCCATTGTTTTTATTTTCTGTTATTTTTTTTTCTTTGAGTCAAGGTTTTGTTACTTCTGTAGCAACTCCTTTGTATCTTTATTTTATGCATTGTTGTGCCAAGTAAAGTTCTATATTGAAAGTTGATGCAAGATTTGGATTTCTGCGCAGTAACAGATTTTTAGCTGTCACGAATTTGAGCTTTTCTCCCTGTAGAAAATTCGAAAAATTCTAAAAAATCACGCATCTTCCTGAGATATGTACGCAACTTTCATTATTTTGGCCAGATCCATCTGAGCAACTTAAGTGCCTCGAAAAAATTCGTCATTCCAGACTGTTCTGTTTTTGACAGATTCTGCCTTTTGTTTTGCATTCGCTCTTTTACGATGTTTGTGTGGATTTCTTTGCTCCACAAAGCAGTGGCTGTAGCTAATGTCCAGAAGCTTTGGGAATGATTGTATCATTACAGAATATGAGAATTTTTGATTATGCACTAACCCTCTAATGAGAACTGTCTTGAGTTTGGTGTGAAGGAAGTTTTCAAGGATCAAGCGAGAAGGGTGATATTATGTGATCAAGAAGAGTGAAAAGCCTAAGCTTGGGGATGCCCCCGTGGTTCATCCCAACCATATTCAAGAGACTCAAGCGTCTAAGCTTGGGGATGCCCAAGGCATCCCCTTCTTCATCAACAACTTATCAGGTCATCTCTAGTGAAACTATATTTTAATTCTTTCACATCTTATGCGCTTTACTTGGAGCGTCTGTGTGCTTTTATTTTGTTTTTGTTTGAATAAATTCGGATCCTAGCAATCCTTGTGTGGGAGAGAGACACGCTCCGCTTTTTCATGTGAATACTCATGTTCTTCACTTATATTTGTTGAGTATTCTTAACTAGCTACTGCAGTGCTTTTAGCTCCTGTTTTTCATGCATCTCTTCGAGCTGTTAGCACTTGTTTATAAATACTCTCTTGCTGCATTATATTATCATTTGGAGAGTTTATGTTTAAATAAATTGATTGGTGTTTGTTTGGAAGAAAGAAAATGCTACATGTAGTAGTTGGTATTGGAAAAGACATATGCATTCTTGTAGATCATTGTCTTGTTTCGATTTGATACTTTGCAATTGTTTTGAGCTCTCAAGTAGATCATGTTTAAGCTCTTGCATCATGTAGTTAAAGCCTAGTAGTGGAGAACTACCGTAGAGCTTGTTGAGACTTGGGATGCATATTTGTTCTCTCTAAGGTCTAGATATTTTCTGGTAAAATGTTTGAGCAACAAGGAAGACAGTGTAGAGTCTTATAATACTTGCAATATGTTTTTATGTGATTCTTGCTGTACCGGTTTATACTTGTGTTTGCTTCAAACAACCTTGCTAGCCTAAACTCTGTACTGAGAGGGAATGCTTCTCGTGCATCCAAAACTTGAGCCAAAACCCATGCCATTTGTGTCCACCATACCTACCTACTATGTGGTATTTCCTGCCATTCCAAGTAAATATTTCATGTGCTACCTTTAAACTATTCAAAACTTTATTACTCCTTATTTGTGTCAATGTTTTATAGCTCATGAGGAAGTATGTGGTGTTTTATCTTTCAATCTTGTCATTTACTTCTGACAGACTTTCAACCTGGACTAGTGGCATATACATCCGCTTATCCAATAATTTGCAAAAAGAGCTGGCAACGGGGTGCCCAGCCCCAATTAATTACAACTTTCATTAATAATTCTCTTCACATGTTTTGCCCTGATTTATCAGTAAGCAACTTAATTTGCAAATAGACACTCCTCCATGGTATGTGAATGTTGGAAGGCACCCGAGGATTCGGTTAGCCATGGCTTGTGTAAGCAAAAGGTTGGGAGGAGTGTCATCTATAAAGAAACTAAAATACATGTGTAAACAAAAGAGAAGAGGGATGATCTACCTTGCTGGTAGAGATAACGTCCTTCATGGGAGCCGCTCTTGAAAGTCTGGTTGACAAGGGGGTTAGAGTGCCCACTACCATTCGTTGACAACAACAAACACCTCTCAAATACTTATTTTGTGCTCTCTATATGCTTTCGAAAACTTAAAAAGCTCTAGCACATGATTTAATCCCTGCTTCCCTCTGCGAAGGGCCTATCTTTTACTTTATGTTGAGTCAGTTTACCTACTCCTTTCTATCTTAGAAGCAAACACTTGTGTCAACTTTGTGTGCATTGATTCTTACATATTTACTTATTGCACTTGTTATATTGCTTTATGTTGACAACTATCCATGAGATATACATGTTACAAGTTGAAAGCAATGCTGAAACTTAATCATCCTTTGTGTTGCTTCAATGCCTTTTACTTTGAATCTATTGCTTTATGAGTTACCTCTTATGCAAAACTTTTTGATGCTTGTCTTGAAAGTACTATTCATGAAAAGTTTTTGCTTATATGATTCATTGTTTACTCTTTATCTATTGTTAGCAAACTATAGATCATTGCTTTGAGTCACTTCATTCATGACATGAGCTTTGAATCTTGCTTTGAGTCACTTCATTCATGATGATCAAGATTGTGTGAAAGCATGTCTCCTCAGAAATTATTTGTTGTTATCGTTTACCTACTCGAGGACGAGTAGAACTAAGCTTGGGGATGCTTGATACGTCTCCAACGTATCTATAATTTCTGATGTTTCATGCTTGTTTTATGTATCATTGTCACATGTTTTATATGCATTTATATCATTATTATACATTTTTGGGACTAACCTATTAACAAGATGCCACAGTGCCAGTTCCTGTTTTCTGCTGTTTTTGGTTCCAGAAAAGCTGTTCGGGCAATATTCTCGGAATTGGACGAAACAAAAGCCAAACCTCCTATTTTTCCGAGGGACACACGGAGCCAGAAGGGCAAGCCAGGGGGAGGCCCACGGCCTCCAAACCACCTCTTGGGGCGGCTGGGCCCACAGGCGCGCGAGCAGGTGGTTTGGCCCACTCGGGACTCCACCGACGCCGCCCTTTCGCCTATTTAGTCACCCCGACGCGAAAACCCTAAATATATCTCTAATACTCCAGAAAGACTTCCGCAGCGCCGTCGCCATCGCGAGACCTCGTTTCGGGGGTCAGAAGTTCCTGTTCTGGCACCCTGCCGGGACGGGGAATTGCCCCCGGAGTCATCTCCAACAACACCACCGCCATCTTCATCGCCGCTGCTGACTCCCATGATGAGGAGGGAGTAGTTCTCCCCCGAGGCTGAGTGCTCTACCGGTAGCTATGTGTTT
This sequence comes from Poa pratensis, assembly GCA_947311845.1. Classification (NCBI taxonomy): domain Eukaryota; kingdom Viridiplantae; phylum Streptophyta; class Magnoliopsida; order Poales; family Poaceae; genus Poa; species Poa pratensis. Next base: position 4,195,757 of record CAMZMU010000041.1, on the reverse strand, counting down.
CATCTCTCTCTCTCACATGGTGTGATCTTTATGTGATCGTGTGTATTGCTAGTATCGCTGAATACATTAATAATGTTTATGCTACTCAAGTGATTTTGTCTAGTTTCTGGAGTCGTTGTGACAACACGGTATCAAGGTGACAGTGTGGGTACTTGTGTGACTCTATGAATAATTTAGATATTTATCATGGCTTATTCTTGGGAACTGTGGTGTTTGTTTACTCAGACTTTGAGGAGTGCTTTTGCAGCCCTACACATAGTACTCTTGTGTTATCAAGAAGGAGAATAATCCCGAGTATCATTTACTTGCATTCAGTTGTGCTAACATGTTGAGAGGTACCACTAGTGAAAGTATGATCCCTAGGCCTTGTTTCTAAGCATTGAAACACCGTTTACATCAAGTTCTGCTACATGTTTGCTTGCTGCCATCTTTATTTCAGATTGCAGTTACTACTTATAATCATCATATTACTTGTTTTTCACTATCTCTTCGCCGAACTAGTGCACCTATACATCAGACAAGTGTATTGGGTGTGTTGGGGACACAAGAGACTTCTTGTATATTAATTGCAGGGTTGCTTGAGAGGGATATTTTTTACCTCTACCTCACTGAGTTCGATAAACCTTGGGTGATTCACTTAAGGGAAACTTGCTGCTGTTCTACAAACCTCTGCTTTTGGAGGCCCAACACTGTCTACAAGAATAGAAGCACACGTAGACATCACTTGGTCAAGTCCTTCGGCTTATTCCATTCTTGAAATGTGATTGGTACCAAGCCCCTAACAAGAACTCCGCATTGATTTATATATTTGCGGCAGCACTCTAAGGGTTGCAACGGTTCGCCATCAGCAGACACTATGTCGATTATAACCCTTTGACCATCCTTCATCGGCTTCGACGGGCCTCGTTTCTTCACTTTCTTCCCTTTCGACCCTTTAGACGCTGATGATTTGCTCGATCCAGAGGGCTAAAAGAAAAAATTGATTCGTTAATAAACGCAATACAACTCAAATAATACATTTGGTGTGATCGATCAACAGAGGCTTAATATACCTCGCCGGAGTTTCTTAAGGTCACTTCATTATCTCTACAAATTTCTCCTTCTTCAACTCCCTCACCGGAGTCGTTCAGAAATTGGGAGCTGAAGTCATCTAAATTTACAGCATCTTCTTCACCGACAGGCGCTGCTGCACGTCCAGCTATAAGCATACACATACGTTCTTCCTCCTCCTCGTCTCTAGCGCCGACGTCCGGATAAAGTGGATCCATTTGCTCTTCAACCTCTATGTCAAGCTCCGGAAAATTTGGATCCATATGTAACTCGATGTCCCTGCAATCAATTTTGTAACAAGAATATGAATCTTAAAATTTGCATCTTTGAAAATTAGAATGCAAAATTATAGCAATTACTTAGCAAAATTACTTCTATTTGCAATTACTTAGCAAAATTATAGCAATTACTTAGCAAAATTATAGCAAATTACTTAGCAAAATTACTTCTATTTGCAATTACTTAGCAAAATTATAGCAAATTACTTAGCAAATTACTTAGCAAAATTATAGCAATTACTTAGAAAAATTGTAACAATGCTAGCATTAGCATAACCCTAATTTTTTAAAACAAACCTAAATTTGCTATGTTTAATTGCTCACATATTTTTAACACTAGATTTTGCATTTTGCATTTTGCATAATTTCCTAACACTAACCTAACACTTCATATAATTTTGCATTTTGCATAATTTCCAAACACTAACCTAACACTTCATACAATTTTGCATTTTGCATAATTTACAAACTACACTAAAATCCTACAATATTTCCTAAAACTAAAAAATATTTCCTAACACAATATTTCCTAAACCTATAGCATCATCTAAACAATTGCATATCTAATAAAATCATCTAAAATTTGCATCTAATAAATTTAATTGCATCATCTAAACTATGCAAAAAAACTATGAAAATTGCATCATCTAAACTATGCAAAAAAAAAACTTACCTCTGTAATGCAGAGGAGGAGGTCGCGAGGCAGGGGAGGATCAGCGGTGGGGCAGCCTGATGCAAAGGAGGAGCCAGGGCCGGGGCCGGGCGCATCGGGGAGGGGCACGGCGAGGCAGGGGAGGAGGCGGCCGCGGCGGGGTCGGGGCGCGGCAGACGAGGAGGTGCGGCATCGTCAGGGAGGTGCGGCTGCGGCGGGGTCGGGGCGCTGCGTCGGGGCAGAGGAGCCGGGCCGCGGCTGGAGGGAGGTGCGGCTGCGGCGGGGTCGGGGCGCGGCGTCGGGGCGGAGGAGCCGGGCCGCGGCGTCGGGAGAGGTGCGGCTGCGGCGGGGTCGGGGCGCGGCGTCGGGGCGGGTACGCGAGGGGCGCGGCCGGAGCAGCACGACGGCCGGAGGAGGCGGGCGGTGGCGGGATGGGAGGGCGGAGCAGCCTGGCGGTGTCGGCGGCGTTGTCGTGGAGGCGGAGAGGCGAAGAAGAAAACTGCGGACTTGGGGAAAATTTGGGGCGAAGCCACCCAAATCAACGCGGAAAAGACCTTTCATCCCGGTTCCAGCCACGAACCGGGATCAAAGACCCTTTCATCCTGGTTGGTAACACCAACAGGGACCAAAGGTCTGTCTGGGCCGCGAAAAGTTGCGCGCGAAGCCTAGCAGGCCTTTGGTCCCGGTTGGTGTTACCAACCGGGATGAAAGGCCTTTTTCCTTTTTTTCCTTGTTTTTATTTTTGTTTTCTTATTCTGTTTCTTTAATATCTATTGATTTAATTGTTATTTCTATTTCTGTTTCTTTTAAATGTTTTTTGTATTGTTTGTATCAAGTGTCTTTTTTCTTTTATATTTAATTTAAATGTTCCAATATTTATGAAATCATATTTTTTTATTTCTTTTATATTTATTGATTTAATTCAAATGTTCAATTTTTTTTTAGATGTTTCATAACAAAAAGGAATGAATCATATCAAATGATAGCAATACAAGATTTATACATATAATATCAAACAATCAAACACCCTTCCCCTTCGACGACGCAGCACCCTTGTCCTTCGACGACGCAGCACCCTTGCCCTTCGACGACGACGCCGCTGCCGCTTCTGCAGCTTTCTTGCTATCTTCACTCGGCATGAAGATACCAACCTTCTTGGAACATCCACCAACCGGGACATCGTCGCCGAGATCTGAAAAATGAGTGGGGAATTTGATCAAACACCTAGGTAGGAGAGGAAGAGGGCAGCACCTTGGTAAAAACACGCCCAAAACACACGGTTTCCCCGTCATACAGCCCACCGGTGGCTCGTGAGACGTCAAATCGGCAAATCATTGCGTGGTCATGAGACGACAAATCAGCCTTCGATCCATGGAGCGGCAAGACGTCTCTGATGATTTGCAACAAGTGTTGGGGATGTTGCTAATCATCAGAGAGTCTTGCCGCTGCTTGGATCCGATCGAGGGGAGGGTTCACCTTCAGCCTCCGCTCTAGGAACTCCTGCCTCTCAGAAATCTTGCTCTGTGCTACCCGTGTACTGCCAATGATGGATGTGACGTGTACTCCTGCCTCTCTTATACACCCGCCTCTCCGAGTGACTCCCTCCAGCTAGCCAATCAGGAACAAGTACGCGGATCGTGTGTTTCCTTCGAGAGCTTAGGAGCTGTTAGATCAGTGTTGTGTTTCTTTCGAGCGCTTGTGAGCCGTCGGATCCTGCGTGCACAGCCCGCCTTTGGTCCCGGTTCTACTCACGAACCGGGACTAAAGAAGCACACGAATCGTGTGTTTCTTTAAAGCGCTTGTGAACTGTTGGATTAGGGGTGTGTTTCTTTCAAGCGCTTGTGAGCCGTTGGATCAGTGGTGTGTTCGGAAAATCATTGTTGTATCAGCCACACATGACCCTATCTACAAAATACTTCAGTTCATCGAACGAATGCAAATCATTTGGATTCCCGTCATGTTTTGTTCCAACTTTTAGAATAGAGTTATATAAAAAGGTTTCATATATTATTACACATCAGCACCAACAATCTTATCTTGTCCTCCATGGACAATGTTCTTCTACTTTCTGCCTGTCACTTTCTTCTGTTTGGGTCGTAGCCATGGACAAACTTCTACATTTAACAAGAGGCTTGGGTCAGTTTTCACTACGAAGGGCCGGATTTCATCAAACTTATTGTAATCTTCAGACATGTCTGTCTTGTCCTCCACTCCCACGATGTTTCTTTTTCCTGAAAGAACTATGTGGCGCTTTGGCTCATCATATGGTGTATTCGCTTCTTTGTCTTTTCTCTTTATCGGTCTGGAAGACATGTCCTTGACATAGAAAACCTGAGCCACGTCTTTGGCTAGGACGAATGGTTCGGTGTTGTATCCAAGATTCTTGAGATCCACTGTAGTCATTCCGTACTTTGGGTCTACGTTTACCCCGCCTTTCAGGTTGAACCATTTGCACCAGAACAAAGGTACCTTAAACGAAGGTCCATAGTCAAGTTCCCATATCTGCTCTATGTAACCATAATATGTGACCTTTGTCCCATTGTTGTTTGCTGCATCAAAGCGGACACCACTGTTTTGGTTGGTACTCTTTTTATCTTGGTTCGCTGTGTAAAATGTATTCTCATTTATCTCGTACTCTTGAAAAGTCAATATAGTCAAAGATGGTGCTCTGGCCAACAGGTTTAGCTGTTCTTCAACTGTGGTGTCACTAAAGAGACGTTCATGCAACCACCCGGCGAAAGTCTTCACGTGCTCTTTTTCAATGCGTTCTTCAGCCATTAATGAGCGTAAAATATTCTTGTGTTCCTCAATATACGGAGCCACCAAGCTCGAATTATGTAGAACTGTGTAGTATTCTTGATTGAAAGATTCCCAGTCTGGACATAATGTTGCTTTCTTTCCTAGCGTTCCTTTTCCACGCAGTCTCCCCTCATGGCGCGATTGAGGGACACCGATCGGGTTAAGGTCAGGAATAAAGTCAACACAAAACTCAATTACCTCCTCTGTTCCATTGTAGCAATTCCAAGGTGGTACCAAGCTTTTTATGGCCATCTTCGCAAGTTGGCTACAACAATTTTTTGTGATCCTTTAACATGCTCTCCAACTTCAACCTCTCGTTTTCACTTCCGCTGTTTATTTGTGCATCAAGAATGGCCCGACCAAAATCATCATCGGGCTCATCAACAATGGGCTCTTCTTCAGCTTCGTCTTCCCCCATTGGAGTATCACCATCTTCAGTGAACGTAGGATATGTGTCATTATCCTCTTCTTCTTCATTTTCTTCCATCATAATCCCTCTTTCTCCGTGCTTGGTCCAACAATTATAACCAGACATGAAACCGGACTGCAACAGGTGAACGTGAATGGTTCTTGACGTAGAGTAATCCCGCGTATTCTTGCACAGACTACATGGACAAGAAATAAAACCACTCGATGGCTCGTTTCTATTGCTAACCTCGAGAAAACTTTGCATGCCATTGATAAAGTCGATACTGCGTCGGTCACTACTGTACATCCATTGCCGGCTCATCTGCATTATATAAATATATCAAAAAACATTACACTACATCATGAATATATAATACTGACCAAATTAATTAATACTTCTTCATCACATTAAATCCAAAGTAGAGTAGTGACCAAATGTAATACATAGTTCTCATAAAACATACAACTATCTCAGAAATTTAAATCCAACAACAAATGCGATCATAATCGCAACTAAAGTAACTATTGAACCAACAGCATAATAATACCAAGCCTCTTGGCTAATGGCATAACTTCTATTTTTTTAAGCTTCAAGCGCATCGCATCCAACTTGATCTCGAAAGCATCGATGACGTCGGCAACCTTGAACTGGTGTTCATCGATGATGTTAGCAAGCTTGACCTCCATTTTCTTCTTCTCTTCTAGGCGGAGATCTTCACTTATTTTTAATTTAGCTTTCAACTCATCGTTCTCTTTCACAAAAAATTCGACAATAGGGCTCATTGGAATTTCCGGTTCAACTACCTCCTAGATAAATATATATGTATGTCAAAAGTTGGTCGGCATGATTTTCATAAACATGAAACGCAACAAATATATGGTTATTAACAGCCATACCACATCCGAATAATAGAGGGGACGAGAGCCGATGTGGCCGGATGTCAAAACCATGGCACTATATATATATCAAACAAGAATACAACTAAGAAATTTATACAAATAATAATTATGCGTCTAAATCATAAAACTAAGATTTTTGTAAAATAAAAAAGAGACTCACCGAGTTGGTGCCAGTGACGAGACGGCGCGGGCGATCGACGGTGGTTAGGACGTGGACGGGATGACACTAAAACCAACAAATCATAAATTAGTGTAAGCTCAAAATGCATATAAAAATAAACTCTCTAACTTGGGCATTTCATCAAACACCTAGTGAGCACTACAAAAATCAAATGACTTAAACTAGCAAACAAATGAGCTAAAGTTGCAACGCCGGAGGAAAGGATGATGTTGCTAACCCTTGAATAGATGGGGTGCTTTTAATCCTCACAAATGGTGCAAAAAAATGAGGATTAACTTGAGAGAGTGAGAGGAAATGGAGGAAAAATGAGTGTTGAACTCGAGCTCAAAATGGTGGTGGAGCTCGGGGTGGGAGATGATATATGCAGGGAGGACCCTTTGGTCGTGGGTCGTGTTACGAACCGGGATCAAAGGGTCCCTGCCAGGGGGTCCACGGTTGCGCATGTGCCCGCATGCATGTGGCGATCCTTTGGTCGCGGGTCGTAACACGACCCGGGACCAAAGGTCCCTTTCGAACCGGGACACGAGCCGAGGGGCGCCGGGAAATATCAACCCGGGACCAATGCCCCATTGGTCCTGGGTTGTAGTGTGGCCGGGACAAAAGGGGGTGGATGAAAGCCCTGTTTTCTACTAGTGGTACCTCCACCAGAAATACCACATCACATGTCCTCCTCCCGGAGCCCTCGAACTCAATACGTCCATCTGGACCGCCGGTGATATGAGGGTCCAACGATCGTAGCTTCTCCTCCATGTCGATCGCAGCCTCCAACGACCATTCACTACCACCTTCTGCTGAGACTGGGAGCTGTAGCCACACATACATCATAAACCCTTTGATGGTGAACAATTTCAACAATTTTCCATCCGATGATGTCGCTAAGTAGAGTTGGTTACCACCGTAGTTATTATTGCAGTTGGTAGACGGGAGATCCACCGAGCCCGTCTTCCTAGTGCCCAAATTGTAGCTTACAATTTGCTTGTCATAAGATGGTAGCCAGTGGATGACGCCACCGCAGAGAATAGCGGGGTCACCACGCTTCTTTAGTGACCACTCCCTACACATGACGGACACGGACCCCCATGTTCCGCTTGATGAGGCCGTATGTACTGTCATGTTCCCTTTATGGAGATCAAAGACGAGCAACATAAATGATCTGTCAATGCCATCGGCAGCGGTGAGCAGGATGTAGGAGGAGGTTGCATGTGGCGGCAAAACGGATGAGGGTGCGGTGGTTGTTGCGTGGTTATCACCGGTTCCCGTAATTAACCGTGTATTGTATGGGTTTGGATCCGATTTCCCCTTCTAAACTGGATCATTTCTTCCTTCTAATAATGAAATGGCAGAGCTCCTGCCGGTTACGGTCAAAAGATCTCGCAAAGAAGATCTGCCGGCAGCTTCCACTCCACCTGGGCCTCGGCCGCGCTTGTCTTTTCTCGTCGGCTTCTCCTTGAAGGCGCCATGGCGTGCCCGTGCGACGTCTAGGCTTGATGCGAAGGGAGATTGATGCCCATTGTCGTTACTAGGAAAAGATCGATTAGAATCCAAAGCTGCCACAATCCACGGTGTAATTTAAGCAACAGAAGATATCCAAAGTAAGCTATGTGCAGGGCTAAACCTAATACAGGCCGGGTCGACGCAGTATTTATCGGCGCAAACCTGTACGTACCTATGTACCAATGACAAGTGGGTACCCACCGACCTAACGAAAAGTCAGCAATTCAGCATCAGCTCGCTCGATCATGTAAGAGCATCTCCACCGGGGCCTCCAAATGTGTGTCCGGCACCCCCAATTGGGCCTCCTTTGGCATGTCCGGCCAACATTTAGAGGCTGCCCACAGCGGTACTCCCCAAAGGCCCACCCCCCAAACGGCCCGAAATTAGAGGGAACTATCGACCACCTTGCGGGCGCACGAACCGCCGCCGGCAACTACCGCGTCACTCCGCGTTACGGCAACCGCCGCCGGTTCGTGTGGGCGTGCAACCGCCGCCGCTAGGCAGCAATATCTAACCATCCTCGCGGGCGCACGTCGATGTCATTCTATTCAACGCCATGGCCGAGTGGGGTACCGGCGCCACCAGCGAGGAGTCCAGCGGCGAAGGCCAAGCGCCGCTGTCTTCATCCTCGAGCGGCAATGGCTCGGATACTGCTTCTTCCGTCGAGCCATCGCCATCAGAAGTCGAGCAACTCGAGCTCTTCTACGGGCTCGACGACACCCCTTCGCCGCGTTCCTCGTCAGACGTGGATACCCCCGTAGAGGAGGACGACGAGGAGGAGGAGGACGACGACGAGGACGACACGCCCGATGGGAACGAGGCAGCCCCCGCATCTCCGTATGAGGTGTTGAACCCACATGGAACCCCCTCTGAGGAGGAGGCAGCCCGTGGGGAGGAGAGCGAGGTCACGCCCGCAGCCAAGGACGCAGCCGTCGATGACAAGGACGAGGACGGCTACGACGGCGACGTCGAGAAGCCGAAGGCCCCCAAGCGTCCTCGCCAAGACAGCGATCACGCGGAAGCTTTGGCCTCCAAGAAGAAGAAGAAGGATGCGTAGACCCTAGACTAGGTGGAGAGAAGTACGCCGCATGTATTCCCTTGTAATTTTAATTTATTCAAACTTCATTCAAACGAGATTTAACAAACTTACAATTTCGAATTTAAACGAGATTTAACAAACTAAACTAGACTAGGTGGAGAGAAGGGGGCCTATGCAGCTTCTCGCCAACCAATACACGCGCCGGCGAGGAGAAGAGATGCCGCATCATGACCGACCGAAGGAGAGGAAGATGCGAACCAAGCCAAAGAACCATCAAGAGACTTGCATGCCTTGATGATCCGGCACCGGGATCACATCTTCCGTTCCCATCGGCTACGGCCTTTAGAAACGTTCCTGCCGGTTCCCTCAGATCATGGGCTCCGGCCTTGAGGAACGTCCCGTAGGCTCGGCTGAGCCGGCTGAGGCTTCTGGTTTCACCGGCACGTCGTTTTCGATTCACCGCCGTGACATGCGGCGGGGCGTTTGATCGGAAGCCTCGTCGGCTTGCGCCACCCTTTCTTCGGTGACAGCGACGCTGCTGCCCAAGATGTAGTCGGTTGTAAAGGCAGATCGGGCAGCTCGGGGTTGTCGTCGTCGTATTCATCGCCGTCCTCACCGTCACGCTCGTCGTCCGTTGAGGACAAATCCGGCGTTGCCTCTCGTCGACCGCTACGACGCGCCTCGTACTCCTTGTTCACCACGGCGTGCTCGTACGGCATCTCCGTCCACTTGCGCCGGAGGAACTCAACGCGGTCCTGCCCGCTAAGCCGCGGCGCCACCGGAATGTTGGCGGTGCTCCTCACCCACCCGTCTGGAAGGGTGGCGTCGTCGTCCACCGGTAGCTGGTGGCGGCTGCTCAACCGCGCGGTCTCCAGCGAGAGCATGTAGGGAGGCGCGTTCTCGGCCTCCTCGCGCCACATGCCCCGCTGGAACGCCTTGGCCATCTCCTCGTTGTGACGCCGGAGTTCCTCCAGCTGCTCGTGGCGTTACTGCCCGCCGGGGCTGCCCGCCATGGCGGCCTATGTTTTTTAGGGAGAGGGAGGGAGAGGGAGAAGAGATGGTGTGAGGAGAAGGTGCTGGGCTGCGTCGGGTTTTAAAGGCGGCCGGAGGAGCGGGGTTGGGTGGCCTGCATTAATGCAGCCACCGCTTCCCCTGGCCGCGCATTGACGCCGACGAAGCGTCTGCAGGGTGCCTGACGAGGTGTGTCCTCGGCAAGTCCCATGGTTTAGGAACCTAGGGTTGATTATGTGGTAGAGAACGCGTAGTGTTAGTGGAATCGACGGCTGACAAGCGGGGTTTACCCAGGTTCAGACACCCCTACTTCCTGCATGTCTGTATTTGATGTTGTGAATATGAGGGTTACAATGGTCCGGCGAGTTGTTGATCTCGTCGGGGTTTTGGTGGCTATCGATTGCTTGTCCTTGATCGATCACCCTCCCAGCCTTTATATAAGAGGCTGGGTCTCGGGATACATGACCGACCAAGGTTACATGTATGGAAAGCCTTAACCGACTATATCTTAATCTAACTTGGAAAGCACTCTTCGTCTTGGGCCTTCCTTCGTGGGCTTCGATTAAACTTGGGCTTCTTTAGTCATCACGTGCACCAGGTACCCTTATGTTGGGGTACCCGCAGAGTATAACCTCGTCATTAGCCCCCGAGTACTTGCTTGACTTGAAGAATCGAGCATGTGCTCACTTCATCGTGCACGTCGCAGTCTTCGCTTTGTACTCCTGATCCGATGTAGTTCTTCTAATCTTAATTTGTTTCAACTGTATGTATATGCAAGTCAAGGGATATTGACATAGTAGGCCCAGATCTCTCGAATGATCGAGATTGGTTAACTGCTCATTCGGCCAAAACCTTACTAGTCTTCAGTCAAATTCGAGTCCCCGGACTCGAACCTGGAACGCAGTCGAAAGCTTTTGCGTAGGGATTATGACTTAGTAGGCCTGATTCACTCGAAAATAGAGCTCAGTTAACTGCACATTCGGGCAACACCATACTAGCCTTTAATAAGATTCGAGTCCTCGACTTGAACCTGGAACACTTTTGACATTTTTGCCTAGTGATATTGACATAATAGGTCTGATTCACTCAAAAATCGAGCTCAGTTAACTCCACATTCGGGGAAAACCATACTAGCCTTCAATCAGACTTGAGTCCCCGGACTCGAACCTGGAACATACTGGACATACTCGATTCAGGCCGTTTTTAGGTCTTACTGACTCGTTCTGCAGTTTAACTTTGGATACCTAACGCGTCCGTCAGCATTTTCATCACGTCTGTTGACACGGGAAAATTTAATGGAAAACATTGTTGGAGCGTCCCTCAGCCCAGCTCGATTGATCGGCGGGTCTTACCTTTACATTTGCGTATGCAGCATCTGAAACATCTGCGATTGGCATAGTCCGGGAATTTATAAAGTATGATTCTCTGGTTTGTGAAGTACTTAGTGCATTTAATCGAGTCTGTCGTCGAGTGAATTTCTTACCTTTTTTTTGGAAATCTATGGGAGCGCGACAGCGCTCCCATGGGAGTAGCCCCCGAGATTGTGGTTTATTGTCTTGCAATAGAGGACAATCTCGAATATTTTTCTATGCTGCTTTTGTCAATCGAAATATTTTGTTTTTTTAAGTCTATGGGAGCGCGACAGCGCTCCCATGGGAGTAGCCCCCGAGATTGTGCTTTATTTCATTTGAAGTAGAGGATAATCTCAATAACTTTGTTTTTTTTATAATTACGAGAATTTTTTTGATATACTCCCATGGGAGTACTTTTTGTCAGTCGAATTCCTTGCCGATTGTAGTCTTGTATCCTTTAATCGAATATGTATGCTATCTTCACACCTGACGTCATTCGTGCATCTTAGGCGTGCGCTCGCTGTTTTGACAAGACATGTCTGTGTGGGCCCGTTGTCAGGGTTTTGACCGCATAGGACGCCGCTTCGGCTTTGATTTGACCGAACGTGGCATATTTTTCGCCGCGCCATCATAACCTCCTAGGTTTTCGTGTGTAGTGGGCGGCATGGGATGCGACGGTTGCTCTCTGCGCTATCCACGTGTACGGCCAGATGCTATGCATTTTTGCTCGGACGGTCGTGATTATGTTTGCTCGGTGCGGTAAATAGCTGATTTTGCGCAAGATTTGTGATTTACTTGCCATTCGTGCTCCTCTGTTCTTCGTGTTCCTCTGTTCTTCGTGTTCCTTTGTTCTCCTCCTTTCTTGCGCACCGCCCACCATTGTTCAGCGTCTCGAGCTCCTCGCTCTCCACTCCCTTTTCGATGGCACCAAAGAAGAGCAAGCGTGCTGCTACTGCGGCTGCATCCGCCGCCGATGCGGCAGGCAAGGGAAGGATTTGGCGGCGGCGAGCGGACCTGCCGATGCCCTACTGAAGATTCCCGGTGACTGGACAAGGTCCTGCGTCACCGAGGACACCCTTTCTGAATATCGTCAGAAAGGTTGGCTGCCGCCATTTGATCAGCTGGCCGCGCGTGCTCCAGGCTTGGAGGTACGCCCTGACCCGCGCTGGCGAGCGCGTGTGCTTTGCTGAGTTCCTCCCCCGCGGCTTCTCTCTCCCCCTCCATGATTTTGTGCGGGGGTTACTGTACGCCTATGGCGTACAGCTCCATGATCTCACCCCAAACAGCATTATGCACATCACCTGCTTTATGATGTTGTGCGAGTGTTTCTTTGGGGTGTCCCCCAGCTGGGCTCTGTGGAAGCACATCTTCACGGTGCACCACAACTGTCGGGACAAGCGTCCGTGCCCGGTGGGCGGATTTTCTTTCCAAGTGCGTAACGACTCGTACTTCAGTTTGAAGGCAGTCGACTACGCACAAGGCTGGCGGACCAAATGGTTCTATGTGCCAGTCGACCACGTGGTACTTCCAGTCTTTTTGACTGAGAAGCCTCCTCAGAAGACGGTAGCCTGGGACCACCCGATTTCTGCTGCTGAAGCGAAGGAAGCCGCCCCTTTGCTGAGTGAACTTAGCAAGTTGTTGTAGACTGTTCCTAGTGTTCAGTTAATCAGCACGTATATGAAGATGCGAGTGTGGCCCATGCGCCTTCGTGCCCACCCGATATGGCAGTACGCGGGTCCACTCGACGCCAGCAGGATGAGTGCCGTGGAGTTGACAGAGAAAGAGCTGAGTGCTCAAGTGAAGAAAGTCACGAGCATCAAAGCTTCTGAAAAAATCGACTTCAACTTCTCGCACCTCCCCTACGGGCCAGACAATTCCTTACCCGCGGTGAGTGCTTCTTTTGGTATCTTTATGATTTACTATTTGCTTTTGCGACCTCTTAGTTTATGTTCTTACTATTATGAACTCTGCCTACTATACAGGGTCATTCGACTGCTTCCTCTCTTCCTCCTTTACCCGAAGACGGGCCTACTCCGGAGATGGCGGCACAGGAGGACCCCAATCTGCCCATTGTTGACCCTGCTTCTGCTCACTCGACTCCTCAGGATAATCTTGCAGAAGAAACAGGGGAAGAGGTGGAGCAGGTTGTGGCGGATGCTGCAGTCGAGTCTGACGTTGAGCAGGCCACTCGCAAGCCTAAGCGCCAGCGTTTGGTTCTTCCGGAGTCATCGAGTACAGAATCTAAGGATGATGAGCAGAGAGATACCGGTGACTCGGGCACCATTTCTCTTGCTAAAAGTCATCCTTTGACTGTCTCCCCTCTGGCGTCTTGTCATCCTGCCGCTTCGAGTGGCGCTTCCCGACTAGGTGTTTTCGCCCTTGGTGACGATCCTGATTCGGACGAAGAGGACGAGCCAAGGTTCGCTTTATGCCCTATTCTTTTACTCGTGGCAGTACATTTATGGCTTTTGTTTTTTGGTTGACCGTGTCCTTGTTTTATGACGCTAGGGGGAAATCGCCATCTCCACCTCCAGTCGCGGATGCGTCGATTGTGGCGCAGCCATCCATCCCTCCAGAAGCGGCACAAGGCACTACTCCTGAGGCGGCCGTGGACACAACTTGGGTGATGGCTGCCGATCTGTACAAGGAGAAGACTGCCCCAACTACGGATGTCATGGCCTCCTCCTCCAAGTCCACCTCTTGGACTGATCATGTGAGTGCTTCTGACCCTACTTATGCTTTTAAAAGTTTTACTTCTGCATTCGATGATACCATGAGGTTTCTGTTTCAGCCTATGTATGCCGCCATGGCTACTTGGGTTCAGACCCTTGTTCGGGTGGAGCAATAGAGAGACTCCCTGCAGTCTACCTCGGCTGAGCTTGCGAGTAAGCGTTTTTGCTTGTACTAAACTTTGCCCTTCTTTTGAAGTTATGACATTAATCGGGAACGTTTGTGAACTCCGCGGAAAACAAGAAATTCGGCTGAGGAGCAAGTGGAGGGCCTGGAGAAACAAGTGAGAGACCTACAGACCAAGCTCTCTACCCAGCAGTCTGATTCGAAGAAAGCACTTGCTGACGCCCAGGACGCCACCACTCGCCGCGAGAGGGAGTTCGCTACAGGTCTGTCGAGTATGGCCCATGCCGCTAGAGGTGAGTGATCTGACTTTGCGATTATTAGCCTTTTGATCATTTAGTAGCTTTTGCTCATAGCTTTTGCTTTCTAAATTTTTGAAGGGTCTGAAGGCGCCTCGACTTCCACTGAGTCATCGAGTGACTCATTGTCACTCGATAATGCAATCATGGAACTCGAGTCTGTGCTAGCCAAGACCAAAGGTGATCTGACCACCATGACCAGTACTCTTGGCAGTTTGCACGCAGAGATGTGTCCTACAGCAACTGCTCCTTCGACTGCTGAAGGACTGGTTGCGGCTTTTGGCGCTGGATCGTCGACTGTGGCGGATTTTGCCCACGAACTCACGGTACGCGGCTCGGAGTACACCCTGAAGCTTTTATTAGGCAATGGTTTAGAGGCCGACTTCAACAGTGCTTTATCGGATTACCCGAGAAAGCCTGATGGGAGGCCACTATCATTCAGGGGTGTAACCGAGCCAGCTACACGACTGAGCGGGGTCTGCGTCCAGACTATGGAATGCCGAGCTGAAGCTGTTGGGGCTCAGTCGTGTAAGAATAGGGTGGAATCTATTGATGCGTGTAATGTCACACGTTCGTTGGGAACCCCAAGAGGAAGGTATGATGAGTGCAGCAGCAAGTTTTCCCTCAGTATGAAACCAAGGTTATCGAACCAGTAGGAAGTCGACGTTGCTTCGAAGGTGTTGGTGGTGAAGGAGTGTAGTGCGGCGCAACACCAGGGATTCCGGTGCCAACGTGGAACCTGCACAACACAATCAAACTACTTTGTCCCAACGAAACAGTGAGGTTGTCAATCTCACCGGCTTGCTGAAAACAAAGGATTAGGCGTATAGTGTGGAAAATGATGTTTGCTTGCAGAGAATGTAAAAGAACAATGATTGCAGTAGGTTGTATTTTAGATGTAAAGGAATGGACCGGGGTCCACAGCTCAAAACGGTGGACAGCAAAAATCTGTCACTGCGCAGAAATCCAATTTTTGCAACAACTTTCCACTAGAGACTTTACTTGGCACAACAATGCAATAAAATAAAGATACAAAGGAGTTATTACATAATTAATCAACACCTTGACTCAAAATAAAATAAAATGAAAGAAAATAAAAAGGTGGGTTGTCTCCCATAAGCACTTTTCTTTAACGCCTTTCAGCTAGGCGTAGAAAGTGAAAATCAAGTGTTCTCAAGAGAAGAAGCATCAACATCATAATTTGTTCTAATAATAGAATCAAAAGGCATCTTCATTCTCTTTCTAGGGAAGTGTTCCATACCTTTCTTGAGAGGAAATTGATACTTAATATTCCCCTCTTTCATATCAATAACAGCACCAACGGTTCGAAGAAAGGGTCTTCCCAAAACAATAGGACAAGATGCATTGCATTCAATATCCAAAACAACAAAATCAACAGGGACAAGGTTATTGTTAACCGTAATATGAACATTGTCAATTCTCCCAAAGGTTTCTTCATAGAGTTATCAGCAAGGTGAACATCCAAATAATAGTGTTCTAAAGGTGGCAAGTCAAGCATATCATAAAGTTTCTTAGGCATAACAGAAATACTTGCACCAAGATCACATAAAGCAATACAATCAAAATCATTCACCTTCATTTTAATGATGGGCTCCCAACCATCTTCCAACTTCCTAGGGATAGAAGCTTCAAGTTTTAATTTCTCTTCCCTAGCTTTTATGAGAGCATTTGTAATATGTTTTGTAAAAGCCATGTTTATAGCACTAGCATTAGGATTTCTAGCTAGCTTTTGCAAGAACTTAATAACTTTAGAGATGCTACAACTATCAAAATCAAAATCATTGTGATCAAAAGTAATGGGACCATTATCTCCCACACTTCGAAAAATTTCAGCACTTTTATCAGAAACAGTTTCAGCAGTTGTAGGCAATTTTGCACGCTTTGTAGTGGAAGTGGAAAAATTGCCAACATCAATAACATTACCATTGATAGTACGAGGTTTATCAACATGTGAAGCTTCAGCATTACTAGTGGTGGTAATAGTACAAACTCGAGCTATACTACTCTTTCTATAAATTTCAGCTTCTCTTTCCCACCTAGCATGCAATTCAGCCAACATCCTAATATTTTTGTCAATTTTAACTTCATTAGGCATAACTTTCATTTTCAAAAGATCAACATCAAGAGCAAGACTATTAACCTTAGAACCAAGAACATCAATTTTACCAAACTTTTCCTCAACAGATTTGTTAAAAGCAGTTTGTGCATTGATAAATTCCTTAAGCATGACTTCAAGATCAGAGGGTACACTCCTACTATTGTTGTAAGAATTACCATAAGAATTGCCATAACCACTACCACTATTAGAAGGATATGGCTTATAGTTGTTGTTACCAAAATTATTCCTATAGGCATTGTTGTTGAAATTATTATTTTTAATGAAGTTCACATCAACATGCTCTTCTTGAGCAACCAATGAAGCTAAAGGAACATTATTAGGATCAACATGAGATTTACCACTCACAAGCATAGACGTAATAATATCAATCTTTTCACTCAAGGAAGAGGTTTCTTCAACAGAATTTACCTTCTTACCTTGAGGAGCCCTTTCAGTGTGCCATTCGGAGTAGTTGATCATCATATCATCAAGAAGCTTTGTTGCTGCACCTAAAGTGATGGACATAAAGGTTCCTCCAGCAGTCGAATCTAGCAAATTCCTTGAGGAAAAATTTAATCCTGCATAAAAGGTTTGGATGATCATCCAAGCAGTCAGTCCATGTGTAGGGCAATTCTTTACCATAGATTTCATTCTCTCCCATGCTTGGGCAACATGTTCATTATCAAATTGCTTGAAGTTCATAATGCTACTTCTCAAGGATATAATTTTAGGAGGAGGATAATATTTTCCAATGAAAGCATCTTTGCATTTTGTCCATGAATCAATACTATTTCTAGCCAAAGATAGCAACAATTGTTTAGCTCTTCCTCTCAGAGAGAAAGGAAATAATTTCAGTTTTACAATATCCCCATCTATATCCTTATACTTTTGCATCTCACAAAGTTCAACAAAATTATTAAGATGGGCTGCAGCATCATCAGTACTAACACCAGAAAATTGCTCTTTCATAACAAGATTTAACAGAGCAGGTTTAATTTCATAAAAGTCTGCTTTAGAAGCAGGTGGAGCAATAGGAGTGCATATGAAATCATTATTATTTGTGCTAGTGAAGTCACACAACTTGGTGTTCTCAGGAGTACTCATTTTAGCAAAATAAAAACTAGGCCGAAATAACAAAAGTAAAACAAGTAACTATTTTTTTTTGTATTTTTGATATAAAGAAAACAAACAAGACAAAATAAAAATAAAGCAAGACAAAAACAAAGTAATGTGATTGGGTAGGAGTGACTCCCCTTGCATAAGCAATTCGGCCTCCCCGGCAATGGCGCCAGAAAAAGTGCTTGATGCGTGTAATGTCACACGTCCGTTGGGAACCCCAAGAGGAAGGTATGATAAGTGCAGCAGCAAGTTTTCCCTTAGTATGAAACCAAGGTTATCGAACCAGTAGGAAGTCGACGTTGCTTCGAAGGTGTTGGTGAAGGAGTGTAGTGCGGTACAACACCTGGGATTCTGGTACCAACGTGGAACTTGCACAACACAATCAAACTACTTTGTCCCAACGAAACAGTGAGGTTGTCAATCTCACCGGCTTGCTGAAAACAAAGGATTAGGAGTATAATGTGGAAAATGATGTTTGCTTGCAGAGAATGTAAAAGAACAATGATTGCAGTAGGTTGTATTTCAGATGTAAAGAAATGGACCGGGGTCCACAGTTCACTAGTGGTGTCTCTCCATAATAAAATACTAACATGCTGGGTAAACAAATTACATAGACATGTCACAAAATAGAGAGGTGCATAACAATGCATAGACATGTCATGATGATCACTATGAGATTTACTTGGGCATTACGACAAAGTACACAGACCGCTATCCAACATACATCTGTGCCTAAATAGTCCACCTTCAGGTTAGCATCCGCACCCCTTCCAGTATTAAGTTGCAAGCAACAGAAAATTGCATTAAGTATGGTGCATAATGTAAACAACACTAATATCCTTAGACAAAGCATTGCTGTTTTACCCCTAGTAGCAACAGCACATCCACAAGCTTAGAACTTTCTGTCACTGTCCCAGATTAAATGGAGGCATGAACCTACTATCTAGCATAAATACTCCCTCTTGGAGTTACAAACATAAACTTGGCCAGAGCCTACACTAATAACGGAGAGCATGCAAGATCATAAACAACACATATATGATAGATCAATAATCAACTTGACATAGTATTCAATATTCATCGGATCCTAGCAAACACAACATGTAGCATTACAATAATATGATCTTGATCATGATAGGCAGCTCACAAGATCTAAACATGATGGCACAAAAGGAGAAGACAACCATCTAGCTACTGTATGGACCCGTAGTCCAGAGATGAACTACTCACGCATCACTCCGGAGGCAGGCATCGCGATATAGAGCCCTCCGGTGATGATTCCCCTCTCCGGCAGGGTGTCGGAGGAGAACTTTAGAACCCCCGAGTTAGGGTTGACGGCGGCGGTAGCGGATGTTTTCTAGAATAATGGCTCGGTGTTTTAGGGTTTTCGCGTCTGGGGGAATAAATAGGCGAAGGGGCGATGTCGGTGGAGGCACGAGGCGTGCTCCCCACGTGGCGGTGCGGCAGGGGGCCCACCCGCGCCACGGTGTGGGGATGGCGCCTCGTCGCCCCCTTTGTCTCTCCTTCAGACTTCTGGAACGTGTCGGAAAAAATAGGACTTTGGCAATTTGTTTCGTCCGATTCCGAGGATATTTGCAGAACAACTTTTCTGAAACCAAAAACTGCAGAAAATAGGAACTGGCACTGTGGCATCATGTTAATAGGTTAGTCCTAGAAAATGCATAAAAATGCTATGAAGTGTGAATAAAACATGTAGCTATTGGTATAAAACTAGCATGGAACATAAGAAATTATAGAAACGTTGGAGACGTATCATCTATCTCGCAGGCCTAGGAATTCCCTGCTTTTGTAATTTTATTACTTGAACTTGGCATGTATGCTTTTGCTACTTATGTTTATGCTAGTTTACACTTTGGGTGCTTTGCTTGAATGAAATTTGCTGAACCGCCTGAATTTTTGCGACTTTGTGTGTCTGGGTGTCTGAATGTTATACTTTATGAACCAGTCATAAGAATATGAGTCTGGTGGACCTTCTCCATCTCGTGTCAGAACTCGAACACTTGGCCGAGCAAGGAATGACGCGAGGGCACTTCCTCTTGCGAAGAATCGAGTGAGTGAGCTAGAACAAGAACTCAAGAGTACTCGAGCTGAGTTGGAGCTTGATACGTCTCCAACGTATCTATAATTTTTTACGTTCCATGCTAGTTTTATACCAATAGCTACATGTTTTATTCACACTTCATAGCATTTTTATGCATTTTCTGGGACTAACCTATTATCAAGATGCCACAGTGCCAGTTCATGTTTTCTGCTGTTTTTGGTTTCAGAAAAGTTGTTCTGGAAATATTCTCGGAATTGGACGAACCAAAATTCCAGGTGTCTATTTTCCCGACACGTACACGAAGTCCGAAGGAGAGACGAAGGGGGCAGTAGGGCGGAATCCCCACAAGGCGGCGCAGGTGGGCCCCCTCCCACGCCACCCTACGGGGAGCGGGCCTCGCGCCTCCACCGACGTTGCCCCTTAGCCTATAAGTTCCCCCAAACGCGAAAACCCTAAGGCACCGAGCCATTATTCTCCTTTTTCTGGAAAACTCCGGAGTGATGCGTGAGTAGTTCATCCCTGGACTACGGGTCCATAGCAGTAGCTAGATGGTTATCTTCTCCTTTTTGTGCCATCATGTTTAGATCTTGTGAGCTACCTATCATGATATAGACTTGTTCTGGAAAACTCTATATCGCGATGCCTGCCTCCGGAGTGATGCGTGAGTAGTTCATCCCTGGACTACGGGTCCATAGCAGTAGCTAGATGGTTATCTTCTCCTTTTTGTGCCATCATGTTTAGATCTTGTGAGCTACCTATCATGATCAAGATCATCTTATTGTAATGCTACATGTTGTGTTTGTTGGGATCCGATGGATATTGAATACTATGTCAAGTTGATTATTGATCTATCATATATGTGTTGTTTATGATCTTGCATGCTCTCCGTTATTAGTGTGGGCTTTGGCCAAGTTTATGCTTGTAACTCCAAGAGGGAGTATTTATACTAGATAGTAGGTTCATGCCTCTATTGAATCTGGGACAGTTACAGAAAGTTCTAAGGTTGTGGACGTGCTGTTGCTACTAGGGGTAAAACAGCAATGCTTTGTCTAAGGATATTAGTGTTGTCTACATTATGCACCATACTTAATGCAATTGTCTATTGCTTGCAACTTAATACGGAAGGGGTGCGGATACTAACCTGAAGGTGGACTATTTAGACACAGATGCATGCTGGATGGCGGTCTGTGTACTTTGTCGTAATGCCCAAGTAAATCTCATAGTGATCATCATGACATGTCTGTGCATTGTTATGCCCTCTCCATTTGTCAATTGCCCAACTGTAATTTGTTTACCCAGCATGTTAGTATTTTATTATGGAGAGACACCACTAGTGAACTGTGGACCCCGGTCCATTCTTTACATCTGCAATACAACCTACTGCAATCATTGTTCTTTTACATTCTCTGCTAGCAAACATTATTTTTCACACTATACGTCTAATCCTTTGTTTTCAGCAAGCCGGTGAGGTTGACACCCTCACAGTTTCGTTGGGTCAAAGTAGTTTGATTGTGGTGTGCAGGTTCCAAGTCGACGAGTCAGACCTCCCCTTCGACACCACACTTTTTCTGGCGCCGTTGACACCTTCGAAGCAACTTTGATCTCATACTGGTTCGATAACCTTGGTTTCATACTGAGGGAAAACTTGTTGTTGCACTCATCATACCTTCTTCTTGGGGTTCCCAACGGACGTGTGGCTTTACACGCATCAAGCACTTTTTCTGGCGCCGTTACCGGGGAGGCCAAATTGCTCCTGCAAGGGGAGTCTCTCACACCCAATCTCTTTACTTTGTTTTTCTCTTGCTTTATTTTTATTTTGTCTTGTTTGCTTTCTTTATATCAAAAACACAAAAAAATTAGTTACTTGTTTTACTTTTATTATTTCGGCCTAGTTTTTATTTTTGCTAAAATGAGTACTCCTGAAGTTGAGGTTCGTTCCTTTAGGCAACAAGGGGGAAAGTTTGAAAGATGCTTGGTATAGAATTAGTGATGCTCATCATAGATGTACTAAAAAACATTCTACCATGATCCTTCTTAGGAATTTCTATGTTGGTATCACTAGTTGGTATAGGTATGTTCTGGATACTCTTACAGGGGTAATTTCCTAGGTACTCCTGCTTTGGAAGCTTGTAATTTAATTGAAAGTTTAGTAGGAACACCATCTACTAACAATATTAAAACTGAGATTACTTTGGAGGATGTTATAAACAAACTAGATTCTATGGAGAAATTTTTTCCAACACTACTTGAATCAGTAGTAAGCACTAATGAAAGAATCACTGCTTTAGAGGCTAGACATGCTCTTGATAATCAAAACCATAGGATTGGCGAACTAGAAGAAGCTATGGGAACCTTGGGTTCAACCTTTTCTTCTCTTAAGTTTAAGGAGAAGGCTTATGTGGGAAAGAGCAAAAGTTCATGTATGTTCCTAAGATGCCAAAACCAAAGACTCATTATGAACTTAAAATTGATAAAACTCTTAGTACAACTATGGGAAATTTAAATAATGAAACATCTTCAGGAACACCTAAGGTACCTATTGTGACAAGTTGTGTTTTTGAGGAAGCTTTTGATGATTTGGATGATTTATCTCTTGATAACACTTGATTTTCACTTTCTGCGCCTAGCTGAAAGGCGTTAAAGAAAAGCGCTTGTGGGAGACAACCCATCTTATTTTCTGTCATTTTATTTTATTTTGAGTCAAGGTGTTGTTTACTTCTGTAGCAACTCCTTTGTATCTTTATTTTATTGCATTGTTGTGCCAAGTAAAGTCTCTAGTTGAAAGTTGTTGCTAAAATTGGATTTCTGCGCAGTGACAGATTTTTGCTGTCCACCGTTTTGAGCTGTATGCGCTACAGAAAATTCAAAAATTCTGAAAAAATCACGCATGATCCTTATATATGTACGCAACTTTCATTAGTTTGGGTTTCTTCCATCTGAGCAAGTTAAGTGCCTCGAAAAAATTCGTCTTTCCAGACTGTTCTGTTTTTGACAGATTCTGCCTTTTATTTTGCATTGCCTCTTTTACTATGTTTGATTGGATTTCTTTGCTCCATTAAACATCAGTGGCTGTAGTAATGTCCAGAAGCTTTGGTAATGATTGTGTCACAGTAGAATATGAGAATTTTTGATTATGCACTAACCCTCTAATGAGTTACTTGAGTTTGGTGTGGCGGAAGTTTTCAAGGAGCAAGAGAGAAGGATGATATGATGTGATCAAGAAGAGTGAAAAGCCTAAGCTTGGGGATGCCCCCGTGGGTCATCCCTGCAATATTCAAGAAGACTCAAGCGTCTAAGCTTGGGGATGCCCAAGGCATCCCCTTCTTCATCAACAATTTATCAGGTCATCTCTAGTGAAACTATATTTTAATTCTTCCACATTTTATGTATTTTACTTGGAGCGTCTGTGTGCTTTTATTTTTGCTTGTTGTTTTTATTTTTCTGAATAAAGTTGGATCCTAGCATTCTTGTGTGGGAGAGAGACACGCTCCGCTTTTTCATGTGAATACTCATATTCTTCACTTATATCTTTTGAGTATTCTTATCTAGCTACTGTATGTTTTTAGCTCCTGTTTTTCATGCATCTCTTTTAGAGCTGTTAATTCTTGAGGAGTAGTACTCTCTTGTTTCATTTGTAAATCATTTGGAGAGTTTTTGTTTAGTTGCTTGGTTGATGTGTTGGTTCAGCATGTGGTAGTGGTATAGTAATAACTTGCATAGTCTTGTAGATCATTGAACTTTGATGACTTGATTCTTTGCAAATGTTTTGAGGTATTTAGATGGTAAAGCTTGCTGGTTAATTAAGTTAAAATTATTAGTGGATAGTTGTCTTTAAGCTTGTACCGTACTACAAACTCTATTTAAATTGTTGAAGGTGTAGTTGGACTTGATAGCTTTCCATGTCTAAAAGTGATTCGTAATAACTAAGTTGTGCTGAAGGTCGAGGGATCTAACGGGGTACTTGTGCCGCCGTGAACGGCCCTTCTTGGAGTAAACTTTAATCATGTTCTTAATGTTGAACCTGCTAGATGTTTGCAATAAGCTTGTGAGTTCTTTTTGACTAATGTTGAGCTACGGTTTTTGGCACTTCCACCATCCATATTTGCTAGCCTCTTCGGTGTTGTGCATTGCCTTCTGCTCACATTGAGAGTTGTGCATACTTCGCCAGTACATCCAAACCCGTGGGAGAACTTTCTCTTGTTCTCCTACACATAAACCCATACATCTTCCTCAAAACAGCCACCATACCTACCTACTACAGCATTTCCATAGCTGTTCCGAGATATATTGCCATGCAACTTCCATCTTACATTACATGACTTGCTGTCATTCATCATATACATATTGCTTTGCATGATTCTATACAGCTGATGTGTGGTTTACCCATGTTACGCTAGATCATTGCATATCCTGCTACACTGGCAGAGGCATACATTACATCATGTTTTAGTTCGTTGTGAGTTATTTGTAACAAAAAGTGTGTTGTCATATTAGAGTGTTGCCCCTGAAAGTGAAAAGAGCCATGGAGGCCATCGAAAAGAGAAACAGAAAAAGAAAAAAAAAAAAAAAAGAAAAAAGAAAAAAAAAAAAGGGGGCAACATTACTATCCTTTATCCACACTTGTGCTCATGTTGAAGCACCTGCATTATTCATAGTCATCATTTGTGCTCATGTTTAGCACCTGTACTCCATGTGAGAGAGTTTTCATGTTTTACTAGTATAACTATGTGGGGAATTTACACTATAGAACTTGGGTTGTATATTCCAATGATGAGCTTCCTCAAAAATGCTCTAGGTCTTCATGAGCAACCAAGTTGGATGCACCCCCACTAGTTCCATTGGAGAGCTTTCATACACATATAGCTCTATGTGCATCCGTTGCATGGCAATCACTACTCCTTACATAGCTTCGATTATAAGACTTCCTCTTGTCTAATGATCACTTATAGCTTTGTGAGACTTTCTTCCTTTGGCCTTCCAAACCCCCATCAATGTTCTTTTAGCCATAACATCCTGGTGCCAAAACCAAATGCTTACGCTCACCGGTTGAGTAGACTTCGAAACAGTTGATTCATGATGTTCATGTTTATTTTTACTTGGCTGAATCCTCCTTTGTTGTGAAAGATTACTTGATGCTTGGAATTGAAGGATAGAACTCCTACATTGGATACTTAACACATCTTTAATGAACCTTGTACGGTTTCATGTCTTTAAAGCAATCATTCATGAAAACTTTTAGCTTGTTTAACTAACTTGTTTTGTTGTCTTTTATATCAATTATAGACTTTTGCTTTGAATGATTTGATCTCAGCTCATATGCTTTACAATATTATTGATCAAGATTATGTTGGTAGCATGTCACTTCAGAAATTATTGTTGTTATCGTTTACCTACTCGAGGACGAGTAGAACTAAGCTTGGGGATGCTTGATACGTCTCCAACGTATCTATAATTTCTTATGTTCCATGCTAGTTTTATACCAATAGCTACATGTTTTATTCACACTTCATAGCATTTTTATGCATTTTCTGGGACTAACCTATTAACAAGATGCCACAGTGCCAGTTCCTGTTTTCTGCTGTTTTTGGTTTCAGAAAAGCTGTTCTGGAAATATTCTCGGAATCGGACGAAACAAAATCCCAGATGCCTATTTTCCCGACACGTTCACGAAGTCCGAAGGAGAGACGAAGGGGGGCAGCAGGGCGTCCCCACATGGCGGCGGGTGGGCCCCCTGCCGCGCCACCCTATGGGGAGCGGGCCCCGCGCCTCCACCGACGTTGCCCCTTCGCCTATTATTCCCCAGACGCGAAAACCCTAAAACACCGAGCCATTATTCCAGAAAACATCCGCTGCCGCCGCCGTCAACCCTAACTCGGGGGGTTCAGAAGTTCTCCTCCGGCACCCTGCCGGAGAGGGGAATCATCACCGGAGGGCTCTACATCGCCATGCCTGCCTCCGGAGTGATGCGTGAGTAGTTCATCCTGGACTACGGGTCCATACAGTAGCTAGATGGTTGTCTTCTCCTTTTGTGCCATCATGTTTAGATCTTGTGAGCTGCCTATCATGATCAAGATCATCTTATTGTAATGCTACATGTTGTGTTTGTTGGGATCCGATGGATATTGAATACTATGTCAAGTTGATTATTGATCTATCATATATGTGTTGTTTATGATCTTGCATGCTCTCCGTTATTAGTGTAGGCTTTGGCCAAGTTTATGCTTGTAACTCCAAGAGGGAGTATTTATGCTAGATAGTAGGTTCATGCCTCCATTTAATCTGGGACAGTGACAGAAAGTTCTAAGGTTGTGGATGTGCTGTTGCTACTAGGGGTAAAACAGCAATGCTTTGTCTAAGGATATTAGTGTTGTTTACATTATGCACCATACTTAATGCAATTGTCTGTTGCTTGCAACTTAATACTGGAAGGGGTGCGGATGCTAACCTGAAGGTGGACTATTTAGACACAGATGCATGCTGGATGGCGGTCTGTGTACTTTGTCGTAATGCCCAAGTAAATCTCATAGTGATCATCATGACATGTATGTGCATTGTTATGCCCTCTCTATTTGTCAATTGCCCAACTGTAATTTGTTTACCCAGCATGTTAGTATTTTATTATGGAGAGACACCACTAGTGAACTGTGGACCCCGGTCCATTCTTTACATCTGAAATACAACTACTGCAATCATTGTTCTTTTACATTCTCTGCAAGCAAACATCATTTTCCACACTATACGTCTAATCCTTTGTTTTCAGCAAACCGGTGAGGTTGACACCCTCACTGTTTCGTTGGGACAAATTAGTTTGATTGTGTGTGCAGGTTCCAAGTCGATGAGTCAGACCTCCCCTTCGACACCACACTTTTTCTGGCGCCGTTGACACCTTCGAAGCAACTTCGATCTCCTACTGGTTCGATAACCTTGGTTTCGTACTGAGGGAAAACTTGTTGCTGCACTCTTCATACCTTACTCTTGGGGTTCCCAACGGATGTGTGACTTTACACGCATCAGAGATGCTGCATTCCAAGCCGAGTTTTGCTACCCAGCGCGAGGATTATGTTCTTGGCGAGATGGACAACATAAACAGACAACTCGAGAGTGAGTTTATGACATCGCTTTTGCTATAAAAAAGTTGTATATTTTGTGTTATGCCTTGAACCAGTAACTTTGGTTTTTGCAGGTTTTGTGCCTGATTTCAAGCAAGAAGATAGGAGGGTCACTCGACTTCTTGATAATGCTGCTGAAGTACCAACTACTGGTAGGCAGCATTTTTATTTGGATAAGGTGCACGCTCATACTCTTGTTACTTTGAAGGATCGGGTGTGGTGAAACGCCCAAGTGCTCGAGATGTGCAGGCGTATCTTCACTCGCCTAAATTGCGCGCTCTTCCCATCAGGGCCTCAGCCACAGGGACTTTTCCTTTGATTGATATTTTTCGAGTGACAGATTCAATCAAAGAATCCTTGATGCAGCTTGCAGTTCTCGGATCCAATGCGACTATGGCCCACATCCGTAGCCGCAAGCCAGATTTTGCGATTCGCCCTCCTACGATTGGTACACTCATATCCCAAACACAGCTAGTTGAGACATACTCTGCTGCTGAAGACTTCATCATCCGCTGCAAGGAGCAGCTTTTTAGCCCAGTGTTGGATATGAAGGATGAGCCAGAAACTTAGTTTTCTGCAGTTTGTAAACGTTTGTGTAATCGGGGAAGCCATCGAGTGTAAATATTCATTCTTGTATATGTGGCGAAATACTTTTGCGTTTTTATTTATGCCAGCCCCCGAGTCTATCGAGTGGGTTTGAGTTTTTGTTTGACCCAGCCCCGAGTTTGTCGAGTGGGGTTGAGCTTTCTGTTTGACTCAGCCCCCGAGCCTGTCGAGTGGGGTTGAGTTTTCTGTTTGACCCAGCCCCTGAGCCTGTCGAGAGGGGTTGTTTTGCCTTTAGTGTTTGGTGTATTCAGCCCCCGAGTCTATCGAGTGGGCTGCAAATCTTGTGTTTTTGAGTTAGAGTTTTGATGCTTATGTTTTTGATGCTCCAGCCCCCGAGTGTTTGAGTGGGGTAAATAATAAAAAACATATATGAGAAGTATGGAGGAACGTATATCTTTATTCCAAATTGTGTGTTCGACCAGCAAGCCGCCTCATTAAAAACCTTCCAGTCCCCTTAGGTACCCTGGTAAGGGAAAGAGTGCGTCTGAAACGTGCTGGTTCTTCTGACATATTATGCGCTATTACATATGAGACTAGGAGACTTAAGCATAGAACCGACGCAAATGCGCCTTCCTATGCACTAGTGAGACTCGACGACACGTTGACCGAGTCGGGTGCACTTGGTGCTTCCTCGCGTCGTTGGTGGCATTGAATTTTCCGTCGGTTGCTACCCTCTTGTGTTCCGGCAGAAGTGTGCGCTTGTTAGAGACCTCGAGCTCGGCGAGTGACTGCTCCATCCCGTACATCTCGGAGATTTTGCTGAAGTCGCGGTCGCATGAATCTGATCTTTGAAAATTCCCGTTGACTGTGATGACTCCTTTTGCTCCTGGCATTTTGAGCTTGAGGTAGGCATGGTGTGGAACGGCCATGAATCGAGCGAATGTTGGGCGCCCGAGTATTGCATGGTATTGTGACTTCCAATCGACCACTTCGAACTCAATCGACTCGGTTCTTAAGTGAGTAGGATCTCCAAATGTAACATCGACTTGTATTGTACCTTGCGGGAGTACTTCTTTGCCTGGGACGATACCGTGGAAGGTATTTGTGGACTTTGGCAGATTTTCGACGGATTTCACTAGTACAGAACGACACATCGGAAACGGGCCAAAAAACCCTTCGGCAACGGAGAAAGGGTCCGTGTCCCCGCCTCTATCACTGATGTGAAGCCTCACAATGGCAATGGAGATTTTTATCGTTTGAAATAAGTTTAGCAACGGGCATAATATATAACCGTTGCCTTTAGTCTTTACATCAAATACGGAGATTAATTTTTGACCGTTTGTAATGAGGGCTAAAGGAAACAAAAAAAAACCGATGACGCCTGCTGCACCGTCGACGGAGCCATGTGGTTCCTGCTTGACGGCCGCCGGTTCTTCACCTTCCTCTTCGCCCAGCTTCATTGCGTGGTCTTCTTCTACCTATTTAGTACTGCAGAAAAGTCTCGCTCCTGGAGGCGCCGGCTTCAGTGGACCGTGTGGACGGAGGCCCACTCCTACGTCTTCACGGCCGCCACATAGTCTCCAGGTTTCCTCCTCGCCCTAAAGGAGATGAAAAAAATCAAAATGTAAGCTCCTTCATCTCTATACACAAGACATATGCTTCTTCATCGGCATTACAGAAAATATAGAACTAATTACAACTAGAACATAGCCTAAACAATGCCTCATATATAGGTAGATTGGACACACAAATTCCAGGGATGGAGCAAGCGAGCCAAGTAGGATGCACAAGATCGATGTGTATTTGTGCATATCACAAGGATCACTAGCGCCACCCCCGGATCACACGGTGTCACCTAATTTTAATCATCGGCATAACAGAAACAAAGCTAAAATCAGAGCAAATGCCTACTAAAAACAGAGAAAATCCATGGATAAACAATTAGCTACTTACAACTAGAAAACAGCTAAAATCTATGTGTAAACAATGCCTACTAAAAACAGAGCAAATCTACGGATAAACAATTAGCTACTTACAACTAGAAAACAACTAAAATCTATGTGTAAACAATGCCTACTAAAAACAGAGCAAATCTATAGATAAACAATTAGCTACTTACAACTAGAAAACAGATAAAATCTATGTGTAAACAATGGCTACTAAAAACAGAGCAAATCTATGGAGAAACAATTAGCTACTTACAACTAGAAAACAACTAAAATCTATGTGTAAACAATGCCTACTAAAAACAGAGCAAATCTATGAATAAACAATTAGCTACTTACAACTAGAAAACAGCTAAAATCTATGTGTAAACAATGCCTACTAAAAAGAGAGCAAATCTATGGATAAACAATTAGCTACTTACAACTAGAAAATAGCTAAAATCTATGTGTAAACAATGCCTACTAAAAACAGAGCAAATCTATGGATAAACAATTAGCTACTTACAACTAGAAAACAGCTATCCTACTGAACTGGGGTCTTACATTAGGCGAGGCGGGCTCGCTTAGCGTCGCCGCCGGCGACGGAACTAGCGCCGGCCTCCCCTGGCGGTGCCTTGCCCTCGTCGTGGACCAAAGAGAGGGCTATGGCGGCCCGGAGGTCAGACTGGTAGACCGCCTCCTCGGCGCGTTCGACCTGGGTCGACGCCTCGGAGAGGAGGACCGCCGCCTCCAGATCGGCCTCGGCCTGATGACGCTTGGCGTCCTCGCGCTCGAAATCGGCGCGGCAGAGTTGGCAAGCGATCTCCAGATCACGATCCTCCTCCTCCTCCTCCTCTTCCTCTTCCTCTTCCTCTTCCTCCTCGTCGGAGGACGAGGACGAGGAGGAGGAGGAAGACGGATGGCAGCCAGGGTACATCGCCTGGCGGATCTCGCGGTTGCTGCAATGGTGGCCAAATGAGCGGGTGCGGCCGGAGCCTTCGCCGTTCGGACGAGCGCCAAGGCTGCGGGACCGGCCCGCGGGGGCCGGATCGGCGGCGGCCTGTTCCGCAAGCTCGTCCCGCAACACCAGCTGATGCTGCTGCTGCCTGAAGGCCCGGAGGGTGGGGCATCCACGGCCGCGGCCGCGATGGCCGGATCTACCAGCGCCGACAGTGGAAGCCATGCGAGAGAGTGGAGAGAGAGAGAGGAGACTGTGCGGCGGCTAGGGTTGGAAGTGAGACAGTGAGAGTGAGAATGAAGGGCATAGTAGGTTCTTATAGGCCGGCTGTCGGGCTGCTTCTAATGGCAACGGAGATTACGAAACTGTCCGTGTGCGATGAGCACACATCGGTAACGGAGTTAAACCAAACTCTGTTGCCAACATATATTCCACTATTCACCCGTTGCCTTTGTTGTGGGCCTGCTTTACGGCCCAGTGCGGGCACGCGGGGATGTCGTGATTTACCGTCGCCTAACTCATGCCGTTGCCATAGAGGGGTATCCGATGTGTCGTTCTGTACTAGTGTTTGTTCATCATGCGCAGCGTGTCCGTGAAGATTATGTTGAGGCCGCTACCTCCATACATGAAGACCTTGGTCATGGCGTATCCTCCAATTTGAGCGTCGAGTACCAAGGCTGTGTGCCCTGGGCGATATACTGCGGGTGGGTGGTCCTCTCGATTGAAGACAATTGGAGTTTCGGATCCTCTCAAAAAATCTGGGATAGAAGGGGGTGCCATGACTACCATATTGACGTATCGAGTATGTAATTTCTGCTCTCTGTTGGATGGACGTCCTCGCTGGATCATGTTCATCTGCCCGCGGGTTGCGGGATATTTTTGCTCTTCTCCTTGCTGCATCTGGTGCACGGCTGCTGCCATTTGTGTTCCCGTATTGGGTTGTGCTGGTACCATGTATACCGGTGTCGGTTGCGCTTGTGTTGGTGAAGAATACACCAGAGTAGGCTGTGTTTGCGGTGGTACGGAGTATACCTGAGTTTGTTGCACTTGCTGTGGTGCTGGGTATACCTGAGCAGGTTGTGCTTCTGGCGCGATTGATTGAGTCTGCGTCAGTTGTGGAGGTGCGCGCCCATCTCTTTGCATTCGCAGTATGTGTTCAATCGCAAGTTGATCGAATTCTCTGCAATTTCTCAGCGAGTGGTTAGAGCGTAGCTTACCGTCATCCCCTTTGTACAGATGGAACTTGCAATAATCGTCCATCCTTTCTTCGACTGAGCGCTCAGGCTCTTTGTCTGCTCGCCTGCGCCATTCTGGCCTCTTGTAGGTATCGCGGTTGTCGCGCCTGCTGTCTCCATAGCGATCTCGGCTATCACGGCGATCATCTGTGCGATGGTCTCGATTATCACGGCGGTCATTTGTATGATGGTCTCGACTGTCACGGTGATCATCGGGTCATCTGTCAGCCTGGTCGCGGTTGTCCATTGGCTGGGCAAAGCCTGCTGCGATGAAGCTTGGATGGTCATCATCGTGGTAACGATGCTTGCGTTTGCGCCTCCTATCATCTCTGTAGCTATCTCTGCGGTCTCGACTACCGCTCTCATGGTTTTCGTGTGAAGAAACGGGTCGAGTGCCTCGTACAGAGTCTTCTCCATCCACCCACTTTGTTGCGAGTACCATGAGTGCCGCCATTGATCTTGGATTTTCTCTACCAAGTGTCTCTTTGAAGTCTTCTCTCCAGAGTCCGTTCTTGAAGGCATCGATTGCCCTATCTTCCGATACGTTGCCTACTGAGTTTCGGATGACGGTCCATCGTCGTATGTTTGATCGTAGCGATTCATCTGACCTTTGCTTGCAGGTTCGAAGTTCTTCAAAAGTTTTGGAGCGCTCGCATAGAGGTTCGAAGTACTTGATGAAATCATCTCTGAAGTGTTCCCACGAATCGTAATATGATTCGGGTAGCGATTTGAGCCAATCGCGAGCTATTACCTCCATCATGAGCTGTATGTATTGCATAGTTGTGATCGTAGTCCCGCGCTGACATCCGACTGCCAGTCTGTAGTCCTCTAGCTAGCCTGATGGCTCTTATTTGCAGTTGAATTTGGGCGTGGAAGCTAACGAGAGCTTCTTGGGCATGCGAGCCTTCCAGATTCGTCGAGTGAAGCATAGTGCTCCGCAGGGTCTGATTTCTGCTTCCGAGTCTGAGCTGCTGCTGTATGATCTCCTAGACCGGCTCCTGCTGGAGCGGCGACGGCGTTAGCTTTTTCGACTGCTTCCTCCTCGAGGGCTTCGACTTCGGCGGTCTCGGTCTATATCTCTCCTTGGAGTTGCTTGCGGAGGCTGTATGGCTTTTGCGGCTATCGCCAGTTGCGTGTACAGCTGGAGGTGCTGATCTCTCTTTGGGTCTCCCGCGGGAGGTTCGATTGTTCTGAGGTAAGTGCCTAACGTCCTCAGCGCCCTGACTGGTTCGGTAGGTATGGGGACTCCTTCTAAGTCGACTGCCATAAAAGTTGGATCCAGGTTTCGAGTGACCGCTGCGCGATCTGCGTCTCCGAGGTTTATGACTCGCGACCTGTTTGCGCGGTCGTTTCTTCCTGTCGAACTCACAGATAACGCTCTTCGTCGAGCACTCGATATGCTGGCCTGCTTTTTGCGTTTCTCGAGTACTGCTCTATAGTTCTTCAGCCGTATTGATTCTTGCCATTGGAAGTACTGCAAGTTCAATATCTCTTCTGGAGTTGCATTTGCTGGCAGCATTGTGCAGCCTTCGATTACTTTGCTCACTTTCTCTGTCATCTCTGCCGTGATGGTTAACGTGGTTGTTCCGTCAGGCATAGTGACTGTGCACGGATATTCTGTAGGTCGACGGCATGCTGCAGCCGTTGATGTTTCTGCGGTACTCGCGGTGTAAACCTGATAAGGTATCACCTGATCTTCCCTCCACATGCTGTTGACGCGCATCATGGATTCGGCGTCGTCGTCCAGGCTCATGTCAGAGTTGCTTTGTTTGCTGGGGTTTCCGCCGCAATCGAGTAGAACCTCGAGTGTTTTGTCCAGGTTGTCTGCGTTGCAGGTGAATATCTCGTGGCTGGCACGGATTTCTGGGCAGTTGAGATCGGCAAGGTATATGTTGTCGTCTATGTCCTCCTTGTTTCCCATGATGTCGTTGCAGTCGACGATGTTATCGAGTGACTCAGCTGAGTTGTTTGGGCGGTATACAGATTTGATCTCACTCTTTCCCAGTCTTTTGGCTATCTCGTCGCGGAACTCCTCCGAGTTCATGGTTGTTACGGAGTCGCTTGGCGATTGGATCGAAACGGTCTGTGATGACGCCGCCTCCAAGATGGATGGTGTTGCAGTCGATAAGTCATCAAGTGTCTCCATGTCGAGTGGATCCAGCAGGTCCTGCACACCATCTTTATCGACAAAGAAATTAAATTCTCCAACCGTAATATCCAAACCTGATTCGAGACCGGCAAAGGCCTATTGAGCTTCCATCGAGTGTGGCGTGAGCCTCCTTGGAGAGATTGGCGAGTGATTGCCTCTTGAGTTGATGCTATTTGATCTTGCCGGCGAGTTGCCGTTTGCAGCCACGATCGGCGATTTGCCGTTTGATGATATAGCTGGCGAGTTACCTTGTGCAGATGCGATCGGCGAGTGGCCGCTTGATGATGAAACCGGCGAAACCGTGAGCCCAACACTATCTGTTCCCACAGACGGCGTCAATTGACGAGGTGTGTCATCGGCAAGTCCCATGGTTTAGGAACCTAGGGTTGATTATGTGGTAGAGAACGCGTAGTGTTAGTGGAATCGACGGCTGATAAGCGGGATTTACCCAGGTTCAGGGCCCTCGAGTGAGGTAACACCCCTACTTCCTGCCTGTCTGTATTTGATGTCATGAATATGAGGGTTACAATGGTCCAGCGAGTTGTTGATCTCGTCGGGGTTTTGGTGGCTATCGATTGCTTGTCCTTGATCGATCACCCTCCCAGCCTTTATATAAGAGGCTGGGTCTCGGGATACATAACCGACCAAGGTTACATGTATGGAAAGCTTAACCGACTATATCTTAATCTAAATTGGAAAGCACTCTTTGTCTTGGGCCTTCCTTCGTGGGCTTCGATTAAACTTGGTGCTTCTTTAGTCATCACGTGCACCAGGTACCCTTACGCTGGGGTACCCACAGAGTATAACCTCGTCAGCGCCGCCGCGGCCAGCCGCTGCGACACCAGCACGCGCCGCTTCCGTCTGCGCCATTGGAAGCGGCGCGGCGTTATCGCGACGCGTCGCTTCGCTCTGCGCCCGCTAGGGAACGGGCGCGGCGTTATTGCGACGCGTGATGACAGGCGGGACATCTTTGTCAAGGCCATGACCGAGTCGATGTCCGGCACCCCCAGGAGGGCCTCCAAACTTGGAGGCCCTATTGGGGGTGCCGGACACAAAATCATTCGGGGCAAGGCTTTGGGGGGTGCCGCTGGTGGGCGTTTTTTGTGTTCGGTCCCCCCAAAGAGCCTTTGGGGGTCCTTTAGAGGCCCCCGGTGGAGATGCTCTAATCCAGAGATTCATAAATTAATTCTAGTTGACAAATTGTTAATGCGGTAAAAAATTCAAAACTCATCACGAAAAGAGCACATGGATTTATGTTGAACCTCCAAATTAACCTCGTTAACAAACATATATGGCCATGATATGTGTTCGAGTAATAAAAATAAGTATGATTTTCGGGTAGACTATTTTTAGAATATTGTGATCTTTATTAATTAGAAATCACAAAATTAGATTATGTCAGTAGGCTGTACGCTGAAAACCGAGGACGTGAGCTGGATGAAGAAACAAGAAAGAAGAAAAAAAAAAGCGACCTGATACGGAAGAAATGAGGAAAAATAATGGTGGTTATCAGTTTCTATATAATATACTGACCGACTATCATGGCCCAAATGATAATGCAAGACACATACGTGTCCAGATACATTTTTCCTTTTTTTTTTTTTGAAAGGAGATACATTTTTCCTACGGATTGCAGAAGTTGTATGAGCATTACCCGCGAGTCTATATCTCTAATAATAAAAGCATTAAGGATTCTTCAAGTACGACACTTTTGTTTTTGATTTTGCCCTCCCACAAAATATCATATAACGCACCGATGCCATTATACCGGTTCGTTAGTCTTTTTCCCTGACCCTCTCCCCTGTATACTGACAACACCACTTTGCGAGGCTCCGCGAGATGGCCAGAACAATAGCCGGCGGCGATGCTTGGGGACTTTTGGAGGCGCGCGACAAGGGGTCCACGACTCGTGATGTTGGAGACCGGGCTGCACCGGCTAACCCGCGCCCTCGTCGCCTGCTTCTTCGACGTGGCTATCGGCGCCGCTGTGCTCTCGCCGATGTGTTCTTGAAGGGCTCGGCGGGACGCGCTGCTCACTGCGGCCGCGGTCGCGAGGTTGGAGGGCGTGCTGCGCCGACGACCCCCACGCCCTCGTCGCGGGCCGTGCGAGAGGCGGCCGACCACGCGCACGCCATAGCTTCTCGCGGGCCTCCCGATGAAGCCGCGCATCCTCGACGCCGACCGCGTGGGCGCGCTGGAGCAGCGCCATCCTCGCCATCTAGCTTCTCGCGGCCGCTCCGCGTCAACCTCACCACCCGTGCCCCCGTGCCCTTCAAGAAGCTCTCGAATCTGCATCAGGATTGGTAGGACAGAAGCTCTGTTCTTCTTCCTTGTCTTCCAAAAGCTCAATTAATGTCTCACAATCAGTTTCAAGGTGAACACAGGTAAGCCTGAATATCACAGCAGAGCTGAACCCCATCAAGACGCGCATAAGCTTCAGCAACAAGAGGATTTAGGAGAGAGCAATACCAGATAAAACTCCCAGAGATAAACTTGCCTGTAGCATCTCGAATGACTGAACCTGAAGCGCCACACATATTGTTCTGATCAAACGCAGCATATGAATTAACTTTGAGTGTACCTACAGGAGGAGGCCTTCAACGGACAGCAGATTTATGAGGTGTTTTTTTAATCTTACTGCACTCGCTGAGAAGATCATTTACCGTGTCATTAGCTCATTTACAAGCTTTCAACAGATCAAGAGGGACCTCCCCATGACCACGAGGCGGCGCGGTGCGGCGCACTGGCAGTAGAGGGAGGTGCGAGTGGCTTCTGGACGCTCGCCGGCACGGACAGAGTCGTGGACCGACGTGGTCGGGACTGGGCGGGTATTAAGCGGGGGCCC
The DNA here is from genome assembly GCA_947311845.1 of Poa pratensis. NCBI lineage: Eukaryota > Viridiplantae > Streptophyta > Magnoliopsida > Poales > Poaceae > Poa > Poa pratensis. Next base: position 4,159,374 of record CAMZMU010000041.1, on the reverse strand, counting down.
ACGAGCAGTCCTACCTGCACCATGGACCACGAGGCGGCGCGGTGCGGCGCACTAGAGCAGTAGAGGGAGGTGCGAGTGGCTGCTGGACGCTCGCCGGCACGGACAGAGTCATGGACCGACGTGGTCGACGGGAACGAGCACGCCCGACCGTTGGGGCGTCAGGCGTTGACCGACGCGACCATTGAGGTGCTCCTCCTTGAGGTCTATGAGTTGTGGTGGTCAGAGCTGGGCGCGGGCACGGAGGGATCTCGAGCGTCGACGGTGTCGTGGAGCTCGGGCAGCCAGAGGCGACGACATCGGGCGCGATGGAGAGAACATGGACCATGGAGGGCTTGGCCGGAGTCGGAGGAGAGAGGCGAGTAACGGAAAAGAGAATCGAGGTTCGTGGTGAGCGTCAGCTTCTCCCGTGCGTGTGTGGTCAGAATTGCTGCGAGGACTGCAGAGACAAAAGAGAGGCAAACAGGGGGGCGGCTGCAATAAGCGATGGGTGGGAAAGTAAAAAGACCAAAGTATTGCGAGGGTTTCAGTTGTGCTGGGCCTTGGAAAATGGCATGGCTGGGCTGCTCGCTCTCTTACGCTCAAAATCTTTTGTATTTATTTTCTTTTACAAAACGATGCTGCTTTGAGTCCGTGAATGAGCCAGGACCCAAGAAGAGCAGTGACCACGTGAGATTGAATACTACTATACTACTCCTACACATGTTACCGTCCAATGGGCTACTAGACCAGTAGAGAAATATGACCAGGGTCGTGGGGGTTTCAGTAGTTCGAGGATTGAGATTGTCCTGGACGAATCGTAGTTCATGTACACAAGTTGATGTTTTCTCATCTGGAAGTATCCATGTTTGTGTCTAAAGCATGTAAATATATGGATTTTCAAATTATGACTTACACATCGAATTGGAATTATGTGGTTCTTTTTTTACATAAACTTGTTCAAACGTGAAACACGATACTCTCTCCGTTCCATTGCATAGGGCGTAAAAAAATTCTTCAAAATTTACCAGAATGTAAGACGCAGACACGGTAGAAACTGTAACTTCCCTTATCTGCTCTTTATCTCGCTGGAATCAAGGAGGCTTGCGGTCGTTTATTGGCTGTGTGGCTCCCCTTAAAACGAGGAAGTGCATGCAACAAATCAAAGAGAGAGTGGGAATTTCACGCCGTATCGGAAAATTATCGGCGATGGCCTAGGTGACACCAATGTTGGAGGGGATGGTTATGCGTTTGAATAACATGTTTTTCTCCCGTAGCAACGCACGGGCGTTTTTCCCTAGTCTAATAATAAAAGCATTAAGTCTTCTTCTCGTACGTCGTTGAAATTGTCTCTAAAGTTGATGAAAATTACCCACCTACGCCACTCATAAGTTAAAAAAAAGTTTCGATTAGCTGCAAACGAGCGAAACGGTACGCTGATCCATCGCTCCAAGAGTCAGGGCTGCATACGAGGACCGTGTCCTACTCAAATCAATATGCGAAGAAAAACAACTCGTGACCTTTAAATATGGAGCGACGGATTGCCTTACATCAAATCGATCCAAGCTAACGATCGGAATCGAGCGGGCAGAAGCAAAGCCGTCGAGGTCGCCGCCAGCAACCAACCCACTCCTTTCCGTCTTCATCTTCCGCCGCCGACGGGAGCCCACGCTTTCAGCGTGCCGAACGCATCCTCCGCCGCCGGCAGCCCAAGCCTGTACAATACGTACTTCACGAGTTAGAGTAGTATACGACTACAGGCTACTTAAAATCAATCAAGTCGCCGTCCTGGTGAAAAACCCGGCCCAGTCGTACCAGTGCAGCGCGACGTACACGCCCAGGCCGGCGATGATGCCGTTGGCGATGGAGAAGGTGCATGAGCGGCATCAGCGCCATGGTCACGAACGCCGGGATGGCCTCCTTCATGTCGCCCCACTCCTTCGATGTCCTTGGCCACGCGCATCATCATGGCCCTCACCAGCACCAGCGACGGGCTCATGGCCCACGGCGGCACTCTCATCAGCAGCGGCGAGAAGAAGAGCGACGCCAGGAAGTACGCCGACACGGTCAGCCCCGTCCTGCCGCCCTCCCTGATCCCTGCCGTCGACTCGATGTACGTCGTCACCGTCGTGCTCCCTAGCGCGGCGCTCAGCACGGTCGAGCCGACGTCGACCAGGAACGCCCTGTGCTCGCCCTCGACCAGGCGCCGTACGTGAACCCGCCGTACTCGGCCATGGAATACATTGTGGTCGTCCACGTAGAGGAGCGTCAGCATGGCGACCCAAACACTGCCGTACCGACGGTGTCAGGATCTTCACCCGTCCACTCCCATTAGCAGCACGGGCAGGTTGGGCAGAACGTGAGTATGAAGAGCTACATGTTGGCCATTCAACACGAAGCTGGCCTGAGTGATCCCATGTGCAGCAACATTGCCATATTCAGATTTGTGTACTATTCGATTTCTAGACCTAGCGCTATTTGTGACTTTTAATTCCTTTTTCATTGCATGTATTTTGATCCATGCATCAGGTGAGTGACTTTGGTCACGGCATGTGCTTTCTTAGGTTGAGTGGATTAGTAATAACAAGGACGCTGCCATTCTCGATAATTGCCTAGGTTGCAGCAGATTCCAATGACATAAACATTCAGTTGTTTTTCTTTCCGCTGAGAAAAGAAAAACAAAATCCCATTAGACCTTCCAATCGGTGATTTAGAAACAATTGTTTGTTAATCTGAAAGTATAAGACAACTTTTTAGCATGGTAAAAGGATCAAATAGATACTTATAGAGAACTTTAAGTTCCCAGCCTTTAAATCCACCATACACCACTTGCCGTATCCGGGCAAAATTAAATATCAATGCCACGATTCCTACCCTTCGAACCATTTCCTACTCTGTCCAACTTGATTTATAATTCGCGGGTCAATCGACTTTGATGCGAAACTTGGGCTCAGGTTTATCAACAAAGTTGATTCTTTTTTCAATCTCATTGCAACGCACGGGCATGTTTACTAGTAAAACAAAAAGAACACATGACTTATGAAATGAAATGAAAAATCATCAAGCACTATATCAGGCGGTTAAACTCCTTCGTGTCCTATAATTTTACTTAGCTAGCTATAACTAGGAAAATATTTTCATATTTTGTAGGCGAGATGGTAGGTCCATCTCCAGTAATGATAACCCCTTCTTCTGTTTATGCATCTTCTTTGTCTCCAAGTCAAAGACAATGAGCTCCTCACGGTAAAAGACACTATAATCTTGACCACGTGCCCCTATAGCAGCACCACCTCACCAGTCCTCTTCCCGGAGCCCTCAAACTCAATACGTTTACCTGAACCCCGGGTGATACGAGGGTCGAGCGACCGTAACTTCTCCTGCATATCAATCTCTGTCTCTAATGACCAACCACTACCACCTGGTAGCTGTAGCCACACAAACATCTTCAACCCTTGAATGGTGAGAAGTTTCAACATTTTCCCGTCCGACGATGTCGCCAAATAGAGTTGGTTACCAGCGTGGTCAACACTGCAGTGGGTGGACGGGAGCTTCACCGAGCCCACCTTCCTTATTCCCAAATCGTAGCTTATGATTTTGTTGCCACGAGAAGGTAGCCAGTGGATGACGCCACCGCTGAGGATAGTGGGGTTACCACGCTTTTTGAGCGGCCCCCAGGGGAAGTAGTCATCGCTCACATATGCGACCGACTCCCATGTATCACTTGACGAAGCGGTATGCACTTTCATGTTATTTCCGTGACGTTCAAATATGACCAGGAGAAAGGAGCTGTCAATGCCGTCTGCAGCGGTGAGCAGGAAGTACTTAGGGTCACGGTGATAGAAGTAGTCGGGGTCACGGTGCTTGTCACTCAGGATCTCCGGCGGGTCAATGAAGAAGCTCTGGGTGCCGCTCATAGGGTCGTACACGCACATGTCGAATCGACGGTCGAACTTGGGTCGGCCTTCGACGTTCAAGCGTCGGCGGAGGATGACGAGGCCACGACGAGATGACACAGGTGTGTATTCTGCAAGGAGGGTCCCAACACCCTTGCGCGACATGAAGCGCGAGAGATGCTTGTGGCAGAAGGATGAGGCGGCGGCGGTGGTCGGGTGGACCAGCGCTAGTGCCTTGTTGGCATCGGCGCACAGGTGGGCGAGGATGCATGGAGCTGCCTGGGTGACGGCCGGATCGGATATAGACATCCAAAGTAATAACGGCCGGACTCGATAGGGAGTCATAATCCTGATGCTATCCAAAGTAATCTCTACTATATAATATGCCTAGAGGTGGTGATGGTCATGGTACGTGTTTTAAATTTCCGATTTTACCCCTGTGTCTTATGAGATTTTACCCACCACTGCCATCGGTAAGTGACAAAAAAACGATTCATGGCCCGTATCTTTCCCACGACCACGAGAACCGCCCTGAACGTACCAACCATCGCCCGTATCTTTCCTATCCCCCACCAACACAGTCGATGGAGCGGCGGCGGCCGTCCTGGACGAAGCGGTCGATGGCGGCAGACCCGGAGCGTGTGCGGCCGCGGTGGCCGAATCCGTCCCGGAGGTCGACGAGGCAAGATTGGCGGTAGGGTCCCCGACCAGACGGCCTCCGCGGCTCCGCTCACCCCCCGTGCTCGATCCGGCAATCCCTGCTCGGCGAGCTCTGGCCATGATCTGTTTTTCGCAGGTAAGCTCCACCCCGATCCGTCCCTCGTCGGGCTGCTCTGCCCAACGCCGGTCTCTCCTCCCAGCTGTGCGGCCACTGCTCCACATACCATGTCGCGACGCCAGCAAGGGAGATAGGGAGGTGGAGAAGGTTTCGTGTGCCCGGCCGGCGGGCAGCGTCGTCGATGGTCGCCGCCTGCAGGAACAAACCGTCTGCTACTTGATCACCTGTAGGAACAAACTGAATATCCAAGAGCTTCTGTGCTACTCTTTCACGAACAAAATGGTAATCTACCTCAATATGTTTAGTTCTCGCATGAAAAACAGGATTTGCTGACAAATAAGTAGCACCAATATTGTCACACCACAAACACGCAGCCGGTGGATGAGAAATTCCCAATTCCTCCAATAAAGTCTGAATCCACATGACTTCAGCCATAGCATTGGCTAAAGATTTATACTCAGCCTCAGTACTTGAGCGAGACACCGTGGCTTGCTTACGTGCACTCCAAGATACAAGATTAGAGCCAAAAAATACAGCAAAACCACCTGTGGATCTCCGATCATCTGGACAGTCTGCATCCGAAAAGGCACTCACAAGAGTAGATGATGATTTACTGAGTCGTAGCCCAAGGCCTAGTGTTCCTTTCAAATATCTCAAAATTCTCTTAACAGCAGTCCAATGAGTTTCAGTGGGTGAATGCAAAAACTGACAAACCTTGTTGACTGAAAATGAAATATCAGGACGAGTAAGTGTAAGGTACTGAAGTGCTCCCACAATACTCCTATAACGAGTTGCCTTATCCGAGCCTAGCAATTCCCCCTCCTTGGAAAGCTTCTCAGAAGTGGACAAGGGAGTAGGCGAGGGTTTGCAATTGATCATGCTAGCACGCTGAAGAATATCAGATGTATACACTAGTACAGAACGACACATCGGAAACGGGCCAAAAACCCCTTCGGCAACGGAGAAAGGATCCGTGTCCCCGACCCTGTCACTGATGTGAAGGTCTTCATCGGTAACGGAGGCAAAACATCGTTTCCGATGAGGTCCCCATTTGGCAACGGTTGTGCGCAACCTCTGTTGCTTTAGTTTTCCAACATCAGATACGGAGTTTTCCATCTACCCGTTTGCACTGAGCTTTTCTCATATTTCGGTTATATGCCATAATACATGAAAGGCTGATTGCACAATGCACTAAAACGTTATTCAATTCATAACATAGAACAAATGCCATCATTACATTGGTATACAATAATATCACCGTTTTTTACAATTTGACTACAATCATATCTATCACACATTGGCATAATGTAATATCACCTATTACACTTTGACTACAATCATGAACTCTAAACCTATAAGCAACTAACCTAACAAGATGGAAGGCTGGCTTAATTAAGCCAGCGTTCCATCTTTGACTTGGAGCTCACCTTCTATGAGCTCTCGGTCGTCGTTGTACCCACTCCAAGACCAGTATCCACGAAATTTCCTTGCCTTAAGGTTTTGGTTCTCGGAATGATACATTGGTACTTTTATGCAGTGTTGCCGAAATAAACTCCTGCGTGAAAGAAAAAAAAATTAGCGAAATGTACAAAATACATCTGGATAAAAAAAACGTGGCTATTTTCCAGCAACTGCTTTGTTCGGTTGCCATTTTCGAGAAACTGCTAAGATCGACGGCAAATATCCAGGAACTGCTCTGTTTGTGGCAGACAGTTCGCATTCCTTCCTTCTCTTCTTCCTCGTTCCACCCCAATCCCCCACCCGCCATGGACGACCGCAAGAGAACAAAGACAACTACCGTCCGTACCCACGGCACCGTTCTGGAGGTGGTGTACACGAACGAGGAGCATACCGTGGAGCGGATCCTCAACAAGTACGAGGAATGGCTAGCAGAGGAGAAGCATCGGTTCATCGGCCTTGACATCGAGTACACCCGTAATCGTCGGACATGGCTGTCCTGCAACTCGCCATGCGCCAGCATGTCCTCGTGTTCCACTGGTGCAAGTCCAAGAAGAATTGTCCAGAGTTGGGCAAATTCTTTGAACGCAAGAATATCACCTTCGCAAGCGTGGACATCACCAACGACAGCAAGGTGCTTTCTTCTGCCGGCTTCCACATTCCACCGGAGTACTACGTGGACATCCAACTCGTATACAAAATCAAGGGTGGAGACGAGAGGGACGGAATGGGTGATCTAGCGGCAGACCTCATCGACAAATTATACGCCAACATGAAGAAGGAGTTCCCATCCAACCAGCACGGTTTTTGGGAGCGGATGCCGCTGCACAAAGTTAACCTCGACTACGCAGCAATAGATGGGTACGTGACCTACGAGTTGTATCGCAAGATCCTAACCTTGAAGGACAGGCTACGTCCAACATGGCAGGAAATGCTCTGCCCTAGGTGCAAGAATGCCCTAGGTGAATTGCAATAGGCTTTGGATGTGGGTGTTTAACTAGTTTGTACAGTTGGTGCTTTAACAATAAGTGTTTGTAATTATCAGAACATGTATGTGTGAATTTGCACTAGGAATTTGTTTATGTGATGAAATGCTCATACGTAGAACCTAGTTCATCGGCATCACAGCCGGTCACAGAAAGATTTATACCTTTCACCCGGCGGAGAGAGGAGGTGCAGGCCTCTGCCAGATGCGCTGAGATGCTACCAGCGCGCTGCGACGCAATCACCTCCTCCTCCTTCTCCTTCGTCGACATCCACCTCCTCCTCCTTCTCCAGATCAGACACCACCTACAGATCCTCCACCACCTCCAGATCGGCCACTTCCTCCTCCAGATCGGCCACTTCCTCCTCCAGATGGGTTTCTGCTGGTAGATCCGCCGGAGGTGCTGCACCACCACCTCATGAATGACCTCCTCCACATCGGCCTGGCTCAGAAGAAGCCGGGCATCACCGGAGGAGGAGGGCGTCAGATGGTGGCGCTGCCGCATCATTAGCGGACGCATGGCCGCCTCCAGATCGACCTTCCCCTCACGAAGGGCTGCCGCTAGAACGGTGCTGCCGCGGCGGCTAGAGCCCGGCCGCGATGGCCGGATCTAGAAGCGCCGACAGAGGAAGCCATTAGAGAGAGTGAGGAGAGTTGAAAGCCACAGTGTGCGGCGGCTAGGGTTGGAAGAGAGACAGTGAGAGAGTGATAATGAGAACGAGCCGGCAGTATATATAAGCACCACATTGGCAACGGACATTTTATATAACCGTTTCCATTGATTTTACACCAGCGAGAGAGTAAACTTACTACCCAACTTACTAACAGGTACTCTAAATTACATATGAACGCAGAGACCACTTAGCAGCTAATGCTACTACATACGGACTTGATAATGAAGTAAACGATTACATATATGCTACTACTAGCTAATGCTACTACTAGCAGCTGCTGATGAAGACTCGGGCTCGTCGTCGCTGTACACGAGTGCGTCCCTCCGGCATAAGGTACCGTCGAAGATCTTGATGAAGAACCCGTTGTCGCCGTCGAACTCGAAGCACAAAAAGTGCCCCTGCTCAAGCTTGTACGCTTGGGCGAATGACTTCCATCCCTGGCCGAGGTACAAATTCCCCCCGGCACTCACGGCCGTCTTCACCGCCCAGCTGCCGTTCTCGCAGTCCTCCATCTTCAGATGCATGGTAGCTGCCACCATGCCTTGGAGCTTCTCTGCGAACGCCCTCGGGAGTCTCAGGCGGCTCTCGATGCCCTTGTACTGGATAACCAAGAACTCGAAGCCGCGCAGCTCCGGGGACATGTCTTCAGAGGACGGTGAGGGTGACACCGACGGCGTGGCATTGCGGCTGCGCCCCCTACCACGGCTGCGCCCACGTCCATGGCCGCGACCGCTGATGGTACCTCTCGCCGGGGACATGTCTTCAGAGGACGGTGAGGGCGACACCGACGGCGTGGCATTGCGGCTGCGCCCCCTACCACGGCCGTGCCCTCGTCCACGGCTGCGCCCACGTCCACAGCCGCGACCGCTGATGGTACCTCTCGCCGGGACATGTCTTCAGAGGACGGTGAGGGCGACACCGATGGCATGGCATTGCCGCTGCGCCCCCTACCACGGCCTCGCCCTCGTCCACGGCCGCGACCGTTGCTGGTACCTCTCGCCATGGATTTGGACGGAGGGGATCTGGCGAAGTTTGAATAACTGTAGGCGATGGACCGGGGCTTCAAAGAGACCGCTGCTGGTACCTCTCGCCATTTATACTCGCGGGTCTGCTCCGTCCACCTCCCCAACTACCCATTCGCTAGCCTCCACGTATCAACATTTTCAATGGTTGGAAAATTCTATCCGTTACCATAGAGGCAAATATTGGAAACGGACAATTTTATTAACCGTTACCAATATAATAGGTGACGGAGATTGGAAAGGGTCCGTTGCCAATGTAGGCGGGCCTGGTCAGGTTTGTACGCACCGGCCACGCGGAAAGCACGATTCTCCGTCGCCTAACGCATGTCGTTTCCATAGAGGGGTATCCGATGTGTCGTTCTGTACTAGTGATACTTGCCTTGAGACAACAAAATACCATCAGCCAACTTGGTAACCTCAATGCCAAGAAAATAATTCAGATCACCCAAATCTTTTAATGCAAACTCAGACTGCAAAGCACGAAGAAGAGCTGTGGTGGCATCCACAGACGAACTAGCAACAATAATGTCATCAACATAAACCAGAACAAACACAACAACAGAGCCTTTCCGAAAAAAGAATAGAGATGTATCAGCTTTTGAGGGAACAAAACCAAGAGTGTGCAACTTATCACTGAGGCGAGAGTACCATGCCCGAGGTGCCTGTTTAAGACCGTAAAGAGCTTTATCAAGTTTGCAAATGTACCCAGGTTTAGCAGCATCCGCATAACCAGGTGGCTGCTGCATGTAAACATCCTCCTCCAGAACACCATGAAGAAACGCGTTCTGTACATCAAGTTGCCGCAAGCTCCAGCCCTGAGAGACAGCAACAGACAAAACCAAACGAATAGTGGCAGCCTTTACCACAGGACTAAAAGTGTCCTCATAATCTAATCCATAACATTGTTTAAATCCTTTGGCTACAAGGCGAGCTTTATAACGATCAATGGTACCATCACCCCGCCTTTTAATTTTATAGACCCATTTGCAGTCAATGACATTACTACCATGATTAGCAGGAACAAGATGCCAAGTCTTATTTCTATCAAGTGCGTGTATCTCATCATCCATAGCACGTTTCCAGTTCCGATCAGCCAATGCATCAGAAAGAGAAGTAGGTTCACCCGTGGTAGTCAGACATCCATACCTGACCATGCCCTCACCCAGGTTCGCAGGTTTTACGATACCGCGAGAGGCGGTGGTGGTGGTGGCACAAGGCTAGATGCAGAGCGTCCAGAAGCAGAAGATCCAGCGTCATCAGCGCTGGCAGCCGACCCGGGTGATTCCGAGGCTGGCGTCACGTCACCAGCCAGCAAAGGCTCTCCACCGAGGCCATGCAAGCCTCCACCGAGGCTAGGCAGAATCTCCACCGAGGCCACGCGGCCGCGTAGCGCACGCGGACTGGCCGAGCGGTCCGGCACAGGCGTATTCGCCTCGGACGCAGCGCCATGGCTGCTCATTTGCTGCTCCAATCCCTGCATAAAATCATGGCTATTTTCGCCCGAAACTTGGTGAGTTGCATCAGAAAATTCAGTAGATTCAGTAGGAATATTAATCAGTGGTTGATCCGGAATAATATTTCTGTCCCCGTGAGCTAAAGGAAGAAGATTTTGTGGTAGGAGAAGAATTTCACTACGGAGTTGGGCACCGGCATTAGGATGAAGATTAGCAAATGGAAAAATTGTTTCATCAAACGTGACATCACGAGATATATAGATCCGGCCGGTGGAAATATCTAGGCACTTATAGCCTTTATGCACGGACTATAGCCAAGAAACGCACACTGTTTTGAGCGAAACTCCAACTTTCGTTTATTATACGGGCGAAGATTAGGCCAACATGCACAACCAAAGACTCGAAGAAAATTGTAGTCTGGTTTGCGATCAAAAAGACGTTTAAGAGGTGTATCATTTTTAATAACTCGACTAGGAAGCCAATTAATCAAGTAGGCGCCTGTAGAAAAGGCTTCGTCCCAAAATTTAAGAGGCATGCTTGCATGAGCTAAAAGGGAGAGATCAACGTCAACAATGTGACGATGTTTGCGTTCGGCCGGCCCATTCTGTTGATGGGCATGAGGACACGAGACAAGGTGTATAATGCCAACACGTTGAAAAAATGAGTTTAACTTTTGATATTCGCCACCCCAATCGGTTTGCATGGCAAGAATTTTACGGGAAAATTGGCGCTCAACAAGGTGTTGAAAATCATGAAACTTCTGAAACACTTCAGATTTTTGTTTGAGGAGATAAATCCACACAAAATTACTATAATCATCGATAAAACTCACATAGTATTTCTTTCGTCCAACAGAATCTGGGGCAGGCCCCCCACACATCCGAAAAAACAAGTTCTAAAGGAAAACGAGACACACTCGAAGACTTAGGATAAGGCAATTGATGACTCTTTGCCCTTTGACACGAATCACACACAAACTCTTTTCTGGACTCACTGGAAAACTGAAGATTATTTTTATTTAAGACTTGTTGGACGATGACTCCTGAAGGATGCCCTAGGCGATCGTGCCACCTTGCCGAAGATGGTTTGGTGACTCCAAAAGCTTGCTTCCCGACACATGACCCACGCGGAATTGGGTAGAGCCCTTGATGGCATCTACCGTGAAGGAGAGTTTTCCTCGTTGCCCGTCCATGATACAGAAAAAATCTGGGTGAAATTCAACAAACGCGTCATTGTCGGAAGCAAGTTTAGAAACAGAGATTAAACTTTTAGAAGCACTAGGAGCATGAAGGACATGATTTAGATGGAGCTCACGGGTAGAAGTATTAATAGAAGTGTGGCCAACATGATCAATATTCATACCTGAACCACTTGCCGTGTAGACTTGCTCATGGCTGTTGTACTTGTCGCGGGTAGTCAGCTTCTCGAGCTCTCCCGTGATGTGGTCCGTAGCGCCGGTGTCGGTATACCAGTTGGTATCGACGCCGTAGGAGTTCGTCGCCACTCCGGCAACCTTCTCATGCTCGAAGCCGGTGAAGTTGGTGTCCAAGCGCTTCCAGCAGCGGGCCACCGTGTGGCCAGGCTTCTTGCAGAGCTGACACTGGACAGAGGACTTGTTGTAGTAGTTGCCGCCACCGCCGATGCCGCCTTGACGGCCTTGGTTGGAGTAGTTGCCGTGGTTGGAGTAGTTGCCGTGGCCCCGGTTATTGTTGGAGAAGTTACCGCGGCCACGGTCACCACCACGCCCTCCACCTCCACGACCGAAGCCTCCACGGCCGCGCGAAGCTGAGTTCCCTGAGCTGGGAACCCAATGGTGTCCTCGTCGTGGAGCAGCTGGATCCTGCTCTCGTAGCTCAAGAGCTGGGCATACAGATCGCCCAGCGTCACCGTCTCCACACGTGCGGTCATTGCCGACACCAAGGAGTTGTACTCCATATCGAGCCCTGCAAGAATATATGAGACCATCTCTTCTTCATCTAGTACCTTTCCGGCCGAAGCCATCTCGTCACCGAGGTGCACCATCTTGGCGAAGTAGTCAGCCGCCGAGTGGTTGCCCTTTTTGGTGTTGGAGAGGGCGAACCGCAGCCCCAGAGTCCGCGAGCGCGACTGCGCTGCGAACATGGCCTCCAGGGCCGCCCACAGCGGGCAGCGCTGATGAAGGAGGCGACCTGCCCAAGCACCTCATTGGACAGGGAGTTCAGCAAGAACCCAAGGACATGCTGGTCGTGCACCAGCCAGCTCGGGTAGTCAGGGTTGGGGACGAGACGCTGCTTCCCGTCCTTGTCAGTCATGGTGATCTGTTGCTTTGGCTCCTTCACCGTGCCATCAAGATAGCCCATCAGTTGGGCCCCTCGGATTGAGGGAAGAACCTGAGCCTTCCACAACAGGAAGTTGTCCCTCGTGAGCTTCTCGGAGACACCATTGCCGAGAGCAGGGGAGAGGGAGAAGGAGCTCGAGGCCATCAGATGCGATCTAGGAGGAGCGATGCTCTGATACCATGTAAATTTACTGGGTTGAAGCGTACCCTTGACCTCAGGTCGCCTGCGTGTTATATAGGGGCCAAACCGGCACAAGATTACAACGGATTACAGATTGATTCGATGGTGATCTTCCTTGGTTCTCAAGCTAGCTATACAAGGAACGGAACCAAAGGTGAAAAATCCTGAGCACATAACTCAATTTAGACCCATCAGCTTATGTAATGTTGTTTATAAGGTGATTTCAAAATTGCTAGCGAATAGACTCAAAGGGTTACTCCCGGAGATCATCTCCCCGATGCAGAGTGCATTTGTGCCTGGGAGATTGATTACTGATAATTTCCTGGTGGCTTATGAATGCTTTCATGCTATTAAGAATAAAAGGGAGGGAAAAGTTGGCACCTGTGCAGTCAAGCTAGATATGCACAAGGCATATGACCGAGTTGAATGGAAGTTCTTGGAAAAAGTGATGATCAAACTAGGCTTTACCACTGAGTGGGTGAAGCTGATTATGGCCTGTGTTTCTTCGGTGAGCTACCAGGTTCGGATTAACGGTTCTTTAACTGATCCTTTTATTCCGACCAGAGGGCTCCGTCAGGGTGACCCTCTATCGCCGTATTTATTCTTACTCTGTGCCGAGGGACTCACAAGCCTAATTTCCTATGAAGAGGAAGTTGGTAATTTACAAGGTGTGAAAGTATGTAGGGCTGCTCCTTCTATTTCACACCTCCTTTTCGCCGATGACTCGTTGATTCTTATGAAAGCAACTAGATCAAACGCAGAAAGCTTGAAGCAAGCGTTGGATGATTATTGTTCTTCTTTAGGACAGCTTGTCAGTGAAGAAAAATCAAGTGTTTTCTTCAGTCCGTGCACAATTGTTGATGACCGGGTGGAGGTCTGTACGGTGCTGAACATCATGACTGAGGCTATTAATGATAAGTACCTTGGTCTTCCACCGATTGTGGGGGTAGACAAAACTGATTGCTTCCAACACTTGATAGATAGAGTGTGTAAACGATTATTGGGATGGAAGGAAAATTACTCTCCTTTGGTGGAAAGGAAGTTCTTATCCAGGCAGTCATTCAAGCAATACCATCATATGCTATGTCAGTCTTCAAGCTGTCCAAACAGATCTGTAAAGGGATAATCTCAGCAATATCCCAGTTCTGGTGGGGAGATGATGATCAGCAGAAGCACATGCATTGGTTCGCGTGGTGGAAGCTTTGTGTTCCAAAGAGTAAGGGAGGCATGGGGTTCAGAGATCTTGAATGTTCTAATCTAGCTTTGCTTTCCAAGCAATGTTGGCAGCTCATATCAGAACCAAACTCCTTATGTGCCCAAGTTTTAAGAGCAAAATATTTCCCTTCGGGTGATGTACTTAGCTGTGAACTGAAAAAGGGAAGTTCTTTCACTTGGCAAAGTTTGTGGGCTGGTATTCAAACTTTTAAGAAAGGTCATATTTGGAGAGTGGGTGATGGTGAAAACATCAATATCTGGACAGACCCATGGATTCCAAGCAGCCCAAACAGAATGATTATGACAAGCAGAAACAATATTGTTTATACAAAAGTTTCAGAACTGATTAACCATGAAGAACATACTTGGGATGAAGTATTAATCCGTGATGTCTTCTGGCGAGGGGATGCTGAAAGAATTCTGAAAATCCCCTTAGCGGTGGGCATGATGGAAGATTTTGTCTCTTGGCACCATAACAAGAGCGGCATCTTCTCCGTACGCTCGGCCTACCATTTGCAATGGGACTTCCAGCATGGGAGGAAACTAAGGAGAACAAGTGATGTTCAGACCTCTAGCGTTGATCCAATTTGGAAGACATTGTGGTCTTTGAGGGTGCCAGGAAAGGTTAAGATTCACGTGTGGAGATCGTTGCTAGGGGCTATACCATGCAACGGTGTTCTTGCCAACAGACATATTCAGACGTCTTCACAATGCCAGCTGTGCACGCGTGCTTGCGAGAGTATCAGTCATGCTTTCTTTCGATGTCCACAGGCTAGAGAGATTTGGGAAGCTCTTGGAATTGGACATGAAGTTGAAGAGGCATGTGCGAGTGAAATTTTGGGTACCTCTGCTCTAAGTGAGCTGCTACGTGACTCTGAAACTATGTCGCCAAAACTACCCAGCCTGAGACGAATTGATTTAATTGCAACATCAGTTTGGTATATATGGTGGGAAAGAAGGAAAGCTACGAGAGGCGAAGTTGTGCTTGATCCTGGGATGTCGGCACAAGCAATCTCGGCTCTGGCTCTGAACTATTCAAGATCTTATGGCAAAAAGAAAGCTGGGATTAAGAGGCATGGGTGGTCAAAACCTGCGGAAAGTTTTGTGAAGCTAAATGTAGACGCTGGTTTCGATATTGACTCTTGTTCCGGAGGATCGGGTGCTATCATCCGGGATGATCATGGCGGCTTTGTTGCAGCTGGATGTTGGACAATCCAAAATGTGGAGGCTGTAGCCACGGCGGAGGCGATAGCACTAAGAGATGGTCTTCTGCTAGCAGGCAATCTGGGATGCAACAGGCTTATCGTGGAAGCTGATTGCATGGAGGTGGTGCAGACTTTGATTGAGGGTGGAAATTCACTTGGAGCAGCGGCGGCAATATACGAAGAGTGTTCGTTTCTTTGCCGTAACTTCACTCGTGTTATGTTTAATCACTGCCCTAGAGAAGCTAATAGAGCTGCACATTGCCTAGCTAAGTTCGGGGAAAGCAACCACAACTGTTCGTGGGAGACTGATCCCCCAGATTTTCTGTTTCATATAGTAGCGGATGATGTAACCCTTTTGTCTGTTTAATAGAGTTCGTTTTAGATTTCAAAAAAAAAAATACAAGGAACGGAACCAGGAAGATCTCCAACCGAACCATGATCAACTTGATCTACACGTTTACAAAACGTTACACGGTACAACGTGTTTAACAGCCCGGACGCCGTCGCGTCGCAGCCGTCGGGGAGGCGGAGGTCCTTGGTGAACCGGACCCACCTCCTGCTGCCGCCCCTGGCCGCCGGGCGGCCGCCGGTGACGCGGAGCACGCCGTAGTTGTCCACCTGCACACGCACGTGCTCCTTCCTGAACCCCGGCAGCCGGATCTCCACCACGTCCTGCTCGTCCCCCGCCTGCCTCCACTCCACCGCCGGGTCCAGCTCCTCCGCCTCCCCCTCCTCCCCGTAGCCCCGGCCGCCGGCAACGTCCATTTTGTCCATGCCTGCCTGCCGCCCGTCGCCGGACGTGCATGTGCTGATGGCGACGGCATGTTTTTATATACAGATATACGTATTCTAAGTGAAATTAACAAGGAATCTGATATGGGAATAAAGGTCGCTTGGCAGATGTTGCATCGAATGATTTTTTTACATGATTCGTTTCTTCTTCTATGTCTCTGCTTTCATTTGATCTGCTAGGTTTGGTTTCGTCTCCGGCGACAGGGCGTTTGTACAATTGTATATAGTGGCAGTACAATTGTTGCTAGTGTAGAGCATAGCTCTGCCCTGTGGTTTGGCCATATGTGTGCTAATTTACATGATTCGTGGCTTACTATTCTACCTGGAATGCCCATGGTCTATGTAATCAGTTGAGAGAAACACTACCGTAACTTACTATTCTACTTGTCTAGTACGCCCTGCCATCTATGACTTTTTTCTTTTTTGGTCTCGGCCGTGTCATGTTTGCTTCTACTATATCAATATAAAAGGCAAAGCTTTTGCCTCGTTTCAAAAAAAAAAGTAACTTGCAAGAAAATTGAAGAAACTGAAACCTCTGTCTCAGTTTCCCACCGCTAGCACCGGATGCAAGCGGAGAAGTGTACTGCTCAACCTAAGTGAATAGATCACCTTATTCGCTGTTAGAAGCAACGGATCATTTGTTCTGGCCATCATGTGACTTTCTGGAAGCTGGTAGCTACACACTGCTTTTTTTTTAACTGCATAGTGTTTCCTTATTCACTGTTAGAAGCAACATGGTTTGATAAAATGACAAGGAACTCTTTTGTTGCATGTGGAGTACATAGCAGGGCATATCATTTTTTTCATGAACATTGGTATATCCTGCCACAGTTAACTGAACACAAATCAGATGTTTCTTATGTTCATGTGCATTCCTATTTTCCTGGTATTTTTTTGTCAATCAACCTTTGTTGTTGTTTTTAGAGAAGGCTGTTAAGGTCAAGGCTGCTTCCAAGCCATGGTGCAAGGCGATGATGTCAACATCTAAATTATGTTTGTGCTTGATGTCAGACAGTGACTACATTGTTCGACTGAACTGGAGTATCTGCTATCTGTTCGAGCAGTAGCTCATGTGATGTACTGTTCCATCTCAATAAATCATGTGTTGTACTGTAAATAATTATGTGAAAAATCAGTTTGATTCTATGAATTGTGGCATGTTAATTCTGGAACGGTGATGTTAATCTGCTGCTGTTGTAAAAATTGGATCTTTAATAGTCTATGTTGATTTTCTTTATTTGCTACTTGAAAATGCTTGTATTAATTTGTATATCAAACCCTGCCTACCAAATGACATTTTTAGCAAGGGGATTGTCGGGGATTAGGATATAAGAGGTTTTGAGGGGATTGGGTGAGTGGAGAGGTTTCACCCAATCCCTTTGGGGATTATCCTCACTAATCCCCTCAAAACCTCTAGCACCAAACAAGGCCTTAGGGAGAAACATCATGGTGAGCTTTATTAACTTAAATAATAGTTACATTCGAGAGCTTACTCAAAATATTTTCACAGTTACATCGCGGTCTGGGTTTTGTTGAAGTTAAAATTTAATTTGTAAGTTTCGATTAAATATATTGGAAAAGTATCAACATACATATATGATATAATAAATATTATTAGAATCGGGCAGGACTAAACAGGAACCTGCTTTAAGAGATTCCTATTTATCTTAAACAAGAATCATCCCTGTTTGACCCGTCTTGTAGAAACCAAACCTCCCGCGTCGCCGTCCTGGCCCGCCGCCGCCTCCCTGGCCGGGCTCCCGCGCCGCCGCGCCCTTGCCCGGCTCCCGCAACGCCGCCGCCCTGGCTGGGCCCCCGCGTCGCCGTCTCCCTGGCCCTCCTCCTACCTCCTCGGCCCGTGTAGCCGCCGCCCTGGTCGACTCCCCACGCCGCCGCGCCCTGGCCAAGGGCCCCAGCCGCCCCCGCCGCCCTAGACGAGGACCGCGTCGCCGGCTACCTCCTCGGGCTCGACTCCACCTCCTGACCGGCGCGGCTCCCTCCGGTCCACCTCCTGCCCGGCGCGACTCCTTCCGGCTCCACCTCCTGCTCGCCGAGGCTCCCGCGCCGCCGCGCCCGGAGGCTGAAAGGCCACCCACCCATGCCGCCGCTCCACCTGCTCACCGCTCCTCCAGGATATCTCATGTGCCGCCTCAACTCCGCACCGGGACGGCCACTCTCCTACGTCTATCTTCATGCCCAACCTCAGGCCCGGCCACCGCCGGCCATCCTGCTCCGCGTGTGACGCCACACTCCTCTCTGCACCACGCGGCAGCCCTGGTGTTCCTCCTGGCGCCGGTCGCGTCAGGAACTAGCTGCAGTCCCTTTTTCCTTTTGTGAAAATGAGGTTCAGATCGTGTGAAAATGAGGTTCAGTTCAGTCTATTTTTGCTGCAAAGTTCCCAAAAATCTCCTCCCCTGATCGTGTGAAAATTGACGCCTATCTCTAATGGTTCAGCCACGGTGTGGATTCTGCAAAACTTTGTTGGCACTGGTAGTGAACCCAAAGCTCTGAACCTACCCAAGTGCCGTCATGGAATTCTTGGGCGTTGCCCGCTGCTCTGAAACTCACAGGCAAACTGTTGTGAACCTCGCCGAATGTCGCAATTTCCTACCGCACGCCCACACGGCGGTATTGACTCCCACCAGCAGGCCGCTGGAACCTGCTCCTGCCCTCCCCGTCGTGGTTTTGCTCCTACCTTTGAACACCCCCCCTGCCTCTGAATTTCCCATCCTCTAAAACTATTTTGTCAAGTAAAACTGTAAAATTATACAGTGGTGCCCCGCTGCTGTTCAACCGGTGGTTACTGCAGGTCACAAATTATGTTGACGAGAAGCTCTTTTCTACTTGGATTTTTCGTTTTTATGTGCTGCAGTCCCAAAAGTTCACCTCAAGCTCAAGCGCACTTGCAAGTTTAGCTTTCACTTGAAGTCCCCTGTACACTCCTGAAATCCCCAATCTGAACTATTTTTTTTCTTTTCTTATATTAGATCTGAACTAGTATGTGAATTGCCTTTTTTACTTGGAGGTTCATAAAGCTTAAATGAAGTTTCAATAGATGAATTTTGGAAGCTCGCATCTTAAATGAAGGTTCACTCGACGAATTTTTCAAGCTCGCAATTATTTCTTGCAGTTCACTTCATCCACCGATCTGAACTGCTTTTTTATTTCCTTTTTCTTACATTGAATCTAAACTGCTTTTATTACTAGGAGGTTCATAAAGCTTAAATGAAGTTTCATTTGATCAATTTTTGAAGTTCACAGCTTAAATGAAGGTTCATTTCACAAATAAAAAGCAAAATGAAGGTTCACTAGATTTTTTTTTGAAGTTCACAACCATTTTATTGCGTTTCACATCATCTAATGATGAAGTTCGACCACCACCCGCTTCGGTGAACTAGATCTAAAAAATGGAAAAAAAAAGTTCCTTTCCACATAGAGAAAGTTCACACTCAATTTACGCGTAAAAATCACGTGTGAAACAAGCTCCGAAAAAGTTCACTCCGTAAAAAAGTTCACTTCATTCTTAAAAAAGGTTCACTTGATACAGAAAAAAGTTCATATACAGTTGCGAAAAAAGTTCACCTCATAATTCGTCTGAAGGTTCACATGTCATGCGCGAGAAAGTTCACAATACATTGCCGAGACAGTTCAGACAGCCCCATTGAAAAAAAAAAATCAGAAAAAAAGTTCGCTTTGTTAAAATAAAGTTTACTTTATATTCATAAAAAGGTTCACTTGTTTCAGAAAAAAGTTCACGTACAGTTGTGAAACAAAGTTCACCTAGTTCTGAAAAAATGTTCACGAAAAAAGTCCACTTCATGTTCTGTCTGAAGGTTCACATGTCATGCGCAAGAAGGTTCGCATAGCAGTCGCGAGAAAGTTCAGAAAGTTCATGTTTAGCTTAAACAAGAATAGGTTCATTTTAGTTGAGTTATATTAGAATCATCATAATATATATTTATATATTATATTGCGAGTCTAAAGTACAATTTCTAGTTGGAGTGCCTGATAGTGGGCAGCGGGGGAAGCCGGAGTGGTGACCAAAGGACCGACAAATTTTTGGAATAATAAAACAAAAAACAGTCTCGAATCCTCAAATGTTGTAAGCAGCACACTGTTCAATGTTGAATGTAGTGGGCCTTGTAAGGATAACTTTAGAAACGAGCAGCTCATCTACTCGGTGCAGCCCACGTGCCATAAAACTAGTCAAACAAATGACACTATGGGCATACCTATTGGCCGCCGTCTTCAAGTGCGTCAACTCGTGTAGAAATAAGGAAGTCAGCTCGCGTTAGTGACATCCGGATTTCCATATGAAATAGTGACCGAACTGTATTTTTTTAAGAACTTTTTTAGAAATGGGGATGTCCCGGCCTCTGCATCGAGTGACGCACACAGTATTTTTTTTAAGAACTAATGGCACAACAACCTGCATGTGATGGTTGGTGACACAATGATGCCCAAAACACACACTATGTTCAATCTTCCTTGAAATAACGAGCTAACCCATGTAGTAGAATCACATTTAGTTGCTAGGGCAAATGGAAAACCGAGGAAGAAGAGCAACAATGTCATGGCGAATGGAACCAGAGTCACGTAGTGACTAGTGAGACATAGGAATTAGATACATTGGAAAATTGAGTAGGAGTCTCGTACGGAAATCTTGTACAGCGTCGAATGGTAGTAGTGAGAGCATCAGACCTGTTCTATCAAGTCGGCTTAGTTTGGTTTCGAGAAAATCGAGACAATAATTTAGCCGCCTAGGTGATAGAACAAATCACCCATGCGCCAAGGTTGGAACGTAGCTGGGCACCTCAGCCCTTGCTAGCACTGAAACTCTCGGCTTTCCTAAATGTACAAGAGCTTCACAAACGGATAATTATTGTAAGCTTCACAAACAAAAACAATTCAGGCTCCGTAGCACCAAATAGTTCTTCGTTTTTATCCACAATTTATATTTCTCTGTATCCAACAAAAGAACGGATTTACTAGTGAGACATTTTACCTCATAGGTTAGATCCCTATATATCTTCGAATTGTGATTTTTAAATAAAATTTGATACATCTTTTACCAAAATAACATGCTCCATGTAGACCGAGATATATTATGCATTTTTATCATGAGATTGCTACATGGCACATCCTATCCAAGAAGTCAAGGAAGTTAGGATGGTGATTTTGTATTGTACGCACTCCTTGTGTATAAGGATAAAATTTCATGTTGAACATAACCGAGAGAATATTGGCTAAGTATCTGTAATGTTTTGATTTGATCAATCTCAGCGACCAGTGTTGAAAGTTCCCCTAGAGCTACCAAGAGACACTACATATTCATTACCGAAGAATCAAAATTACCAATGGTTCAAAGGGAATCCCAAAATGCAATTGTGATAATCCTCACCAGTAGCCAACTAATACATATTTTTGTGTTCTTATATATTTTTTGATATTCACAAGGTTGTGGTGCAGCGATTTATCTTTAATTTTGCCATTTTAAATTAAAAATAAATCAATATGACAATGTTTGGTTGTTGCTTGAGTTCATCATGGCTGCATGTCGTATCTTGCTAGCAATATATAAATATGCAATGAACACCACAAGTGCTTACAACAGCATCATGCACATAAGAACTGACAGCGCAATGACCGGCATGTGTTGGTTGGTGAGATAATGATGTCCAGACACACACTATGTTCAACAACTGATCTTCTTAGCTATCCCATATAGTGGGATCACATTTAGTTGCTAGGGCTGAATGGCAAACCATGGAAGTCGAGCAACGATGACGAGTACGATGAAAGACACTAGAGCCACATAGTGGAACATATAAGGGAATGGTGTGCATTAGAAATTTTAATAGGAGCCTCATGAGCTAATCAAGTCCAAAATGTAATGGTAAAAGGAACTACCGAGTGCATCAAACCTATGGTATCAAGTCAGCCTTGTTTGTTCTAGGGAAAGACTTATGCAATTTTATCATGAGATTGCTACATGGCTTGTTCATCACAAGAAGTCAAAGAAGTTAGGATGGTGATTCTGCATTGATACGCATTGTTTATGTATAAGGATAAAATTACATGTAGAAAATAACAGAGGGAATATTGCCTTGGTATCTAAAAGTATAGCAAGAATCTCAGCGACCAGTGTTGAAAGTCTCAAGATACCAAGAGACAATACATATTCATTACTGAAGAATCAAAAATGGAAGCGTAAAAGAAAGAATGAAACATGGAAGTCATTCAAAATGAAACTCAAAAATGCTGTAACATAACCCTCAACCAATTACTATTCTTTTGGTGTTCTTATATAATAATTTTGGTACACAAAAGGGTTTGGTACGACGATTTGCCTTTCTTTTTTCGTTTAGAGTTGGACATAAGTATTACATGACAATTTTTTGTTGTTGTTGCTTCAGTTCGGCATGGCTACATGTCATGGCTGCAATATATAGATGTGCGACGAACGCCACAAGTATGTACAACTACATCATGCACATAGAACTCCAACTAGCGGCACAACAACTTGCATGCAATGGTTGGTGCCGCAATGAAGTCCAGAGTCCAGACCACACGCTATGTTCAAACTTGATGTTCTATAAAATAGCTCACTATCCAAATGCAGTGGAATCACATTAAGTTGCTAGGGATGAATGGCAAACCGTGGACGAAGAGCAATGATGAGTACGACGAATGGCACTAGAGCCACGTAGTGCACCATAGCAATAGCAAGGAATGGGATGCATTAGAAATTTGAGTAGGAGCCTCATATGCTAATCGAGCCGAGAATCTAATGCTAAAGGTACAACCAAGTGCACCAACCCTGTGGCATCAAGTCAGCGTAGTTTGTTCTAGAGAAAGTCGACAGAACGATTTTGCCACCTAGGTGACAGAACAAACTACTCTTGTGAGGTCGGAATGTAGCTCGGCCCGCCACATGGGCCCTGACAGGACGGTGCGTCCTGCCTTGCCTAAACGTCCAGCCCAGTTCACGATTCACCTGCTGAGGCCGCAGCGGCAGGTTGCTAAGCTAAGCAAGGGAGATGAGATGATCATGGCCGTAGTCAGTCCATCAGCATCAGCAGAACATATATGTACGTTTTTCTTTGCGATCTATTAAGATCTGACGATAAAAACAATTTCAAAGTTCGAAATTGATTGATTGGAAGTTTAAGTTAAGTAATATGATTAAGCATACAGCCATGTATGGAACGAGCATCGATTCTAGCTAGTACCCTAGCTTGCTTGCTCAAAATGTTCCCATGTGTCCATGATATACAGTATAAACAGTTTGTTTGTTCACGAGTGTTTAGCGTAAAACTACCACTTTACAAACTAAATCACAAAAACATACCACTTTTGCCCCGAATCACAAAAACATACCACATTTGCCCCGAATCACAAAAACAAACCACATTTGCGCAAAATCACGTTTCAGAGCGAACTGACACGAAACCTGACATCGCGGACCCACCTGTAAGAGCTGACCTTACAGGTGGGTCCGCGATGTCAGGTTTCATGTCAGTTCGCTCTGAAACGTGATTTTGCGCAAATGTGGTATGTTTTTGTAATTCGGGGCAAATGTGGTATGTTTTTGTGATTTAGTTTGTAAAGTGGTAGTTTTACGCTAAACACTCTTTGTTCGCTGAATTCCAACAATACAAGAGCCATCCAACATCATCCGGAGTTGGTAGAGAGAGACTACTGCTCGCCTGCTCTGAGTTGCAAGATCAGTTTCGGATCAATGTTCTGATCTCTCTACAGAACTCGCAACTGCATGTCTGGGAGCTCATGTTTCCCGCTGTAGGCGTGCGCTACTGCGCTCCGCGCGCACGTCCCTCTGTTATGGGCTAGGCCCAATTCACGACCAGTTTTTTCTTTCAGGGATTTCACAATTCACTGGTAGCCAGTACTAGCGTTTACTGCTTCGGCTGTTTGGACTCTTTCCATGCGCATGCAACTATCTTTGCGCTGATTCATTCTTTTTTACTTATTATTTTATTCACAATTTCCCTGGATTAGTGTCCTTTTTCACTGGATTTTTTGCATTTTCTGAAAGGAGAAATCAAACATGGCCGGATCCGAATCCTGGACAACACACGTACAAAATCTTCAGTAGAAGTCTAAATGCACCTGACGTCCTAGAGTTAGCAACACATTCTTCGTGACTACTAATGGATTCGAGACGCTAAATAAACTAAAGCAAGAGATTTCAGGGATGAACATAGCCAATCCGCAAGCGCGCTGTTGATGCTCTTGCCGCCTCCGTTGCTGCCTCCTCACTGGTGCACGATGGTTCCGATGATTAGGTCGCCGCCGCGTTGCCTGCGCCACCTGGGCTGTGGTCTAAAGCCCCTATCCGCGCCGTGTCGGCGCCCTTCTGTCTTTCCCTGAGTTCCGTTTGTGTTTTCAGTTTCAGTGCTTGTGCGTGTGTTGTCCCTCTCTGTTAGCTTGTGCGTGCGTTGTTAGTGTCATGTTTGTAATCCCCCTGGTGCCCCTCGTTTTAATGATTAATCGCACTCGTGATGTTACGATTGAGTCGTGGAACACGCAAGGACTCGGCTGTCTTCAAAAACGCCCCGTTGTGCGTGATGCGATCTCCATTGCCGCCCCCTCCATTATCTGTATCCAGGAAACGAAGTTGCGTGAAGTTGATCGCTTTACTGCCGCCTCTTTCCTCCCCCCCTCTCTGTCCGCCTTCGATTCTGTCGATGCCGTGGGCAGTTCGGAGGGATTCTGACCGCCTGGGACCCGAAACTCTTCTCCCTCTCCGATTCCCGCCATGATCGCTTCTCCCTAACCACTGTCCTCGACTCCACCACCTCCGATCTCACTTTCGCCGTACCAACGTTTATGCCCCCGCAGACCACTCTCTCACCGATGAGTTTCTTCATGAGTTCGAGACTCTCGGCCCCCTCTACACCATCCCTTGGATCATCCTTGGGGATTTTAACCTCATCCGCAGCCCCACTGACAAAAACAATAGCAACTTCGACCTCGCGCTAGCACCGCCTTCAATGACACTATTAGAACCCTCGCCCTCTTCGAGCTCCCCCTGCTTGATCGCCGGTATACGTGGTCGAATAAACGCGACAGCCCGGTTCTCGCCCGCCTCGATCGCGCCCTTTTTAACCAAGCCTGGAACATTGCCCTCCCCAACTCGTCCCTCTCCTCCCTTTCACACCAACCTCTGACCACGTCCCGCTCCTTGTCACTGCCTCCACCTCCATCCCGCGTTCTGCCTGTTTTCGGTTTGAAAATTCTTGGCTGCTCGATCCTCTCTTCCTCCCCACCACCCTTCCGTCCTGGTCTACCCCCGCCCGCTTGAGTGATGCTGCTGGGGACCTCGCTGCCCGCCTCAAGTCCTTCCGCTCGGCTGCTAAGGTTTGGAAACGCTCCCACCGTTTCAATCCTAAACTTGAGAATAACTGTAAATTTTTGATTGACTTGCTTGATCTTTTCGAAGAATCTCGTGACCTCTCCCCCGCCGAGCTCTCTCTCCGCTGTCTCTGCAGGTCCAGGCTCGAGCACATGATCCTTGATCGTGCTGCTTATTGGAAGCAGCGCGGGAAGTTCCGCGCCATCGTCGAGGGGGACGAAAACACGCGTTTCTTCCACGCGCGGGCCTCCCAAAGGCTGCGCCGGAACTGCATCCGCACGCTCGATGTCAATGGGGCCATGCTCGTCTCCCACGACGCCAAGGCGGCCGCCCTCCACGGCTTCTACCACGCCCTGCTCGGCACGGCGGCGCCGGTCTCCTCCGAGCTCGACATCGCCGCCCTGTACGCTGGCTGCCCCACGATCGACGGGGAGGCCTTGCTGGGCCGTTTTCGGCCCAGGAGATCCGTGCGGCCTTCGATGGCATGGACCGTCCAGCGCTCCGGGGCCTGATGGGCTTGGGCCGAGCTTCTATCGGCTGCGTGGGAAACGGTCCAGCCGGCTGTGCTGCGCCTTTTTGAAGATTTCCACTCCCGCGCAGCCGATCTCGAGCGGATCAACAGGGCTCACGTCGTCTTGCTTCCCAAGAAGGAGGGCGTGCTCGACCCCGGCTCCTTCCGTCCAATTTCACTCCAAAACTGCTCGATGAAAGCCGTGTGCAAAGCACTCACTTCTCGCCTCCAACGCCACATCGGCAAGATCGTCGCCGTCGACCAAACCGGCTTCCTCGCCGGCAGAAGCATCTCCGAGAACTTCGTCTATGCGACGGAGCTCGTCCAGACCTGCTTCCGGAGGAAGGCCCCCTGCGTTGTGCTTAAGCTCGACTTCGCCAAAGCTTTTGACAGCGTTAGCTGGGCCTGCCTCCGCTCCATCATGCTCGCCCGCGGGTTCCCGGTGATTTGTGCGATTGGATGGACTCCATTTTCTCCTCATCACGCTCCGCCATCCTCCTCAACGGATTGCCGGGGAAGTGGATCAGGTGCTTACGCGGGCTGCGGCAGGGAGACCCGCTCTCCCCCTACCTCTTCCTCATCGTCGCCGATGTTCTCCAACGACTGATCCAGACGGACGACGTTCTGCAGCTCCAGTACGCGGATGACACCCTCATCATCCTCCGCGCGGATGGCGCAGCGGCGCGGCGTCTCCGGCTGCTTCTCCAGACCTTCGAGAAGGCCACGGGGTGAGCATCAATTTCCACAAGAGCACTCTGGTTCCCATGCACGTCGACGCCACGGTGCTCGCCGAGATCCAGGGTGCTCTCCAATGCCGGGTGGAGGGGTTCCCCCAAACCTACCTCGGCCTCCCCCTGTCGGCCGAAAAACTTCGCCTCTCCGCGTTTACGCCGCTCATCTCGAAGGTGGACAAGTACTTGTCGGCTGGCGCGCGATGCTTCTCTCCCCGGCGGACGCTTGGTTCTGCTCAATGCCGTGCTTGACGCACTGCCGGCCTACGCCATGGGCGCCCTGCAGCTCCCGCCTGGCGTCATCACCGCCCTTGACAAGCTCCGGCGCGCTTTTCTGTGGGCTGCTGTCGACCGCGTCACCGGCGCCCAATGCCTGGTTGCGTGGGACTTCGTGTGCCGCGCCAAGACTGAAGGCGGCTCGGCGTTCGCTCCCTCGCTGCTCAGAACATGTGCCTGCAGGTGAAGCTTCTCCATCGCCTCTACACGGCCACTGGTGAATCGTGGCCCGCTGGGTCTGGTCGACGCTTGCGGCGCGCCGCTGAACTCGGTGGGAAGCTCGACGTCTCTCTGCGGATCCCACTGGAACGCGCTGTGCTGCTGTTGCCTCTGTACCGCGCTCTCTCCACCGTCCAGTTGGGCGACGGGCGACGCACCTCCTTCTGGCATGACTCGTGGCTGCCCTCGGGCCCATCGCCATCGCCATGCCGGAGCTGCTCTCGCACTGCACCAGCCCCAACTCCTCGATCCGGGAGGTCCTGACGGCTGGGCTCGACTCCTTCCTCGTCCCCAGGCTCTCCGTGACTGCTGCACGCCAACGAGCCAAGCTGCTCGACACTCTCATGCAGGTTCACCTCAACGATGAGGTGGACCGGCGTACCCTCCCTCTCTGCGGCACCGTGACGGTAAACTCAAGACTTCGGCCATGTACAAGCTCCGTACTGTCGGCGGCGAGCTCTCCCGCCACCACACCTTCGTCTGGCAGAACCACGCCCCCTCCCGAGTCAAGTTCTTCGCCTGGCTCTTGGTTCAGGGGCGCATCCAATGTCGCTCTAATCTGTTGAAGAAAAAGATTCCCAAAGAAGAGGAATGTGGCTGCCCCATCTGCGACGCCACGCTCGAAACCGCAGACCATGTGGTCTTCGGATGCCCCTTTGCTCACCAGTTCTGGAACTCACTCGGCGCCGCGGGGACCCCGCGACCTGCACTGCTGACGCCGCTACCTGCCCTCTCCCGGCCTCTGCGCCGCTGCGCTCTGCCGACACACTCCGGCTCCTCTTCCTCTGGCACCTCTGGAAGCACAGGAACGGGTTGTTTTCGACGGCATCACCCCCTCGCTTGCGCTTGTCCGCAAGAACTGCCGCGATGATGCCACTCTGTGGAGAGCTCGCCTCCCGATGGACAACGTGCAGATGTGGACCTCTGGTTAACCTTCTTCCTCCCTGTGCGACTCTGATCGCTGCGTGCGTGTGTGTGTTGTTTGCCATGAATAATGGCTGTGCTCGCTGGAGTGTCAGCGCTGCACCCCTCCTGTAAACCCTGCTGGGATTTCACCCATTCTTTGATAAATTGAAAATTCAGGTGGGAGCCTAGTGCTCCCCCCGTGATTGCTCGAAAAAAAAAACATAGCCACATAGGGATGCATGTGCCTCTAGTAATAACAATAATACAAAATGCATTGAATCCAACGTGGAATGCGATGCTGACGTAGTGGAGCCCGCCTGTAAGGATAACATTAAAAATGAGTAGCTCGTGTATGCAATGCGTCACACGTGTCATAAAATGAGTCAAACAGATAAAACGTTGGCCAAACTAGTAGCGTTTCACCAATTCAGAAAATCCACTGGTCACTCCGAATTCCCGTGAGAAATAGTGACGGTCTAACAGAGTCATAACCCAGGACACAACAACCGGCGTGTGATGATTGGTGACGCAATTGATGCCCAAAACACACACTATGTTCAACAACAAACCTTCTTTAAAATAAGGAGCTACCCCCATGTAGTAGAATCATATTTAATTGATAGGGTCGTATGGCCAACCGTGGAAGAAGAGCAACAATGACGAGTATGGCGAATGGAACCGATGTTGTGTAGTACTGTGACATAGGAATGGGATGCATTGGAAATTTGAGTAGGAGTCCGGTATGGAAACAATCGTACGTTGGTGTAGACGAAGTCGAGACGATAATTTCGCCCCCTAGGTGACACGCAAAATTCCTCTTCTTGAGTTCGGAATGTAGCTCGACACATGGCCACATGAAAACACTTTGCCCCCCCCCCCCCCCCCCCCCCCCCCCCCCCCCCCCCCTACACGTACCACCCATTTCACCATTAACCTGCCGACAACGGCGCGGCAGGTCAAAACGCCACACGACTATCAGGCCCGAGAGAACTGTAGTTTGTCAGGAAGGCCAAGCTAGTTAGGAGATGGTCTAATTCCCGCAAAGCATAGATACACTCTATCAGTAGATCCAATTGATTGGATGTATAGGCAAGCTCTGACGATGAACAAAGTAAAACAAGATCGAATTTGATGGATTATGAGTTCCAGTTAAATAGCATGATTAAGCACACAACCGTATATGGAACGATCATCAGTCCTAGCTAGTAGCTTAGCTAGCTATCTCAGAGCAAGTCTAAGAGCAAGAACAATAGAAGCGCCGGCCGTTGGCTATGTAATCAAGCCACGGCATGCGGGCTGTATAGTTTAGTTTTTTGTGCTATCGCCGGGTGACAGACTAAGCGCCGGCTCTCTTCTCTCTCCTCGTTTCTCTCTCTTTCACCTAGGATTTTGCTGACGTGTGACATCTTATAGCCTGCTGACTAGAATCTATTGTATTTGCTCTAATAAGGCTGACTTAGTTAACTATAAGGTGCTCCACGACATCAAAATCTGAGGTAAAAGAGAGAGAACGGAGGAAAAAGAGTGGTGTCGGCGCTTGATCTATCGCCCGCATGCAGCCTGCAGCTGGCGCATGAGCACGCGCTTCCCCATCCCCTAGTCTTGCATGCAAGCACGGTACATGCAAACAATAAATATTTAACTAATCAATACAGCCAACCTAATAGCCATGCTATTATTATCCTTGCTCTAAAGGAACCAATGTCAACTTCTGGAAGAGGGCTAGCTGGCCCGGCTGGCACACCACGGCTCAATTACTTCCAACTCTCTCAACGGATTGGATTGGATTGGATTGGATTAGTTTTTGCTGTTTATTCATTCTTTTCTCATTACAAGTATCAAAATTTATATTTCAAAATCCTAGTTGAGAATATATATATACGGAGTATTTGAGAAAGTGTTTGTTTTATCGGCATTTCATAGCCCAAGCAATAAATGTTTATTGTATCACGTGAAAAAAATGTCAGATAAGATTTGCCTTTCATGCGTTGAAAAAATATATGCATGCTCCTCCCACCGTTGCAAAATATAAGATGCTAAAATTGATCAAAAGTCAAACTTCTCAATCAAAGATAATAAAATAACCTAACTCTTACAACCCCAAATACTGTAGATGTTCATAGCTTTTTCATATTTGATCAAACTTGGATTGTTATTACTTTGCCGAACCTTATATGCCTTATAATTTATAACAATTGGAGTCTATTATATGGAAGATGCATGATGATTTTTTTTCTATCCTATAGAAAATGAAACGTATGTAAAACATACTGACTTAGAGAACGTTCGGATAGTTCGTAAAATTGTTGTTTGATATGTCACAAAAAAGTTGGATATGGAAAGTCACATTTGCAAATAGATGTCCACATAAATGAAAATTGTTGTTTCTTGACTTCATGATGGCGACATTATCTTGGTTTTCTAGCAATATATAAATTTGCAATGACCGACATAAATGTCGATAACTGCATCGCTCAAAATATTGACTCACATAAGAATTAATGCCACAACAACTCGCATGTGATTTTTAG
Organism: Poa pratensis; assembly: GCA_947311845.1. Taxonomy (NCBI): domain Eukaryota; kingdom Viridiplantae; phylum Streptophyta; class Magnoliopsida; order Poales; family Poaceae; genus Poa; species Poa pratensis. Next base: position 4,128,874 of record CAMZMU010000041.1, on the reverse strand, counting down.
TGACACAACAATGCACGCACTATGCATAACCACGACCTTACATAAATAGGTAGCTATCCCAAGTAGTAGAATCACATACAATTGCTAGAGTGGAATGACAAATTGTGGAGAAAGACCAACAATGATGAGCACTCTGGATAGCTCCGGAGTAAAGTAGCTCGATCTACCAGGGAATGTGAGGAATTAGGAATTTGAGTAGAATACTTTGGTAACATTGTAGTGTAGATCTAGCAGCAAGGGTAACATTGTTGCTTTAGTTCGTGATGTCTATATTGTCTTTTTTTGGTAGATATCCTTCCTTTAGGGTTGCTCATATGTAGATGTGCAACGAAGGTCAGAAATCTTTGACCTGCACAGAAGGTACATGATGCGATGATGTCTAGAGAACACACTAATGTTAAACCAGCGACCTTCCATAAAAACTAGAGCTACACCATGTAAAGTCATATTTAGTTCCTAGGCCGAATGGCAAATAGTGGAACAAGAGCAACGATGACGATCGAGCTCGAAAGTCATGCGCTGCAATCGATTAGGGAATGTGATGCATTGGAAATTTGAGTAGGAGAGACCGTTCTGAAATTTAGTCCGAAATACGGTAATGGCGGTAACCGCGGGCAAATCAAATATTTGCAATCCATTCCGTCTAGTTCGGTATAGAGAGTGTCTAGGTGATGATCTGGGAAGGCAAGTGAAACAACAAATCGTCTTTGTGTGAGTGTTTAGCGTAAAACTACCACTTTACAAACTAAATCACAAAAACATACCACTTTTGCCCCGAATCACAAAAACATACCACATTTGCCCTGAATCACAAAAACATACCACATTTGCACAAAATCACGTTTCAGAGCGAATTGACACGAAACCTGACATCGCGGACCCACCTGTAAGAGCTTACGTGGCAAGGTTTGTGTTTCAAACATCGTTTTAGTTATGTGCAAGACTATGTGTCTAAGACCTTACAGGTGGGTCCGCGATGTCAGGTGTCATGTCAATTTGCTCTGAAACGTGATTTGCGCAAATGTGGTATGTTTTTGTGATTCGAGGCAAACGTGGTATGTTTTTGTGATTTAGTTTGTAAAGTGGTAGTTTTACGCTAAACACTCTCTTTGTGTGGTCGGAGTGGAGCTCGACACATGTACCCTCGCCACCACTGCACCTCTAGGCTTGTATGAATGCACCACCTATATAATTCTTTCCCACAACACCCTTCTATTGCTGTGGTGGATTTTGTTTTCGATAACGTTACGGTGGATTGACCAACCATGTCGGCATTAGGACCATGGATGAGCTAGACAGTAACACTACGGGGAATCTTTTTCAAAGTTTGCTGCGATTTTCACTAGATCGCCCTCGTCCACCCATCCACCCCCACCGCCTCGTCCTTCTGCCACGGGCACCTCTCCCGCTTCATGCCGCGCAACGCTGGCACCCTCCTCGGCGAATACGAACCCGTTGCGTCTCGCCGCGGCCTGTTCGTCCTCCGCCGCATGAGCATGGGAGACCGATCCGAGGCTGACCGCTGCTTCGGCATGTGCGTGTATGACCCTATGAGCGGCTCCCGGAGCTTCTTCCCCGGCCTGCCGGATATCGGGAGCGATAAGTACTACAACGACTACATGTACGTCCTGCTCACCGCTGCCGACGGCATCGACACTAGCTCCTTTCTGCTGCTCGCCTTTGATATTAATGGATTGAATATGATAGTGCACACCGTCTCATCCTCTGGTATATGGGAGTCGGTCACTTGTGGGAGCGACCAAGACTACTACTCCCTCCGTTCGGAAAAGGATGTCACAAAAATGGTCTATCTATAGTTCATTTTTGTGACATCCTTTTGTGAACGGAGGGAGTACTTCCCTTGGTGGTCGCTTAAAATGCATGGCGACCCCGCTATCGTCAGTGGTGGCGTCGTTCACTGGCTATCATGTAGTGGATACCGGATCATAAGCTACGATTTGGGCACAACGAAAATGAGCTCGGTGAAGCTCCCGTCCATCAAATGCAATGATGCTGACAAACTCCACTTGACGACAACGCCGGACAACAAACGGCTGAAACTGCTTGCCATTGAAGACTTCATGATGTTTGTGTGGCTACAGCTTCCGCTCTCAGCAACAGGTGGTAATGGTTGGTCGTTGGAGACTGTGATCGACATGAAGGAGAATTTACAGTCGCTGGACCCTCCTGTAACCGGCGGTCCAAATGGACACTTTAGGTTTGAGGGCTTCGGGAACAGGACAGGTGAGGTGGTGTTTTTGTTGGAGGTACGTAGGCTAGGTTATGTAGATTTTCATAGTGATAAGCTCATCGTCTTTGACTTGGAGACGAAGAAGATGCATCGGCGGAGGCGGGGATCGTGGTTGCTGGAGATCGACCTACCGTCTCGGCTAAAAACTATGAAAATATTTTCCTAATTACCTAGCAGGGATTGTGGTTGGTTGAGGTATATAGGCTAGGTTGGGGATTGTGTTTTTGTTGGAGCGAGGTACACAAGCAAGTTTTAGAACCTCGGATGGTGCATTTCTGCATGCTATTTGAATTTTTTTTGTTGTAATGTATTATTTTCTTTTTATTTATTTACGGGTATGCGTACACTTCGTGCAAATGTGAATCAGAAAAAATATATCCAAATTTTATCCATCGTGACTTTTACTCAGGGAGCTATCAGAATTTAACCGAAATAACCGGCAGCCGAGTGGTGCGGTGCCACATTTTTGGTGGTTTTCATTGCGATGAAGAAAACCACCCGTACTTATTTATGGCTTTGATAATTCGACGAAGTTGTAATTACCTAATTTTGTTTCAAATTTTTTTGATAAAGAATCATTTTCATCTACGGTTGACATGTATATTTCTATACATCGTCTTACCTTAATTTCAAAGCTCTTCAGTGCTAGGCTAGGAAAAGATTCCAGAGTAATGCATCACCTGAAAGTAAACAAACTGCGTGTGGAGTACTGGAGCGCAATGTAAATAACACGCTCAATTGTCTATACGAAAGATACTATGAAGTGATGTCATGAGCAGGACATTAGCAAATAGTATGCCCGACTGAACTATTTTGTGTCAAGTTTAGTACGGTACTAAGCTTAGCAAGCAGTGTGGAGGCCACAGACAACTTGTGCGGTTGTGCCCAAATCAAACTAGCATCTTATACCAAGACATTCTGCTGAATGCATAACCAGTGCAACAGGGCCAACATGCTCCAGCTCCAACAGCAATGCAACTGGTTGATTCCTGTGTAAGAAGTAGAGGCATAAACTAGTTGATTTCTGTCAGGACTGTTCCCCAGGATAGGCAATGGCAAGACACCAAAGCAACTCATGTGGAAGCAAGCACTAGTGAGAATCCAACAGAGAATACCTGACACATGCTGCGACAAAGTGTCACAGACAGCTAAGAGAGAAGATACATAGGAAATTTTGTAATTTGAACCATAACAAACCCGAGTTGTAGATCAAATACTGAAAATCGCCACTCAGTTTACAATACAGGTACACTATTGAAACCGCCGCAGAACCACCAAATTCGTAGAAAAAATTAGGGATGAGCACATCCCGCCAAGAAAAAACACTAAACTAGCCCACATACAAGTGGATGATTATTCGAAACAAACGGCTATAACATTGGTGGCGTCCATCCTCCTTGAGATCGATTAATATATGGACATAACGTCTCACTTGGCCTGGGCGAGCTCAGCGCGGATCTGCTTGGCAGCCTCAACCATGTTGGTGAGGGCAGGCTTGACCTCAGCATACTTGCGTGTCTTGAGACCGCAGTCAGGGTTCACCCACAGGATGTTGGTGTCGAGCACCGCGAGCATCTTGTTGACGCGGTCGGCAATTTCCTCCTTGGACGGGATCCTGGGGGAGTGGATGTCGTAGACACCGGGGCCGATGCCGGCACCGTACACGACGCCCTCGCGGAAGACGGAGAGGAGCTTCTCATCAGACCTTGAGTTCTCGATGGTGATCACGTCGGCATCCATATTGATGATGGATTGGATGATGTCGTTGAAGTTGGAGTAGCACATGTGGGTGTGGATCTGTCAACAGAATGTTGTTAGTTCAATGCAATAATCCAGAAGAATGGTAGATTCCTGCAAGTTCTGTGAAGCGTATTTACCTGGGTGGTGTCCTGGACACCGCAGTTGGTGATCCTGAAAGAGTGCACGGCCCAGTCCAAGTAGAAAGCGTGCTCAGACTTGCGGAGTGGCAGACCCTCTCTCAAAGCAGCCTCGTCAATTTGGATGACCTGCAAGGAACCATTTAGAAAAATAAGTATACTCATGTTGTACATGGGTCCTGCTGATTAAATGAGAAACTAATACAACAGTACCAACCTGGATACCGCCAGCCTCAAGATCCTCGACCTCCTTCTTGATTGCAAGAGCAATCTGGTAGCAAGTCTCAAACCTGAATAATACATGAAGCAACATGTGAGCCTCTAAATGATAGTGCTTAATGCATCCTGAAGGTTTTACATAAAAAAATTATGGAAGCTACTAACCTCGGTTGGTCATTTCTGACAAAAGACCAGTTAAGGATTGTGACAGGACCAGTCAACATTCCCTTCATTGGGCGAGCGGTCATGCTCTGTGCCATCTTGGACCAGAACACTGTCATGGGGTTGGGGCGGCTCACGTCACCATAGATAATCGGTGGCTTGACACACCTTGATCCATAAGATTGCACCCAACCATTGGCGGTGAATGCAAAACCGGAGAGCTGCTCACCGAAGTACTCAACCATATCGTTCCTCTGTAAAATACATATCAACTCAATTAAATGCAGAATCAAACATCGCAAAATATCAAAAAGAGATCAATGTTGCTCCAGAAAATAAATAATTTCATTTATCAAACAGGACACAAAGTTTGCTAACACTGAACACTAATAATACAAGGATGCTGACCTCAGGCTCTCCGTGCACAAGCACATCAATGTCAAGCTCTTCCTGGATCTTAACAACCTTGCTAATTTCCTCCTTGATGGCATTGGTGTAATCCTCCTCAGAGATCCTGAAACACATTCTTTTATGAGCAATATGCACAAATATAATTACTGAAGCATCAATATAAACTGTTACTCACTTCTTTGCCTTGTACTCACGGCGGACTCTCCTGAGCTCCACGGTCTGTGGGAATGAACCAATTGTAGTCGTGGGAAGGATCGGAAGGTTGAGCTTCTTCTGCTGCGCATCCAACCTAGCGCTAACGGTGGTGGCACGGCGGTGATCAGAGCCCTGAAGGGCACTAGCCTGTAAAAAATATATCGTTAAGACTTGGTACATGATATGTCAGCATGGAATTAGAATGTGCAGTTTTGAAGCAAAAGTTACTTACAGCCTTCTGGACCTCCTCATTTGTCACCCGTGGTGATGACCTTCTTGAGGCCAGAGCAGCAGCATTCGCTGCAAAGTAAGCCTGTAGATGATATTGTGTAGAAAGAGTCATTGTCTAAAAGATATTAAAATACCATGCTGGCATGCTCTACTCAAGAGGACTGTGAATGAAGGGTCTGGAAGTTCATAGTACCTCATCCTTTTGCCCAGCCAATGCCTTGGCAAGGGCGCTCACCTCAACCACCTTTTGGGCGGCAAAAGCAAGCCATGACTTAATCTCGTCATCAAGCTTGGTCTCGTTTACAAGGTCCACAGCAGTGTGCTGGAGTGAGCAGGAAGTCGATACCACAAGCTTGTCTGCACAAATTTCATTATTGGAAACTGCAGGTTGAAGCTGTAAGCTCATAATAATCGATACATAGCACAACATCCTTACCCTTCCCAACAATAGCCTCAAGAGACTGTAGAGTGCCGAGAGATGCAGCAAGATCATCAGCCCAAATGTTGCGTCCATCTACAACACCAGCGAAGAGGTACTTTCCAGCAGGGAAACCACTCTTGACAAGATCAAGAGTCTTGGTTCCACGATCAAGGTCAAAACCATAAGCAGTCACGCTGCTCAATGATGTAAGAGTCCTGAAGTAGCAAAGAACGTTAAGAGTGTTATCCCTACAAAAGTTTATAAAAGGAACGGATGGTATGAAAATGATAAACTGGCAGGGAAACCAAGCATACTTGTATGATTCTGCAGGAACATCAGCGAAGTATGTCTCAACAAGCACGTTCAATCCAGAAAGTGCTGACTCAAGTTCTGTGTAAGCTGCGGAGAATGCGGCCAATTGGTGAGATTCAAGGTCCTTGACAAGAGTGGGCTCATCAAACTGAATCCATGAAGCACCAGCTGCCTTCAACTCAGCAATAACCTCCCTGCAAACATCGCACACAAATTAGCAACAGAAGATTAGGGGCATAGTAGCCATTAACTCGTTTTATACTTACTTGTAGATAGGAAGGATGCTGCTAAGAAGGGAAAGAGGAGAGAATGACTTCTCTACACCCTTGGCAGCCTTTGAGAGCAACAAGTATGACACTGGACCAACAAGTATTGGCACGGTATCAACGCCAAGCTGCATCAGAAGTAAGTACACATTTTAAGACATACAATACAAGCACGTAGATAGAAATCCTTCAAAAGGAAACACACAGTTCATTTCCATGTGAACATCACAAGTAATCCTACTAACATCACAACTGACTCTCATCTTTGTTAATTAAAACTCTCTACATTCAAAATTTCAGAACCAAATCTTGTTTAGTCGATTAGTTGCAACAGAATATTACAAATGTACGCTATAGTTTTCGAAGTTGCTTAGTTGGTTTTCATTTACGACCAATTTGATAAGATGAGTGACAATGTTCCTACAACAAGGTAAAAAAAATGCACCTTAACTGACATTGCAGCTCCTTTACTAGTTCAAAACTATAAGAAAATACAGGTCATCACTAATATTACTTGATATTTGATTACAAACAACGACATCCTAAATTGATGATTACAAACAACGACATCCTAAATTGATCGTAAAATCAGGATGTGATAGCAACTCTTATATCTTATTCAAGAATAATAAGTAGACAAGCTAAATCAAGAGGGCATAATGAATAATTTCCTAAAATAGACAAAGCCAGCTAAAACATGATTAGAGTATCATACCGCCTTTGCCTCCTTGTATTCGTTGATAGCCTTGTGGGAAGAGTAGGAGAACTTGGTGGTAGGAGCCAATTCAGGGACAATAAAGTGGCTACAATAGTGACAAAGGTCTAGTTAGTAAAGACAGTGAATACAGAGTAAAGTAGTAAACTTCAACAGAAACAGGAGGACTTACTAGTTGGTGTCAAACCACTTGGTCATCTCCATAGCCGGGACAGTGGCGTTACCCCTAGCCATCGAGAAGTAGGTGCTCAAAGAGATCTCCCCTCCGGTCCAGGAGTAACGGTCTGGGACAGCGCCGAGCATGGTGGTGGTGTCAAGGACCTGGTCATAGTACGAGAAGGTGTTGCTGGGGATGTACTTGATCCCAGCATCAGCCATCTGCTTCCAGATGCTGGCCCTGAGGTCAGTGGCAACCTTCTCCAAATCCTCCGCGGCGCTCTTGCCATCCCAGAAAGACTCCAGGGCGAACTTGAGCTCCCTCTTGGGGCCCATGCGAGGGTATCCAACAATGTGGGACGCCATCTTTCTGTACAGAATAATAAAATTATGATCAGCTTGATTCACCACATCAATTCCGATGTTGAAATTGAGACTATTAACCTCTATGTTAAATTGTTTATTGAAAGATTGACACGATTTATAAACAACATACCCATTTTCTTTTAAATATGTATTAACAGAATGACTAGCAACAACATAGTACTCATATACTCATAAAACTAAATAACAAAATTAAGCAATTCTTTCGTTACACCATCAATTAAAAAATACCAGCCCTTGCAGGAAATCTAGGCATGAGACTGTACCTACCATCAGAATTGCAGGCATCTAAAAAGAAGAAAACTACAAAGCTGGACTAAATCTACAGGTTGGTAGGTTAGGTGAACCAAAGACCAACCACGAACATGGAGGGCCCAGGGGTGGGTACATACAGCCTAACAACAACTGGTGGGAGGCAGAGGCACTGTCACTCTCACTCCAGCAGCAAGCAGGTGGATCTTGGACACATACATAAGTGACAACCCACAAATCTAGCATAAAGTACACATTCCAAATTAAATGACACTTGATGCATGACCACTAGTAGCATAATTTTCAGATCCTATTAAACCAAACACGACCATGCATTAAATATATATATATATATACACACAAATAAAATTAACACAGCTGAATTAAACATACGAGATAAACCTCATAGTCAGATCTAGAACCCTGGCCACCCAAAAAAAAATACTGCATACATACCACCTATGTATAATAACTAAATCAGAAATTCGCGACGGACAGCGCCAGATCCCCTGATCCTAATCACCCCAAGCATCTTCCGCGCGCCCAGTTCCCTGGGCGAGATCGGATCTACCACCCGATCGACCCAGATCGAACTGCCCAAACAACAGACATCCGCTGAAGCAGAGCAACCCATTCCCGTGCCCCGGCACTCCACGCCAACTACACGGCAAAAACCACAAGGCGCGGATCGAGTACGAGACCGATCGGGGCTGTCCGGCGATCAACCGACAGTTAACTACAGAGATCGGTCAGAGCGCGCGCGGGCGCGCGGCTCGCTCGACGGCCGATCCGGCGGATCCAGGCGGCGGCGTCCGCGCGTGCGGGTCAGGGAGGAGCGCTGGCTTACCCTGGGTGCGCAGGCGGCGGCGGGGAGGGACGGCGGCGAGCGAGCGGACGGCGAGGAGGAGGAGGAGGGAGGACGGCGAGGTGGAGGGGTTTAGGGGTGTGCTTATTTATAACCGATTTCCTTTTTATCTTATTGGTTGGTGCCTGCGTGCGGTTGGTGAGATCTGGAGTGGATCTGGTGGTGCCAGTTTTTTTTTATTGTTACTAACCGATTTCCTTTTATCATCTCTATCTATTGTATTTTCATTTTTTATCTGTCCATTTTATTGCTTGAATGTGAAGATAGACTATGTGACGAATGTTCGGAATCTGGCTACAAGGAGCGAACGAGGCGGGTGGAGCGGGGGAGGAAGAGGTAGGGGCATCAGAAAATGGCAACAGCCACCCTCGTGAGGATCACCGGTGCCAAAAAGGTTGTTCTGCTGTTGTCGATGTCTCTCCCCTCCCCTCGACTTACGGAATTTGCATTGTGAGGTTGTGCACGCCACGCCTCTAAAGCGCAGGCCGGCGACGGCAATGGAGTATTGATCAGATATGGTGACACGATGGTGGTGGAGGAGAGGCGAAGCGAAAGATTAAAAAACAAAGGAGAGATGACGAGATGGCGACGGTAAGGAGGATAGGAGGTCTTGAGGCTGTTGAAGACGAAGGCGGCAGCGAAATACATGACGTAAAGAAAGAAGACAATAAAATAGGAGGAGGAGGCAGGCGACATTCTCATTGTAAGGGTATGGTATAGAGGAATGAGCACGAGTCTCTTTTTATTGTTGTTGTTGTTGGTGTCATTATGAATGAACGTTACTAGGATGATTGCGAGGTTCTCTGTGGGCTATTGCGTTTTACATTTTATTCCCTCAAAATATCGGTCACAATTAAATTCGGTAACAAATCACCGCAAATTATTAAAGTAAATATGTACCCTCCGGATGCAAGTTGTACGACGATTACGTGATGCATATGACCCCTTCGACATGCATGTAGGCTGTGTCATCAAACTCGGTCGATCATATGCACGATAAGTAATTGCATCAGATGCAATGCAATTATTGCTTTTACCACTGTGATCACTTTTAGTGCGTGTAAAAGTTGTTGTCAATGTCAAGTGTGAACCCTTGTGGGATGAGATGGCTCTACGTTGGCTCTACGCGACCTCGGAGGACCGGCGGCGACCTCGTATCGCGGTGGGCCTGCTCTCCAGCGGCTGCGCACTTGGCCCCGCCCCCGAGGCTACGGAGCGGCGATGCCCTGACGACATCCCCCGCACTGTATTACTCACGGCGAAGGGGAGCGCACTCGGTGCGGTTTCGCCTTCGGCTGCCGTGGTTCGAGGCAGATCGGGAGGATCCGCTGGAGTTCTAGCTCAAGCAGGTGACGCAGAGGGGAGAGGAAGCGCGAGATTAGCGGTGGATGATGGCGCTCCCAACTCCGGGAGGCCTGAAGAGAGATTCGCCGCCGCGGAGGACGGAGCCTCTACTTTACCCCTTTTGGGGAGTGAGGTCCGAGGATCTTCTGATCCGCCTCATCCAGTGGATGGATTCCTGCAGGGTGCTACCGTCCACGCAGATCCTCCAGGAGGTCATGGCGGCGGCTATACCCAAAGGGATCCAGGACACGGAATTGTAGGATTTCCGTCAATTTGCAGAGGTGGAGGATCAGGAGCTCATGGGGGGATTCTAGCTGCAGAAGCAGGACAACTCAAGCAGGCGGACCTAAAATTGAACAAACTATGGTGGTCTGCAAGCTTTACCACCGCTCTGAATATGAAGAAGATCACAGTTCATCTTGGATTCCTGATGTTGAGATCTGATGCTGCTCGTTTGGTGCTGATAGACGATTGTGGGGTTACTGTTGATGCTCGATGTCTACGACTTCGAGAGAAAATTTCAGAGGGAGATACAGTTGAATTCCCCTGCCATACAGCTCGTGTGGGATTGCCACTCTTCACTGCCCTGGAATCGAAGGTTTCGATACCCTCAATGATTCGGAGGCAGAATGGATGTTCTCGGAATTGGTGGTTTAAAATTTCACCTGCTCAAACCCGCCATGGCGCTAACTCTGGAAGTGTCGTTGCTAACTGGCAGAAGACGGGTCCAGAGCCAGGCCCATTTGATAGGAGAGAGGATAGCCCAAGTTCAGCCCATGGAGATGTCGTGAGAATTGCAAAACTTACTGATGTATCTGATACGGGTCAAACCCTAGCTTCGAGGTCATCGGAGAGAACTTACAAGGAGGTGCTCCTCTCGCCACCGCCACCATTGCCGCCGCCTCCACCGATTCCTGAGAGAAAAAGAAGAAAGTTCGGCGGAAAAAGAAGAAGAAGATGTCTGGATACGGAAAGGGCCGAGATGAAGACCGCAGAAGACGGGAGGAGCGAAACCGTGATCTGAGGATCGGAGGAGGAAGAAGAAACCCCTCTCCGCCAAGGACGGTTTACCAGAGGAAGCCTGTTCAGCCGTCAGCAGCAGCGAGCTCCTCTACGCCCCCTGCTCCCTCAAGTCAGGTTACAACTTACTCTGCCCCTGCTGGTATACCAGATCCCTCTATTGGCAAGAAGATAGTGTGCTACAAGTGCGAGGCTGATGGTCATAATTCTAAGGAGTGTTCGATGAAAGTTACTTGCATCATCTGTGAGAAAGAGAGTCACATTACAAAGAGATGTGTGTGGCCAAACCAACCTAAGCCAGTCATGCCGGCTGTTGGCCTGGCTGATCCTGACTTAGGGTTTTTCTCAGCGAAGCTCGGGAAAACAGAACAGAAGAGTAACAAACCCTCAACACTGGGCCTGGTAAAAGTAGTGAATGGGAAGCTGGATGCTAAGCAATTGCTTAGTGGGCTCAATAAGGAATTCCAGTGGCAGTGGGCTTGGAAGGTAGTTGAGAAAGGGGAGGATTTTGTAGTTCAATTCCCCTCCAATGACAGGCTTGATATGATGGTAGAGTTTGAAGAATTCAAATTGAAAGGCACCAATGCTTATGTGAAAGTAGTCAAGGTTGCAGACGATGTTGTCCCAATAGGCAGATTATACACAGTCTGGGCCAGGGCAGAAGGTGTTCCAAAAGAAATGAAGCATTACAAAGGTATTTGTGAAGTAGGCTCGCTGATTGGAGATGTCGATGATGTTGATATGCAAATTCTGGCTGACTTAGATATAGTCAGATTCCAGGTAGCGGTCAGGTCAGTCAAAATGTTCCCAATGGTGAAAGAATTTGCAGTCAAACCATGGTTCTATCATATATCTTTCTCCATTGAGAAGATTATTGAGGAAGGCACCATGGATGATAGTGGTAACAACGACAAGCAAATAGGCAAGATTGATGGGAATTTAGAGAAGCAAAAAGATGAAGAAGAGGAGGCCAGAGCGTCCAAAAAGCTTAAGGCAGTTGATACGGTTGAGCAAGGACTTCTACAGGGGCAGATGGGAGAAGCCTCTGTTTCCTCAGCTGCCATAAAATCTGATCTGAGGGCTGCTATGACTAAAGAGGTCACTACCCTGGGAACTGGAAAAGTGGCACACACAGTGGCTCTGGAGAAAACTGAAATCAATACACAACAACTGCAACACAGTGAAAACAGGGGGTTCCTACAAGAAGAAGCAATGAAGGAAAAGAGGGATACAAGCAATGAAGTGGAGATGGCCGAGAACAAAGAAGATGATGAAGAGGAGGAAGAATTGGTGGATTATGAAGACAGTCAGGAAAAACCCACAGAAGAAAGGGGTAGCAAAGAAGATGACCTCCCTGATTCTGAAGATTCATTTGCTGACAAGGTCTCTCAGATAATTGGGGGAAAACCTGGGAACTCGACATTTGAGAACAAAGACAAAGCTGCCCAATCAGATGGAAGTTTCATTCCTCGAAGATGTGACAGGCACAAGGATAAAGAAGATGCAGACATCACGGAACTGGCAATGAAGAGGACGGCTAGCAAAAACACCATTGAAGGTAACATAATCCCCACGGTTCTCAATTCTTCTGTTTCCTTCCTTATCAATTTATCTTCTGAAATAGGTGTTAGAGATAACCTGAATCCTGATAGTATAAGTGATATCGTGGATGTAATACAAGCACTAGAGGAAACCAGAAAAGAGTTGTTTGAGGAAAGAAAAAAGGACAAAAATATGCAGGAACCTACTGGCACTTCCATGTTCACTCAAATGACAGAGGAAGTCGCTGAACTGGCTTCTGATAGTGACGACGAAAATATGGAAGTTTTACATACTAGCCCGAGTAGGGTTCAGTTAAGTAAAACTAAAAAATCAAATATCAAGCTATGCTCCCTTGTTTCTGGGGTTGAGTTAGCAAAAAAAGGGGGAGAGCCCCAAAACGGAAATGATAGGTTGCTTTGCGAATATCAGGGGAGTGGACCACCCTGATAAACAAAGGTTCCTTTGCGATACCATTAGAGAAGAAGGAGTTCACTTCATTGGGCTCTGTGAGACCATAAAAAGTGACTTTCCCAAATCTTGGTTTGACAAAATTTCAGGCAATAGAAATTTTGCTTGGCATCATGTACCGGCAGTTGGAAGATCCGGAGGGATTCTTCTGGGTGTCGATACTGATTTATATGTCGTTTTAAATAAAGAGGCTGGAAACCATTTTGTAAGAATGCTACTGCAGGATAAAACTTCCCAGTTTAAATGGCATCTTGCAATGGTGTATGGCCCTGCTCAACCTGAGGGCAAGGAATTATTCCTTGCAGAACTAGCTCAGATGTTCAGCAGTTGCTCTGGAGCGTGTGTCATTGGTGGTGATTTCAATATCATCAGGAAAACCAGTGAGAAAAATAAACCATGTATTTTACCAAAATGGAGTCATCTATTTAATTCCATTATCGAAATTAATGGATTAAAAGAGTTACCTCTTATTGGTAGATTATATACTTGGTCCAACAACCAAGCTGATCCTACCTTTGAGAAATTAGACAGAGTTCTAGTTTCTCCTTAATGGAATATAGCTTTTCCACTTGCCACTGTCACGGGATTGAGCAGAGATGTTTTTGACCATGTACCCCTGATGCTGTCGTGTGGTTCTCCTCCTCCACATGTTAGCTCATTCAGATATGAAGCTTGTTGGGCAGAGAGAGAAGGTTTTCATGATCTGGTTAAGAATAGTTGGGGAGGCAGTACGTTTTGTAAACATGATATTGATAAGTGGCAAGAAAAAGAACGTCGCCTGAGAAGGCATGTTAAAGGTTGGCACATTAATGTTGAATGTGCATACAAAAAGGAAAGAAAAAAATCCTTGCCAGGCTTGATGTGTTAGATAAAATGGCAGAAACCATTGCGCTAAGTGTACAGGAACGAGAAGAACAAACAAGCTTACAGAAACGGCTGAAGAAATTGCTCAGAGATGAGGAAATCAAATGGAAACAAAGAGCTAAGGAGAAGGACATCAAAGAAGGACATGGTAACACTAAGTACTTCCATCTCAAAGCTAGTGGAAGGAAAAAGAAAACACACATCTCTATGCTTCAATACAATGGGGCAGACATTATGGGAGATGACTGTTTGCTTAAACATGCCACTGAATATTACAAAACCTTGTTTGGTCAGTCAACAAGAAGTTCCCTCCGTTTGGATGGGATACCTAGCAGTTGTTTAGACGCAGAAGATATCCAAATGTTAACTGCACCTTTCAGCATGGAAGAAGTGAGAGGAGTGGTATTTAGCTTAAAACACTACAAGTCAGCCGGGCCAGATGGTTTGCCAGCAGAATTTTATCAGGTGTTTTGGGAAGATATCAAAAATGACTTGCTTGAAATGTTTCAGCCTTTCATGAAGGGAAGCTAGACATAGAAAGGTTGAACCATGGAATTATTACTCTAATTCCTAAAGTTCCAGATGCAAAAATTATTCAAAAGTACAGACCTATCTATTTGCTAAATGTTAGTTACAAAATACTGACAAAAACTTTGGCAAACAGATTAGGTAAGGTGATACACAAAGTTATTGCAGATACTCAGACAGCCTTCATTAAAGACAGATTTATCATGGAAGGGATAGTTCTTCTCCATGAAACTATCCACGAGATTCAGCACAAGAAGCAGTTGGGTGTCTTGCTGAAAATCGATTTTGAGAAAGCATACGATAAGGTCAACTGGAGCTTTTTGTATCAGATGATGCAAACGAAAGGCTTTGGTGATCTATTCTCAAATTGGATTATGAAAACTATCAGGGGAGGAAGAGTTGCAGTTAAAGTAAATGACCATATTGGTCCATACTTTCCAACATACTCAGGAGTCAGGCAAGGAGATCCCTTGGCACCATTACTCTTCGATATTGTTGGGGACGGCTTAGCAATGATGGTCAATCAAGCTAAAAGCCGAGGTGTGCTCACTGGCTTGGTGCCGCATCTTGTGGACAATGGTGTGGCCATCTTACAGTACGCTGACGACACGATTTTGCTGATGGAAGATAGCTTGGAGAGTGCTAGGAACATGAAATTTGTGATGTGCTTGTTTGAGCAGATGTCCAGGTTGAAGATAAATTTTCACAAAAGTGAGATATACTGTTTGGGTGAAGCTAAAGCTAGGGAAACAGCATATAGTGAGATTTTCACTTGTGTTGCTGCTTCTCTTCCCATGAAATATCTGGGGATGCCAGTTGATGAAAAAAGACTGGCTATCTCTCAATGGGGGCCGATAGACGACAGATTTGCAACCAAACTCTCGGGTTGGAAAGGAAAACTTCTTTCATCCGGCGATAGGGTTACTTTGGTTAATGCATGTCTCTCTAGTCTAACCTTTTACATGTTATCCTTTCTGGAGGCTCCAAAAAAGGCTCTCCGAAAATGGGATATACATAGAAAAAGGATGGTTTGGATGGAAGAAGAAGACAAAAAGAAATACCACCTGGTGGATTGGGACACGGTGTGCCTCCCAAAGGACTGTGGGGGACTTGGAATTCTAGATCTTGAAACAATGAACACAAGCTTGCTTTGCAAATGGCTTTGGAAACTGGAGAATTCGGAAGGAACGTGGCAGCAGATGATAAGTAAGAAGTACTTACACAAGAAGGTTCTCTCTCAGATTGAAGCAGGCCCTGGTAATTCGCACTTTTGGCAGGGGTTGGTGAAAGTAAACAAGGTATTTCAGCAGTATGTCAGACGTATCATGAACAATGGAAAGAAAACTTTGTTCTGGACAGATGGTTGGGATAATGGTGTTTCTCTAGCAGCTCGGTTTCCCCGTCTCTACAACCTCTCCTTTGATAAAAGCACTACAGTTAGTGAGATCAAAAGAAGAGGGGTGTGGACACTGAAGTTCAGGAGAACGTTGTGGGGGGAGCTGGCGGTTCAGTTCAGGGAGGTAGTCGACTTGGTCGATTCCATCCATCTGAATGATGAGCCAGACAGAATTGCGTGGACAATTGGTAGCTCAGGTAAATTCAAAGTTAGTGATCTTTACTTACACTTGCGAGCTGGGGGGATTTTTCCCTACAAGTTCCTGTGGAAGGTGAGGATGCCACTGAAAGTAAAGATATTCGTTTGGCTATGCATTAAGAATCGGATTCTGACGAAGGATAATTTGCTTAAGAGGGGTTGGACTGGAAACACGCAGTGCCACTTCTGTGGGCAAGATGAATCTATGGATCATCTGCTCTTTGAGTGTCGATTAGCCAAGCTGGCTTGGAGAATTGTTGGATGCGCTCTTAATTTGCTGAGATTACCGATCAGCGTGATGGATATGATGGGGAATTGGTTAAATACCTTCCCAGCTTCATTCCGAGACCTGGTTATGATAGGTGCTGCACTGTCTGCTGGACAGTTTGGAAGACTAGGAACGAAGCTTGTTTTCAGAAAAAAAATCCTACTGATCCAGCAGGTGTTATCTATAAAATCTGTAATTTGTTGAATGATTGGGCTCTTCTGCAGAAAAGCCACGGACGAGGAGAACTTGAAGCAGGGGTGCTGAAGATCCAGCTGGTGTTGCGAGAAGCTTTCTCAAGGGCGCACGGATGGAACGTTCTACCCTGTTTATCAGCGTAATTTGAACGAAAAAATGCTCTGTTTCCTCCCTGCGTGGAGTGGTTTGTGGCTTGTAGGGAGTTTTCCTGCCAGCTTGGTGTTTTGGAAAGCTCCTAGGCCTGTAGGGTGGGAAAAACAGAATTCCCTCACCCCCTGGTTTTTATTTCCTGTTGTCTTTTCTTTTACTTGTTGTAAGAACTGGCGGTTTCTTTATATGAAATCGACGAGGGGATCGTTTAGTCACAAAAAATGTCAAGTGGAAGATCAACGTAAACTAGGCTGGTTAACTTCAGCAACCAAGCATCATCATCACACATGACACGCTTTCACCCACTTTTGTGAATGCTTGCCTAGATCGAACCAACCTATATGTTGAGAACACCTTTAACCTCGGGTTTTTTTCTCGCGGAGAACAATAATTTAATCTTGACCGACCGTGGTTTATATCTCCTTACTTTATTCTGAAAAAGAAAAGAACAGCTCGATCTGACTGTCCAATGCTCTTGCATTTTTGCTTAATTACACATTGCATCATGGGGAGCATTTGCTTAGTGATCTTACTAAGTCATCAGTGTACAAGCTGTACGCCTATTATCATTTGTGTTAGCTGGGATTTGCGCATCTTTTAGTATTAGAAAATAGAAAGAGAACTTATTATTTGTGGGATACGATAGTCCACCCAGGCCAAGCCAATTGTGTTGCCACCGAAAGAAGATACTTTTTAGAAAGTTTTTGCCTCTCTTTCACGGGCATGAATGATGAAGCATGGCAACGATATACTTAAGCAGAGCAGAGCACAGCACTACTTTTCAGTACCAATAATACGTACCGTTCCTACAGTACTACCGAAACATGTGGCATATACCTTTTAATGCTAACAGTGCTTACCAATTTTACCGACATAAATATTGTAGTATTGAAACCACCGACAGATAGTACTCGCTGCGTTTCTAAATAAGCACATTTTGTCTACATACAGGGTAAAATGAGTGTAGATACACATTAAAAGTTGTCTAAATATATTTGTATACATGCTAACATGGACAAAAGCTAAAACATATATTTATTGAGCTCTTTTACGGTGATTGGGACGGTACCCGTGGTTCCGTCGGTACCGACGAGTATGATTTCTTCTAACCGTTGATTATGACATGATTTGTTTTAGCCGTCGATTAAAACACCATCAAGTCCACCGTTCCTTTCCCTGTTCCAAACCAATCGTTTTTATTTAGACAAAACAATCGCTCATCTAGTCCAGCCGTCGCGCCGCCGGCGCCGACTAGGGCAGCGGCCGCCGACGTCAAGGTATCTCCTTTCACTCACCGGGTTTGCGGCAACAGGGAAGCAGAACGCCCACCTTCCTCCATCAGTAGGCACGCGGCGAGAGGGCCGTTGCAGCCCACAGCCTGTTGGGGATTTTGGTGGTGAGCGCCGGGGGCCTCGTTGGCTCGGCGAGCGGCGGCGACGTGGCAGACGGGTAGGATCAACTGTTATAGCAGGATCCACTGCGAGCCGATCGTCGAGGCTAAATTGTTCTTCATGCAGCCAGCAGATTTCCTTATCGTTTAATGAGGGAGGAGGACAATGGATAGTTGCAGGCCAGTGCTCAACGTCAGCTGCTAGCAGATGTGCTGCCTTCCATGACCATGCTCTGATGGGAGTATCATTTTACTGAGATATCTGTGGCTTAATTTTAGTGCTTAACGTCATAGGCTGCTCAAGCAGTCCAGCATGTAATCTGAGTAGAATGTCAACAGAAATCCATGAGACCCGTCAGAGTTAACTTAACCTGAGCCTGCCGTGCCACTTGGGTTCTGTTCTCATTTTGGTCTTCTGTACAGTTAGCCGGTTTAGAGGCTGAACTTCACTATCCATGCAATAGGTACGAATGTGAATACATGAGCGAACTAGCTTTGCTCAATTTTGATTATCTTTATTTAAGCAAGTTAAGTTAAGATGGGTAACCATGTGTGATTGTAGCTGATTGTACGGACGCACACTATTCAAATCAAGAACAGTTCTCAAGCTTAACTGGATAAAAAAAAGAGCCAGGGGATCTACGAAAACCTCCATTTAACTTCACGAAGAGCTGAATTGTGATTCTCAACACACTATTCAATCAGAGTATTGTTAATTGTAATTGGGAATTGACCGAACTACTTCTGTATTGAACACGAAGATGAATATACACGTGAGTTACATGGGCTGGGCCCTCTAGACTATGGGCCTAAATACACTTAACACCCCCCCCCCCCCTCAAACTTAAGGTGGATCAGGAACATCGGAGACACTAAGTTTGAGAATATGAAATCTATGTTGATCTCGAGTTTAAGCCTTTGTGAAGAAATCTGCAACTTGAAGCTCTGATGGAACATACTGGAGCTTAATAGTAGATTGCTGACAATGAGATCGAGTGAAAGATGCATCCACACCAATGTGTTTAGTCAGCTCATGTCTTACAGGATCATTAGCAATTTGAATAGCAGCAGTGCTGTCACAAAGAAGAGGTGTAGGTGTAGGACATGAAACCCCAAGATCAGCCAATAACCAGCGAAGCCACACAATCTCTGATGTAGTAGTAGAAAGAGCCCTAAGCTCAGCCTCAGCGCTAGAGCGAGACACAGCAGTTTGCTTCTTTGATTTCCATGCAATGAGAGATGTTCCAAGAAATATGCAATAACCAGTGACTGAACGTCGATCGACGGGATCACTCGCCCAAGTGGAATCAGAATAAGCATGAAGTTGAAGCTGACTTGAGTTAGCATAGAACAGGCGGCGAGATGTAGTGCCCCTTAAATATCGAAGCACTCGAAGTAGATGGCCATAATGTACCGAGGTGGGAGCACTCACAAATTGGCTGAGAATATGAACTGCATGTGCAATATCAGGTCTTGTTACTGTGAGATACACTAGACTGCCAACAATATGACGATATCGAGAGGAATCCTCAAGGGGAGTTCCATCGGTAGGACGCAATTGCAAATGAAGTTCCATGGGTGTAGTAGCAATGCATGTGTTAGTGAGGCCAGAGCGCAAAATCAAATCCCGAGTGTACCTTTGTTGAGAGATATAGTAACCATCATCTGTGTGTTGGACCTCAATTCCGAGAAAGTAACTGAGGGACCCCAAATCTGACATCTTGAATTGCTCACTCAACTTTTTCTTGACAAAGGAAATATATCGAACATCATCTCCTGTGATCAGCATATCATCTACATAGAGTAGAAGCAAAGTACGCCCACGCTCTGATGTATGAATGAAGAGAGCTGGGTCATGCTCACTAGGAGAAAAGCCAGCAGCTTGAACCACAGAGCTGAAACGCTCAAACCAAGCACGAGGAGCTTGCTTGAGCCCATAAAGAGCCTTCCGAAGGCGACACACATGACCCGGTGGGGCCTCAACACCTAGAGGTGGCTGCATATATACTTCCTCCTGTAGGTCACCATGAAGGAAAGCATTCTTTACATCCATTTGAGAGATTTGCCAAGACCGAGCAGCAGCCACAGCAATTAGAGTGCGAACAGACGTCATGTGAGCAACTGGAGCAAAAGTCTCATCATAATCTCTCCCATGAGCTTGTTGAAAACCTCTAGCAATAAGACGAGCCTTGTAGCGCTCCACAGAACCATCAGACTTGATTTTCACCTTGTATACCCATTTGCAGGTGATAGGGGTTGATCGAGGAGGCAGTGGTACCATATCCCATGTACCGGTACTTTCTAAGGCAGCAATCTCCTCAGACATAGCTAACTGCCACTCAGGGAACACAACAACCTCTTGATAACTAATTGGCTCACAGACTACCCCCACACTGAAATCATTTCTATATCTGCTTGGAAGCTCAAGAGTGTCGCGATGGCGAAGAGCATACCTGCTTGTCTGAGGGGATTCGTCGGTGCAAGGATCAATAGTACTAGTAGGAGGAGATGACTGAGAATTAGATGATACTCTAGGACGTCGACTATAGTGAAAAGGAAAAGAATCTCTAAGTGGTGGATCTGGTGGAGGTGATGAGGAAGGAGAGGGTGAAGGTGGTAAGGTTGGAGAGGAATGATCAGCGTCTGGCTCATCTGAGGAGAAGATAGGTGGAAGTGAAAGAAAAGAAGTGGACTCTAAGGTGGTGGAGGATGATGGAATAGTGGAGGAGGAATAGAAGAAAGGTTGATCCTCATTGAAACTGACATCACGAGAAAAACGAATACGACGAGCCGAAGGATCATAACAACGATAACCCTTATGCTCAAGACTATATCCAAGAAAAACACATTCAACAGATTGTGCAGTTAACTTGGTACGCTCACGGGGTGCTAGCAGAACATAACAAGTACAACCAAAAACACGAAGATGGTCATACTTGGGAACAGAACCAAACAAAACCTCACCAGGACATTTGCCCTGAAGACGTGAGGAAGGCTGGATATTTATGAGATACACTGCCGTGGAAATAGCTTCACCCCAGAAATGAGTAGGCACAAAAGAGGAAATCAGGAGAGTACGAGCTGTCTCAATAATATGGCGATGCTTACGCTCAGAAACACCATTCTGAGCATGAGCACCAGGACAAGAGAGATGAGGAAGGGTACCCTCGGAAGAAAGAAACTCACGAAAAACTGCAGATAGATACTCTCCCCCTGAGTCAGAACGGAAAACACGAATATCACTAGAAAACCGAGTGTGTACCATGCGTGCAAAAGCCTGATATATGGAAAACAGTTGGGAACGATGTTTCATAAAATAGACCCAAGTATATCGAGAGTGATCATCAACAAATATGACATAATGTTTGTGACCACCTTTTGAGACAAAGGGAGAAGGGCCCCATACATCAGAGTGCACCAAATCGAAAGGACGACTAGAACAAGTAGTGCTAGAAGGATATGGAAGTTGTATTTGTTTCCCCAGTTTACAACCCTTGCAATGGAAATCCACATCCACACGAACACGGCCCAAAACACCCTGCCGAACAAGATCAGATAGACGAGAACCACATAGATGACCTAACCGATGATGCCATTGGGCAAAAGGCAACAAAGGAGTGGATCTCGATATTGATGCACTAGAG
Source organism: Poa pratensis (assembly GCA_947311845.1). Lineage (NCBI taxonomy): Eukaryota > Viridiplantae > Streptophyta > Magnoliopsida > Poales > Poaceae > Poa > Poa pratensis. Next base: position 4,107,150 of record CAMZMU010000041.1, on the reverse strand, counting down.
GGAAGAACAGACGATGCGGAAGTTGAGGGGAGATGCAGTGCGTCAAGCTCGTAGAGAGATGTGGATCCTCTACGACGACGACCAGTACCAATGATCTTCCCGCTGCGACGATCTTGTACATAACAAGAGATGTCATCAAATCCAACAAAATAATTTCTATCAGTCAACTGACCAACGGACATAAGGTTCATTGAGAGCTTAGGGGCCAAGGATACATCTGAAACTGCAAACTGAGAGGTAGAAAGTGTCACTTTATGAGTGACCTTGCATGGAGTGCCATCGGCGGTATGAACACAAATATTGTCTGCTACAGGTGGTCATGATGTAAGGCATGAGCTGTCGGATGTCACATGGAAAGAAGCACCAGAGTCTAGCACCCAAGGAATGACAGCACCTGAAACTGAGCACGATGGAACAGGACATCCAACGGATCCATCAGCTGAGGCTTGTAGTTGTTGCAGCTTGGACTCAAGATTTCCTAACTGATTCTGAATTTCACTTAGCTGAGTTGCAAAAGATTTCAAAACACCAGAGGGAGGTGAAAGAGCATGACACCAGGCAGGTCTAGGATCAAGCAGACCATCGGAATTCATAATGTATATCCGCAGCTATAACAGTCGATAACTTCAGCAGGCGGCAAGCAGTTAGACAACAGCAGCACAAACTACTAAAATTACTAAAATCCGGATTCAGATCCGGAAAAATCTGGAACTGGTACTGGAACAATCCGGATTCAGGTCCGGAAAAATCTGGGACTGACACCGGAAAAAAAATCCGGAAAGAAATCCGGGTCACTTCCGGGCGAGTCCAGGGGCTAGAAGTCGTTCCGGAATAAAATCCGGAAAATTCCGGGATGTGTACCGGAGAAGTCAACACACTCACAGAAGAGGAGATGCGATGCGGAGCTGGATGCGGAGCTCGATGCGTCGGTGCTGGAGTGCGACGCGACGAGGAAGAGGGAGATGGGCGAGGCTGGCGAGGTGGCGGGTCAGCCGATCGCGGTTGGCGGCGCGAGATGTAGTGCGCGACGGAGATGCACGCCGGCGAGGACGGCGACGGAGATGGGCGGAGCCGCGGAGATGGCGATGGAGACGGCCGGTGATCCCGCCGGAGTCAGCACGCCGGCGAGGACGGCGACGGAGACGGGGCACCGGAGTCAGCGACGGTAAGCTCTGATACCATGTTAATTGTAATTGGGAATTGACCGAACTACTTCTGTATTGAACACGAAGATGAATATACACGTGAGTTACATGGGCTGGGCCCTCTAGACTATGGGCCTAAATACACTTAACAAGTATACAGAGTTACAGAACGTGGGCATAACCGCACGTAGTGGAGCTGATCCTAAAGATCAGGAGCTATCCTATGACTAGGAGAAGTAGTTTGATCACAGATAATTTCTATTCATCAAACACTACAAGTTCTCAAGTGAAGTCCAGACTCGAATTGTACTCAAGAACCATTACACACCATCACGGTTCTTAAGTTCTCTATGCGTTTGGAATGATTATGTTCTCATCGCCGCCGCCAAGAGTCAATGCCTTCTTGGGATGTTAATTAAGTGCAGGTTGCTTCGTGGTGCAATGACCCATCGTCATCGAAGTCCCTCTCACGCCTATCGTTACACTCCAATGACTATGTACTGCTCATATTGATCCTGTACAAAATCATAGAAAGGTATAAAGATCAACGTATAAATATCATGTAGTCAAAAATCTTGATAAAATATGTACAAGTTTGGCAATATAAGCAAATTGTCACTATCCTGAAATACATTTCAAAAACAGTTCGCCACCAAGGCTATCGCTGGAGTTGGCTATCGCTGCAGTTGGCTTTTATACTTTCTTGTTTTCATGAATCGATATACAAGTAATGCTCCAATTCGCAAAAAAAGAAGTAAGGCTCCAATTCTTGTTGAAGGTGAATTGTACTGTACGGGTGTATATTCCATTATTGCTTATACCAATTCTCAACTTAAAGCAGTTTCACAAGTGTATTTGTATGATTGTCACCGAACAAGTTATAAAGACAAACTTCACTGGAGACATGTGAACTGAATTATCAAACAATGCATGCCACTATGTATAAAGTTAGTGCTAATTACCAATGATTTCCTCACTGTTCTAACTGATTATCAGTCCAAATTCCCCTCTCCCATTCGAGGGAAGATACCAGAATCGACATGAGAATGTATATATTGTCAACTATGAACCATAAAAAGTAACTTCAGATAAGCTACTCTCGAGAATGTATTGTCAACTCAGGTAGCTTGCGCCATAACGATAGTCATTGCAATGTACTCCTACTCCAAACACGCTACTAAGCAAGGATGTGCTCGGCACATAGCAATCATCAAGGACCAAGATTTCCTTCTGTTTTCTTATTAGGCACTAAACACAATTATTCAAAGGAAAATAGGAATACCAACTGCATTTATTCTCAGAATTCTTAAGCTCACGCGAATTCAGTTCTAAGTTAAGAACGTCCTTCACTCTGAATCTTCACCGTTCGAACCAATGAGGGAGCCAACTAGCTGAATAGCAATCACCCCATCCCAGAAGAAACTCACTCTCTCAGTGAGACGGTAAGTGGGAAGGGACATAATCAGGCTCACACAGGTTTCCATGTACAAAGACAGTAATTTACAATTGCATTCATGCCACCGGTTAGGCTAGTAACATGAGATGCTAAATTCATAGAGTATCAGTGGAAACCTGACATCAGTGATCAGTCATTGCACAGATATGCAAACTGCAATGTTTCAGTAATTGGTTTCTCATACTCTTTGGCCTAAGATTTTACCAAATTGATGCTAGGTGATGCCACAGAGTTCATACCTTAATAGTAATATCCTCTGTTTCATCAGAAACTATGCTCCTCAGCAAGGTCACCGCTGCCCGCTGGCCCTCAACGACCGCCGCCGATTTCTGGCATCAGCTGGACTCCGCCGGACATAGGTGTACGTGTACTTGCACGATGAGCCTCCCGAGGCGTTCCTCAGATCAAGCGCCGACACGGCTCTCCCAGGACGCAGCCGTGGTAGGCCAGGTCTTAGTTGGGCGGCTACTCGCCGCGGAGGATCCGCCTTCTGCCGGCTATGTGGTGCCTCCCTTCTCCTTCCTCGAAAAGCGCCGGCGCCAAGCCGCGTTCCTCACCGCCGATCCGGGCAGAGCCGATGCCCCAACGCCCATCCTCCTTCCCTGGCCTTCCTCCCCTAGCGCTAGCGGCCGGCTCCGTCGTCCCGCTCGGCGGCGATTAGCGGCGTGATAGAACTGACCGGGGAGAGGGAAAAATAGAGGTCGAAGTTAACAATGTGCCCCCTAATTACGGGTGGCAATATATTTTACATTTAAATAAAATAAGAAAAAATAATTACAGATAATGGTTCCACATAATTTGGTACCGGTCCCACGTAATTCCGGTACCGGTCCCACACAATTTTCGGTTCCGCGGAACCCGTCGGTTCCGTCAGTCTGGTTCCGACTAGTTTAACACTGTTAGATCACGGTGGATGGACGGTTATTAAAAATGCCAATCACCCTAAAACTTGTAATATTTAGAAGGGAGGGAGTAGTATATGAACTGTCCTTTTTTCGGTTGTTGCCAAAATAAGCACAATAGTCCTTTACTCTCTCTGTTTTTAAATATATAAGATGTTACACATGTTGATTAAACTCACTAAAATAAAAGGAAATACTTATTAAAATATGTCTAGATACATGTGATATGAAAAGTGGCTAAAACATGGAGGGAATATGATTGCATCGAAAAAATATGTACTGTGGGTTAAAATTGGTGACAGTAATAGATATACTCATGTTTAACAACATGAACCTCAGCTAAATAGCAGAGTGGAATCAAAGAAAAGTAACTGAAAATGACGTGCATATGTATGAGGGGCGGGCGTGTAGACCATACACTGATATACAAAATTATCGACGCTTTGGGGTTGGTGGGATAGTGGCAGCTCACTTGCACTGTTCTCTTGATCGTTTGATGAGCGCATGCATGTTTTTCGTTGATGTGTATATGTATTCATTTTTTTTCTCAAACGTTTTTTGTTTTAATAGCCCGTCGGTGCATATTGGTGAAAGCCCTTGACCATTTCGATCTCGGCAATGGCAGCGCTTTGTACATTAATTGTTCAATCAGAAAAATGGAATAAGTTTTCCAAAGCAAAAAACAAAGGAATTTTACAATGCACTCAAAAATCTCTTGTACGTTCCTATCCCTGAGAACAAGTGAAAAAACACAAGTTGCATAATAATGTCAATCTAATCTTTAGCTTCCATTTGATTTTTAAATGTTTGTTGTGGTTTTGGCAGAAATCTTATGTTTTACACATGGAATCTTATCATTTTCTTACGTTATTATCTATTTCCGCGTTTCCAGTGCACGCTGCTCCAAATTTCTGTTTACAAAATCTACAAATAAATTCTTCAAGAGGAGGAAATTTAAGACCATTTATTCGATGAAGAAAAGGACAGAGGCTCAGTGAGTGGTAGCTGACTGTGCGGACACGTGTGACATGCATGATTGCTAGCCGAGCTGCCTTTATGGTGCAGCAAAAACATACGTTCATGGTCCACCAGACGTGTCAGATATTTTCTTGGCTATGGCTGTTCTAGGTTCAAAAGGGCACCACAGCATCGGTTTTGTTTTTGGAATCTCGATCGGGGTTCGGTGTTTGTTACTGGGATTCAAAAAAAAAAAACACCGGACAGTACAAAACAATTCAATGAAAACGAAAATTACAACGAGATTTTTGAGATGCCCTTCATCTTCAACCTCTAGACTGTGTCGACGGCGCGCCGCCGCTGCCGCTCCTCCCGTTGTTCGTTGCGGACGGGAAGTCGCCGAACGGGTCAAAAAGACCCCATCCGTCCCAGAGTTGAAGAAGGATGAACCGCCGATGAAGCTCCATGACTATCCCAAGATCGCCACCGCCAGAAGAAGTTCTTGAGAACCACACCACTCTCACGGGCTTCTCGACGTTGCCGCCGAGATGGGACTGAACCCGGGGAGACATTATTGTAAGAAGCGTCGTCGCCACCACGAAAACGGCGCCCCAACAAACCTGGACACTAAAACCTAAAAAGACGGAGCCCTCCCGCTGACGAGCACCGAGATCCACCGCGACTCCATGGCCTGGAGGCCACAGAGGCAGGGCAGACCTGCGGCGGCGCGACGGGAGGCTGGCTGAGGCGGTCACGTGGGGTGAGATCAGATCCGAGTAGAACGGAAACCAAAATCTCATATGTTGATACAAGAATACAACATGGATGATAGCATGGGCAAATACATGGTATAGTCAGAGGCTGGGAATGTCATGAAAATGTTGGATATATGGCCAAAAGGCAATGTATTTATACACGTGACAATGTATTTATACATATCGCGCTATTTGACACCCAGGGTGTAGAATAAGTTATTCTACACCCACCCCGTATCTTCTGAACCATAAATGATTTTTACGTCCCATAAATTTTGTATTACGTCGTAAGTCATAGAGAGCATAAGAAAATATTAACATGGCATAAAAAAAATATTTACGCGGCGTTAATTTTTTTACAAAAATGCACATTTTTATGTTGTTTTTATGAGTTTTACGTTATTTTCACATATATTTTGCAATTTTATGTCAATTTTTTCTGTTATAGGTGAACATGAACGTAAATATGTATATATGTAACCCAATTTTTTATGTGATGACGTAAAAAAAATCGTGGGTGCAAATAACTATTCTGCACCCTGGGTGCTAAATAGGGTTTCTACATATATATATATATCTGATTCATATATTATTGATTCGTATTCTCTATGCTATAACTGCAGTGATTTCTAAATGCGTAAATTAGGAAAAAGCTCACATGCACGTGTAGAGAATATGAACACGTAAAATGTACCCTAGTTCTTTTACGGACTAATTCTTGAATGCTAGATGACGCGGCTTTTCCTAGTCATGGACATAGAGTTTATGTCAGCATCAAGGATGGCATATTATTGGATAATAATATGGCTAGATCACCCAAGTGTTGGTATGCTAAGAGATTCTGTTAAGTAGTCTTTTTGTACTTAGCTTTATCACAGAAAGGTTGTTGTATAACATGTCCGTGTAACCATGAGGTTATTGGGGTCATGCATACTGGAAGAGTTATTTTGGTGCTGTTAACCGTCACGGCCGTAACAGGGTGATCATAAAGGCAGTTACTGGGTGGCTTTAAGGTGTGTGTATCCTAATGTTCTGAGATGGGAAATTACTCCTCTAGGTTAAGAGAGATACGTCCAAGGCTCACTCAGTATTATAACAGTATCAAATATGTTCTGCAGACAATGCACGATAAAGTTACACTGTGTGAGATATCATAATACGTCAACGAGTAAATGGAACTTGCCGGTAACGAGATAGACAAAGATGATGTGAATCAATCCTTGATTGATTCATGGTATCATCACAGATCTATATCTCGGGTGAAGTTCAGTATCGAAAGTAATGGGATTGATATATGATAATCAACAGGTTCAACAGTAGAGTTATTCGCATAACGATAGCAGCTACACAGGACGTCTTTGGAACTGTCACTGGCCGGTGATTGGTTGATGCCCAACCAATTATAGCTACCCGTTATCGAACATGTAGGGTGGACACACTTAAACTAGGATTGATTAGTTGTGTATTATGGTTGGTCTAGAACATGGAGAGAGTATCACCGGCATGGTGCTTGCGTAATAGATATACCTTATCAAGAGAGAAAGTTTGTGATAGAAGTTACTATCACGGTCGGATTTATTCCGAGGGTTTATATGAGAGGAAATATTTGTCTGGAGTATTTTTGTCAGCGGACACTGGGTGTCCCGGGTCATATGAAAGGAGTTTCATATGATAGGAAATTAATTCGGTAAATATTATGTAAAAGGAAATATTCAAATAAGAATTAATTAGACAAAGTATTATTTAATTATATGTTAATTAAATATTGATTTATTTAATTGATAAATAACTATGGGAAAAATATTAAAAGGCCACACCAACAAGTGGTGGTGGGCCAAGTCGCTAGAGGGGGGGGGAAGCGCCCCCCAGCCGAACCGTAGTGGCGGCGGGGCAAGGGGACGACGGCGGCGGGCAAGTGGCGGCCGGCCTAGGGCGGGCCCCACCCGCCAGGTCGGTGCACGGCAGTGGGCCCCACCCGCCCTGGGTCGGTTCGGACCTAGGGGCAGGCCCCACCCAGCCGGCCGGTGCAAGGAAGGGAGAGGGGAGGAGAGTTGGGGTCCAACCCCAACTCATCCTCCTATACCGAATTGGGCAAGGAGACTTTCCCCTTGTCCAATCCAAGTTGAGTTGGACAAGGAAAGGTTTTCCCCCTTGCCCAAGTCTCCCTACCCTTTGGCCTCCTTTATAAACCCCACCCCCTCTAGTTGTGGACAAGAAATTGAGACACAATTTAGACACACAAGTTTAGATCTCTTCTAGTTGGATTAGAGGGACCTCTAATTAGAAGCGACCTATCCGATTAGACTAGATCCAATCTCTCTCTACTTCTCATGTGTTGAGATCTTCACCTTCATATTGAAAGGGCATGTGTTGCCCCATGTGTGGTTTTGGTAATTAATGACAATCCCTATGGACTAATGTTTGCATTGAGGTATCTTTATAGATCTTGTCCATGAAGAAGATTGGAGTTCATGTGTTGGACTCTAGAAGATTACATGATGATCAATGCTCTATTCAAGGGTTTATATAAAGAATGGTCATCTAGAGTTGAGCTTATTGCAAGCATGGCTTGGAAAAGAAGATTGAGTGAACATTCATGTTTATCTCCAAGCCATCATCTATATCAAGATAAGAAGACAAAGTGCAAGTGGATACATGAAGACGGAGCTAAGCGAGACTCTCCCATAATGGTGTATGGGGGAGTATTTGGAGAAGTCTTCATCAAGCATGTGCTAGCAAAGCGCAATCAAGAAAGGTGGTTGATACGTCCAAAACGTATCTACTTTCCCGAACACTTTTGCTATTGTTTTACCTCTAACTTGTGTGTTTTGAATACAACTAATGCGGACTAACGCTGTTTTCAGCAGAATTGCCCTGGTGTCTTGTTTTTGTGCAGAAAGTCAACTTTCGGGAAAAACACCAGAAAAGATCGCAAACCTCCTATTTTACCAGAAGACTCACGGAGCCAGAAGGGGAGGCGGAGATGGGCCACGAGTGGCCCAAACCACATGGTGGCGCGGCCCAGGGGCCTGCCGCGCCAGCCTATGAGGAGGGCGCCTCGGGCACCTCCCCGAGTCCCCCTTTCGACTACTTAACCCTTCTGACCTAAAAACGTCGGGGGGTCGTCCACTTCATCCAGAAACATCACCGTACGCCGCCACCATCGCGAAACCTATTTCGGGGACCAGAAACTCCGTTCTGGCACTCCGCCGGGACGGGGAATTGGAGGAGATCATCGCCATCATCATCACCGACGCTTCTCCATCGACCATCCATGTTTCCCCCATCCATGTGTGAGTAATTCCCTGCTGTAGGCTGAGGGGGATGGTAGGGATTGGATGAGATTGTTCATGTAATAAGCTATAAGATCATTAGGGCATGGTGCCCAGTATCCGTTGTTAGTACTTATTGATGTTGTTGCAACTTGTTGAGCTTAATGCTTGTCACTAGGGCCCGAGTGCCATGATTTCAGATCTGAACATGTTATTGTTTCATAATGATATGCACTGTTTATTGATCATACCTGCAAGTTGTATACACATATTGTTGTCCGGAACCCGCGGTCCCAAAGTGACAATAATTGGGACAGCCGAGGGGAATGGCTGCGATGTGAGGATCACATGTGTTCACTGCGTGTTAATGCTTTGCTCCGGTACTTTATTAAAAGGAGTACCTTAATTACCAGTAGATTCCCTTGAGGCCCGGCTGCCACCGGCTGGTAGGACAGAAGATGTTGTACAAGTTTCTCATTGCGAGCACGTACGACTATATACGGAACACATGCCTACGTTTACTTAGTACTTGGATGCTTTATCATTATTATCTGCAATGCCTATGTCTTGATTATTATATGAGCTATCTTATCCATGCAGCGCCCGTTCATCCATCCCTATGCCTACAGTGTTTTAATCCTACTGTTTACTGCAATCACTACTGCTGTCTCTATTTACTGCTGCTATTATTTCACCGCTACTACTGCTATAAAACTGTTGCTACTGATAATCTGTGTCGAGCAAGACTATTCACAGGTGCAGCTGAATTGACAACTCCGCTGTTAAGGCTCTCAAGTATTCTTTGGCTCCCCTTGTGTCGAATCAATAAATTGGGTTTTACTTCCCTCGAAGACTGTTGCGATCCCCTATACTTGTGGGTCATCAAGACTATTTTCTGGCGCCGTTGCCGGGGAGCATAGCTTTATTTGGGAGTTCACTTGTGATCTATACTGCTCGCTGAAATTTATTCATCATGGGTAAAGCTCGTGATGAGAGGGTCCATGTATTGCCCTCCACTACAAGAAAAGGTACGACACTTAGTACCTCTGCTGCTCTTGACTCACCATCTGTATTGAGTCAACTTGTTACACCACCACAATCTTCACGTGTTGGTACTACTGCTGAATCTGAAATTGCCTCTGATAATGTTGATGATGCTTCTACTGTGATTGATGAGAATATTTCATTAGGTCCACTTTTAGATGCTGCTATTGCTAAGTCTAAACAACTTGAAAATACTAGAACACCTAATGGAAGTCCTACTACTCCTGTTTATTCACCTGAGTTAAGGGATTATACTTGTGATGATGATCCTGATGAAACTTATGTGGAACTTGATGATGATTTTATTGATAAATGTAATGCTACTACTGGTGCAAGTAATATGAGAAATTTTCTTGCACAACATGCTGTTAAATACAAGTTGTCACCTGATCCTAAGTTTGCCACTTCTCCTATAAACATTAAAGATAAGGATTATGATTTTTCTCTTGATTTATCTCATATATCTATTGTTGAGAAAACTCCTTTTTGTGGCACTAAGAGTGAAAGTGCTGTAGAGCACATGAATGAGCTCTCTACTTTGAGTGGCTTATTTTCTGATGATATTAAGAAGCGTAGCTACTTTGTTGCTAAGATTTTTCCTTTCTCATTAAAAGATGATGCTAAAGCTTGGTATAACAACTTGTCTCCTGGTTCTATTACTAGTCCTACTGGTTTGCTTGATGTTTTCTTTCAGAAATATTTCCCTGCTAGTGCTAAACATGATGCTTTGCAAAGAATTTATAACTTTGACCAGGAAGATGAAGAGAAACTTCCAGAGGCATGGACAAGGTTTTGCTCTCTTATCAGAGCTCGGCCTGGACATGATTTGGAAAAGCATGATCTACTTGATATATTTTACAGTGGACTAACTATTGAATCTAGAGCATATCTGGATAGTTGTGCTAGTTGTGTTTTCAGGAAAAGAACCCCTGAAGAAGCTGAAGAATTATTGGCTAAAATCAGCCAGAATTATGATGATTGGACTCTACCTGCGCCGACCCCCACACCTACACCGACACCAATATCAAAGAAGAGGGGAGGTATGATTGAATTGAATGATGAAACAATGAGGGAGGCCAAGAAGACTCTCATTGAGAAGGGTATTAAATCTGAAGATGTGAAGAACCTTCCACCTATTGAAGATTTGTGTAAGCCAATTCCTCATCCATCCATAATTGAGGTTCACTCTCTCCACAGGTTCGATGAAGGAGATATTCCCTACTCTAAACCACCTGATCAATGCTTAGATGAATTTGATAATTATGTTATTAAGCAAGATAATTTTAATATGAGAGTAGAGAATCATTTGCATGAAAATTCTCTAGCTATTAGTAAGTTGCATGATATTGTGGAGAGAACCTCCAATGATGTTAAGATGCTTATTAAACATTTCCATATGGTTCAAACTCAAATTGATCAACTCACTAAAGTGCAACAAGACATGTTAGCCAATGCTTCTAAGGAAAAATTAAAACCTGTCTATGTTAGCACTAGAAGTGGAGCTCATACTCAGGATCCTTTATATCCTGAGGGACATCCTAAAAGAATTGAACAAGATTCTCAACTAGCTGAAAATCCAGTTTCTCCTTCTAAGAAAAAGAAGAAGAAGAAACATAAAAATGTTGTAGAATCCTCTGAAACTGTTAATGATCCTAATAGTATATCTATCTCTGATGCTGAAACTGAAAGTGGTAATGAACTTGATAGTGATAAGGATAAAAATGATGCTCTTGATAAAGAAGTTAGTGAAAAGGAACCTGAAAAGCATACTAAAAACACAAAGTACACTAAGGAAGATTTCATTGCTAAGAAACATGGTAATGAAAGGGAACCTTGGGTTCAAAAGCAAATGCCTTTTCCAACTAAGAAACTAAAATCAAAGGAAGAAGAACATTATAATAAATTTTGTGAATGGATGAAACCCTTGTTCTTGCAAATTCCTTTGACTGATGCTATTAAATTGCCTCCTTACTCAAAGTATATGAAAGATATTGTTTCTAACAAGAGGAAAATTCCTAATGAGGAAATTTCTACTATGCTTGCTAATTATTCTTTCAATGGCAAGGTTCCTAAGAAGCTTGGAGATCCAGGTATACCAACCATCCCTTGCTCCATCAAGAATAATTATGTTAGAACTGCTTTATGTGATTTGGGAGCAGGAGTTAGTGTTATGCCTTTTTCTCTTTATAAGAGACTCTATCTTGATAAATTGATACCTACTGATATATCTTTGCAAATGGCTGATAAATCTACTGCTGTTCCTGTTGGCATTTGTGAGGATGTCCCTGTTCAAGTAGCTAACAATTGTTTAATTTTGACTGATTTTGTTGTTCTTGAAATGCCTGAAGATGATAATATGTCTATTATTCTTGGAAGACCTTTTCTAAATACTGCAGGTGCTGTTATTGATTGCAATAAAGGAAAAGTAACTTTCAATGTTAATGATAAAGAACATACTGTTTATTTCCCCAAGAAAGTTGACAAGATTTATGGAGTCAATACCATCTCCAATTTTAAAACTATCAAAGTGGGAAGTATTGATTGCCCTATATATGATCATCAAGAAGGATATCAAAACATTATGATTGGATCCATATCAATACAATACAAGGTAACATGAGTGTTTCATGATGTTTAAATCATTTGTGTCATGTAAATTTATTTGGTGCCAAGACTTGATCAACCTTGTTATCAAATGTATTTGCATACATAAAAGAGCTAAACAACATTTCTTTCTTCAACTTTGTTTTACCTACTGTTGTGTTACTGAACTTGCAAAGTTTTAGTTGAAACTGGTCTTTATAAAATTCTATTTCTGCTCTAAGTTTATTATTTAAATATCCAGAAAATGTGCAAAATGAAAGTTTTCAAAAATTTCTGAAAATTATACCATAAATATTAGTTTTTAAAGAGGAATGTGGGAGTGCCTGGAGCTGACCAGGGGGACCCACCATGCCACCACACCACCCCACCGCGCGGCAGGGGTGTGGCCGCGCCGTGGCATGGTGTGGGCCCCACCTGGCCCTCCACTCACCCATCTTCCTCTCATTTCTTTCTCTCTCCCGACCAAACACACCACCATTGCTCAAACCCGTGTTCTTGCTGCTCTTGCTCGAGATTTTTCGATCTCCTTGCTCAGCCCATCTTTGTTGCTGAAATTTGGACCATTTGCTCTCCGGTATGTGACTCCTCCATGTATCCAAGTAGAATTTTGTTTAGTAGAGTATACCTTGAGTATTTTGCTGCTGTAGGTGACTTGTTAAGTGAGTATGCATGCTTGTTCTATGTTGATATAATCAGTTTTGATGCATGTTTAGTCCTCTAGCAAGTTCATATAGTAGTTCCCCTCATTTGTATGTCTCAAAATCAATTTTTATAATGTTTGTTAAAAATTTCAGAAAAGGAAAATGCATAACCACACCTTTGGTGAGGTGTTTGAAAGGGATTCTCAGAGAGCGAGAAGGCCTTTGAGGGCATCTACTCGAGTTAGGCGTTCCTATGATGAGGATGTCATTGCACCGAACATTGGAGATGGAGGGGTGACCAAATCCCAAATGCTTCATCCTTTCCATGCATGGAGTTTTTGCGTAATGCAGGGTTGCTTGATGACTTCATGTTCCTCATCCAGAGAGTTGGCCTAACCACTTATATGCAGGATGAGAGCGACCAACATTATTGGCTCACCAAAACTTTTGTTGAGAGTTTTAAATTTGTGAATTCATCTTATACGCCTACTGTCCAATTTAAGATTTATGACAGGCCTGTTACAATGGGTTTGGGAGACTTTTGTGCTGCCATAGATATTGCTCCTATAGGCACAGCGAAGAAGATTGCAGGGAACACCAAAGACTTTGTGGAACTTTACCGAGGAGTGACCAACGACGATGACCGCATCGCTCAGCGCGGCAAGATAAGGAACATCCAATTCCCTGCCATTAGATATTTCGTTTATTATCTTGCTACTAGCATTCTTGGTAGGGAAAACACTAGTAACATTTCTAATTATCATCTTGCTTTTCTTGCTGCTGCACTTAATGGTAACACTGCTTACAACCTTGGTGCCCTTATTGCTCGCCGTTTGGCTGCTAGTGGACCTATTTATGGAGGAATTGTTGCTTCACGAGTTATCGCATATCTAGGTCTTTCCGTTAGTCCTACTGATGAGAAGCTAACCCCTTTTAGACTTGATATTGCTGCTATGAAAGGCCATCAGTTTGTCACACCTAATTCTCATTTAGGAAACATTGTTTATAAAGTTTTATTTACTAATGGGGATGAATATGCAGTGCCTTTGCCCCAGGCCGATCTGTACTAACGGGGATGAATATGAAGTGCCTTTGCCCCAGGCCGATCTGTTCCCTTTACACAGGAGACCGTGGTCGTACTCCAAGGAGGCGTTGGAGGAGCAGCTTAGAGTGCGAGGCTTTCACCAGCAGCACCAGGAGGAGGGAGAAGCACCTGATGATGGCTACACCGTCACTTACCTTGGAGCGTCATCCAACTCTTACCAGGACGAGGGCCCTTCCTCGTCGTACTATGGAGGCGCCACTTCCTGGGCACCATGGGATTGATCTCCACTTAGGCCAAAAGCCTAAGCTTGGGGGGAGGTATATCGACATCTCACTCATTTACATATCATATCTTGTCGATACTTTGTATATCCATGTTGCAGTTTTCTTTCTTTCTTTCTAATTATTTACCTTTTATTGCTGCATTACAAAACACAAAAAGACCAAAAATATTTCTGTTATTTCTCTTCATTTGTTTCTTTAAGTTTCAGTATTAGTTTGCTTAGTTTTTAAAATTCGGTTTGTTATTCAAAAATCCAAAAATATTTTGCTTTATTGGTTGTTTCTTTTTGCTCTTGTTTCAAAAACTCGAAAACCCAAAAATATTTGTTGTTTCTTTTTGGTTTTGTATAGTGTTTTCAGAGTTGGACAGCCATCCGTGACTCTGATGGAGCTTGGTTTTCCTTCTTATCATTCGAAGCAACACAAGTGAAAAGGCAATAAGGATGATCTACAACAACTTGAGTTGGGGTGAGAGGCTGGTATGAACTCTATTTGTTTTCATTTTTGTACATATACTCATCTATGTGAGCATGCTTAGTTGGTTCATGTGAGGTATATGTCATTTAGTGGATGCTTAGTAGTTCTTGTTCTCTCATGATCGGTCCCAATTTATTAATAGTGGTAGCATGCTATGTTGATGTTTGCTTGCATTGTTCTATTCATATAGGGTATGACATTGTGGTATCCTTCTCTGAATAATTCATTCGAATTGACTTGGCACATGCTCACGCATGCGTATGACTGAAAAACAAAAGTCAATTAAGCCTTGATAATTTATTTTGACTCCGAGTTCTTGTATCACTTTTATGTCTCAATTAATTTCATTTTGTCGCAAGCATGATTATGACAGTTATTGCTCTCTTGATTGTCGCTTCCCAGTCTATTGCTAGCCTTCACTTGTACTGAGTGGGAATGCTGCTCGTGCTTCCAAAACCATGAAAACCAAGTTATTCCAAAGTGTCCACCATAAATACCAATGCATGGCATTTCGAACCATTCAAGTAAATTTTCATGTGCTACCTTTAAAACCTTCAAAGTACTTCTCAATTTGTGTCAATGTTTTATAGCTCATGAGGAAGTATGTGGTGTTTTATCTTTCAATCTTGTCATTTACTTCTGACGGACTTTCACTAATGGACTAGTGGCATATACATCCGCTTATCCAATAATTTGCAAAAAGAGCTGGCAACGGGGTGCCCAGCCCCAATTAATTACAACTTTCATTAATAATTCTCTTCACATGTTTTGCCCTAATTTATTAGTAAGCAACTTAATTTTGCAACAGACACTCCTCCATGGTATGTGAATGTTGGAAGGCACCCGAGGACTCGGTTAGCCATGGCTTGTGCAAGCAAAGGTTGGGGGGAGTGTCACCCATAATGAAACTAAAATACATGTGTAAACAAAAGAGAAGAGGGATGATCTACCTTGCTGGTAGAAATAACGTCCTTCATGGGAGCCGCTCTTGAAAGTCTGGTTGACAAGGGGGTTAGAGTACCCATTACCATTCGTTGACAACAACAAACACTTCCCAAAACAATTTTGCTTCTGTTTTAAAAATAAAAAGCTCTAGCACATGATAATCTCTGCTTCCCTCTGCGAAGGGCCAATCTTTTACTTTCATGTTGAGTCACCATCCTTTCTTTGAGCACTTTCTCGAGAGCATAGTTGTCATTCTTAGTGTAATGTGCTTGTCCCAGAATGTGGTTAACTATGATATAACTTTGATGCTTTTATCTTTGATATCTTTGATTCTAGTCTTCCCATGAACTTCAGAGGTGCCTGGGCATTTATGTTTTGCTGTACAAAAACGGGCAAGCGAGATACCATCTTATCATATTCTATTATGAGCATTACAATCTTGTGAATTAATATGTTTCATGCTTGTTGCTATTAGTATGTTGGTATCTTTTCATAGTTTACATGCCTTTTGAGTGACATTATTTGCATTTGCCTCATCTTGAATTGCCTAAGCATTTGTACATATAGTGAGAATATATGCATCATATGAAGCAAACGTGTTCGTGAAAGTCTTTTATCCCACTCAGTTGTTAACTGAATTGCTTGAGGACAAGCAATAAGCTAAGCTTGGGGGGAGTTGATACGTCCAAAACGTATCTACTTTCCCGAACACTTTTGCTATTGTTTTACCTCTAACTTGTGTGTTTTGAATACAACTAATGCGGACTAACGTTGTTTTCAGTAGAATTGCCCTGGTGTCTTGTTTTTGTGCAGAAAGTCAACTTTCGGGAAAAACACCAGAAAAGATCGCAAACCTCCTATTTTACCAGAAGACTCACGGAGCCAGAAGGGGAGGCGGAGATGGGCCACGAGTGGCCCAAACCACATGGTGGCGCGGCCCAGGGGCCTGCCGCGCCAGCCTATGAGGAGGGTGCCTCGGGCACCTCCCCGAGTCCCCCTTTCGACTACTTAACCCTTCTGACCTAAAAACGTCGGGGGGTCGTCCACTTCATCCAGAAACATCACCGTACGCCGCCACCATCGCGAAACCTATTTCGGGGACCAGAAACTCCGTTCTGGCACTCCGCCGGGACGGGGAATTTTAGGAGATCATCGCCATCATCATCACCAACGCTTCTCCATTGACCATCCATGTTTCCCCCATCCATGTGTGAGTAATTCCCTGCTGTAGGCTGAGGGGGATGGTAGGGATTGGATGAGATTGTTCATGTAATAAGCTATAAGATCATTAGGGCATGGTGCCCAGTATCCGTTGTTAGTACTTATTGATGTTGTTGCAACTTGTTGAGCTTAATGCTTATCACTAGGGCCCGAGTGCCATGATTTCAGATCTGAACATGTTATTGTTTCATAATGATATGCACTGTTTATTGATCATACCTGCAAGTTGTATACACATATTGTTGTCCGGAACCCGCGGTCCCAATGTGACAATAATTGGGACAGCCGAGGGGAATGGCTGCGATGTGAGGATCACATGTGTTCACTGCATGTTAATGCTTTGCTCCGGTACTTTATTAAAAGGAGTACCTTAATTACCAGTAGATTCCCTTGAGGCCCGGCTGCCACCGGCTGGTAGGACAGAAGATGTTGTACAAGTTTCTCATTGCGAGCACGTACGACTATATACGGAACACATGCCTACGATTACTTAGTACTTGGATGCTTTATCATTATTATCTGCAATGCCTATGTCTTGATTATTATATGAGCTATCTTATCCATGCAGCGCCCGTACATCCATCCCTATGCCTACAGTGTTTAAATCCTACTGTTTACTGCAATCACTACTGCTGTCTCTATTTACTGCTGCTGTTATTTCACCGCTACTACTGCTATAAAACTGTTGCTACTGATAATCTGTGTCGAGCAAGACTATTCACAGGTGCAGCTGAATTGACAACTCCGCTGTTAAGGCTCTCAAGTATTCTTTGGCTCCCCTTGTGTCGAATCAATAAATTGGGTTTTACTTCCCTCGAAGACTGTTGCGATCCCCTATACTTGTGGGTCATCAGTGGTCCACTTGAAGAGATCAAGATCGTCATCATCTAGCTCAAGTGGAATGCGCAAGGCAAAGGTATGATCTTGATAGGGTTTCTATTTTACCGGTCTCATGGTGTTAGTGGGAGACCGGGTTATAGGATAGACGGCGTACTATCAAGAGGGGCTCTCAAGTGAGTAACTTGATCGCATATTTGTGGAGAGCTCAAACCTTTGCATACTTGGCATATCATCTTTCGTGGTTCTTATTTGGCTTTTATCCATGTGAGGATTTAGAGCTTGTGTTCATCTCTATACCAAGCTCTAGTCCATCAAAAACGGATGTCATGAATATCTTGTTGCGTTTTTTATGTTGGAGGTTTTACCAGTGCGTCTTTTCTAAGAGAGGTCAAACTCTCTCCTTATGGTCTCCTCCTCACATGATGGACTATGATGTTTCTATGCATGATCTTGTAATGCTCTCCGTTGCGAATCCAACAAACCCAAGATCATAGAAATCGGAGTCCGGATGGAAAACTTGTTGTGTTTTCGTGTTGGAAATATTATCGGTTTATCCGGTAGGAAAGTTCCACACCTTCCCATGTGTGTAAATTTACTCTATTTTGTGGGAAAGCTCTTGTCGTTACCTTTCCAACAAAATTGGTTTCACCTGATTTGGAGTTCGAACGAGAAAGATATTGCATTTCAGGGTTTGCAGTTTGTCTGTCCTGACCGGAGTCTCCGGCCTCAGGGGGCTCAGAGACCGGAGTCTCCGGCCCATCCAGTTTTGCAGCGAAGCTAGCAACGCGACGGCAGTCTCGGCATCGGGTCCGGAGTCTCCGCATCTCTGGACCGGAGTCTCCGGCCCATCTGTCTTTGCTGAGAAGTTGGTCTGGAGTCTCAGGCTGGTCCAGAGTCTCCGCTCCCTAGGTCCGGAGTCTCCGGCCCTCCAGGCCGGAGTCTCCGGACTAAGTTTTCCTGCAACGGCTCTTTTTATGGGGTCCTATAAAAAGGCCCCTTCTTCCCCCATTGCAGCTAAGCTTCTTCCAAGCACATTTTTCCTTCTCTCTCACCTCCATTGTTGACCTTGGAAATCTTGCCCTCTCCCAATTCCTCCCATGATTCTTGCATATCTTTGAGGGATTTGAGAGAGGAGATCTAGATCTATATTTCCACCAATCCATCTCTCCTCTAAGTGAGGGGAACCTAGTGGATCTAGATCTTGGAGTTCTTGTGTGGTTCTCTTCTTTGTTCTTCCTCTCTTCTCCCCCCATAAGCATTAGTTGATTTTGGTGGATTTGAGAGTGAAGGACTTGAGCACTTCTTGTGTTCTTGCCATTGCTTTTGTGCATCGGTTTGTGCTCTCCACGAGGATTCGTGGAAGTGAAAGTTCGTGAGCTTGTTACTCTTGGGTCTTTGGACCCTAGACGCCTTTTGTGGCGGTGCACGCCTTTTGTGGCAGTGGAGGCCTTTTGTGGCCACTTGGGAGCTCCCAATCCTTTTGTGGGTTGTGCCTCAAGATTGTTGTAAGGGACTCGATTTCCGCCCAAAAGGAAATCAATAGTGGAAGGTGAACCGAGCTTTTGTGCGAGGTTCATCGGAGAATAGGGTGAGGCCATTTGTGGCATCTTGAGTTTGAAACTCACACCCTCCAACGAGACGTACTCCCCTAAAAAGGAGGAACTCGGGAATACATCGTCGTCTCCGCGTGCCTCGGTTATTTCTATACCCGAGCTCTTTACTTATGCACTTTACATTGTGATAGCCTTCGTGCTTGAAGTATATCTTGCTATCACCTTGTTGCTTGTCTTGCTTAGCATAAGTGTTGGTGCACATAGGTGACCTAGTTTATTTAGGTTGTTGGCTTGTTAATTTAAACACCTAGTTTTATTCCGCAATTATCAAGCCTAAACCGGAAAAGTTTTAAATCGCCTATTCACCCCCCCCTCTAGGCGACATCCTTGTCCTTTCAATTGGTATCAGAGCTGGGCTCTCTTTTAGGGCTTTACCGCCTAGAGAGTAAAGATGTCGTTTAGAGAATTAGTGCACGATTCCACTTTTATATTCGATGGCACAAATTATGATGTTTGGAAAATTCGCATGCTTAATCTTTTTAGGGCCATGGGTCCAAATTATATTGAGAGCATTGTAGATGTGGGTTTTTCTCCTCCAAAGGATTCCCAAGAATTATCTTTAGAGGATGAGAAAAACTCTCATCTCGATACTCAAGTATCTAATGGTCTCATTTGTGTTTTGAGCGATGTAGTTCTTGCATCAATCATGCCTTTTCGGAACGCTCATGATTTGGACCAAGCTTCAAGATAATATGAAGTGTCCAACATTATTGAGGATGATTGTTCTCCTTCCACCTCCGGCCGTGATGAGTTCACAACTTCTTCCACTCACCAACATGTGATTTGTCACAAGGTAATGATATGGTGAGTGGTGATAGAAATTGCTTTGTTGATGGTGAATATTATATTGACTATACTTCATCTCTATCTCATTGCAATGTTCTATCTTTGGACTTAAACCTTCTAGCACTTCAAATGTCCACATGCTAGTGTTGATAGTCCTTGCATATCATGTATTAGTTGCTTAACTAAATCTCATGATGATATGCTTTCTATGTCTTGTTGCCATGAAAACAATGCTTCCATTCCTCTAGTACTTGTGTGGCTAACAATGTAGAGGAAACCCAACACTTGTTGGAACAAGACATGGATCTCAATGGTGCTTCAAGCAATTCTTCATCTTCGTCGTCCATCACTCACTTTTGCCTTATGGCTAGGATTCAAAGGAATCTCCACCTTTGGAACCCTCTACATCTTGTGATGACGAGGATGAGGATTATTATGGATTAAAAGAGGATGATATTGACTCTTAAAAGAAAGAGTGAGATGGTTTTTAATGCTCTCCCTAAAGGTAGTAAAGCTTGCTCTTATTTGTGTGAAATTTTGTCTTATGCTATTAAGTGCAAGGAAATCATTGAAGAAAAGGGAAGGATCGAAAGAGAGGATGCTATGGAAAAAGCATCCTTAGAAAATGCTCTTGAGGAAGAGCATGAGGTTCGAGTGTCTCTTGAGGAGAAACTTGAATCTCTTGATGAATCAAATGATCTTATTATTGCTAAAATCATTAAGGAAAGAGATCATGCTATTGCTAAATATAAAGTGCTTAAAAAGGAAAAAGTTGAATTTGGTGTTGGCAATGCTAGACTAGTTGAGGATATAGAGAGACTTGACAAAGCTCATAAGGCTTTGGAAAGTGAACACTCTCTCCTTACCAAGTCTCATGATCAACTCCAAACTCAATTATCTAAAAATGATGTGCCTAGTTCCTCTACTCTCTCATGTGATCATGCTAATATTATTGAGGAAAATGCTAGGTTGAATGATGAGCTTGCCAATTGTCTTCTTCCATTTCTAATGCTAATGATGCTTGTGCTACTAACTCAATTTCTCGTGAAGCATCTATTTTGAAGGAGAATGTTGAGCTAAGGGCTCAACTTGAGTTGCTAACTAGCAAGTATGGGAAATTGGAAGAAAGTCATGAAAAGCTCTCTAGCTCTAATGAGGATCTTCTAGCATCCCATGCGAAGCTAAAGTTAGCTCATGAGGCTATCACTACAAAGGTAACATCTTGTGAGCCTCATGTGGACAATGGCACTACTTTACTCTAAATGCTTTATTGCCATGTGCTAGTCCTTGTAATTCTACATCACATACTATTGCTAAATCTTGTGATGAATTACTTTCCATGCCTTGTTGCTCTAACAATGAAGCATCTACTTCCTCTAGTGTTTTTGTTGATGCTAACCATGTAGAGGAATTAAAAGAGCTCAAGGCCCAAGTCGCTTCTTTGAAGAAAGACTTGGAAAAGCGTCATGTTGGGAAGTCTACACTTGACAATGTGTTGAGTGTTCAAAGACGCCCCAATGACAAGAGTGGACTTGGATTCAACTCCAATAACAAGAACAAGTCCAAGTCTAACAAGAAGAACAAGGGCCAAGAACAAGCTAAAGATTCGGCCAAGATTGTTTGCTTCAAGTGCAAAGTTGAAGGGCACCATGTTAGATCTTGCCCTTTGAAGAAGAAGCCTCTTAGTGAGAAGCAACAAGGGAAGCGGCCTCAAGCTCAAACTCAAGATGAAGAACGGCCTCTTCCCAAGAAGAATCAAGCTACCTCTCTCAAGTCAAGATTCCAACTAAGAAGAAAGGAGGAAGCAATGTTGCTACATATGCCGTGAGAAGGGCCACTTTGCTTCTTCATGCACTAATGGTACCTTATCCAACCCCATTATATTGATGATGTTTATTCTCTTCGGAAGGATAAGGTTGGCAATGTGTTTGCCAAATATGTTGGTACTCAAAGTGGTGTCAAGAAAAGCACCATTTGGGTTGCCAAGCCTATTGTGACTAACCTCTTAGGACCCAACTTGGTTGGGGACCAACAAGCTAAAACTTGATCAATAGGTGTTGTTGGAGGGCATTGGAGACTTGGCTACATCATGAAGAATTAAGGGATCTTCATCAAGTTTATTCTCTCAAGCCAAGTATTTGGATTATTTTGTTCATCTCATACCCAATGTTCCTCCTTGCGGTAACTTGTGCTTGTATCATATATTGCATTGAAAGTTGCTTGCACCCTTGCATGTGTTAGGTTTTGTACCTTGCTAGTGTTTGTATGTGTTGTGCTCTCTACTTACTTATCTTGAGTAATCAAGTATGTGTATGTTGGTTTGCACACCATTTACTTGTGTTGAGCCTTATTGTTTTTTTGTTAACTTATCTTGTTGGCTCTCTTTTTGAGAGATTAATGGACTATCCCATTTTGGGGGAGTGATATGCTTCGTGCACTTCACACTCCTAAAAATGTGTATACATGAGGAATACCACTTAGTGATATATAAATATTATCTACTCTCTATGTGGTATATCATTCTCATGAGAAATTCAAATTCTATAATGTCCATTAATTATCTCTAGTTGGTATTGCTTGCCTCTTGTTAAGAAAAATTGGATTATCACATTATGGGGGAGTAATAAGCTATGTGCATATTACAAGCCTAGAAAATGTGAACATGTGAGGTATTGCCACCTAGAATTGATATTCTTATTATCTTATTCCTATGTGGCATGTTTCTCAAACAAGTTCCATATTTGCTTAAATGCTTTTGTCTCTCTTCTTTGGATCTTGTTTTGATGGACGTTCTTGGTACGGCTTTCCCCAAATATGTTGGCATATATCTTTTGGGAAACCGATTGCTTCAAGCCACTCTTTGGAGTTGCTTTGCATGATCGCGTGAATATTGAAGCTACCAAGAATATCTATCTATCTAAGCATGGTTTTAAATCTTATCCTTTGCCATATGCTTATTTGTTATGAATTGGTCTTCAATATCATTCCTATATACCACCGAGATTTATCTCCATATACTCCTTGTCATGACAAGTGATACTCATAATTGTGGTGGAATTTGTAGATCATATTCATTTGGCTCTTGTTTGAATTGCCTTATTTTATTGCCAAGGATTTGTTTTGATCAACTCTCTTGTCTTCCTTGTATCTTTTGGATCCTTGTTGCTCTACTCAAAATTTGTTTTGTGCTTTCTTGAGTTAGGAAAAGCAATGATCCCATTCTTGTGCATTGACATTCAAAGTCATACTTCTTAGATAATGCACTATTTTTGGGAAGCTATCCTATTGAGTAGAACTCGTTCTTTAAATTGTATTTTCTTCTTGCTTTCTTGAACATGACTAGTGTTTGATAATATATATGGAGAGTGATGATCCCATTTATGTGCATTTTGTATTCAAATGCAAGATCATAAATAATGCACATATCTTGGGGGAGCAATCCTATATGCTTTTGAACATTAGTTGTCTTCAATTGGTATTTGATCCCGATGACGTGTCTCTTTGGAAGACAAACATTTCTCGTCTTGGTACTTTGTGCCATCATGAGAAGTGTAGAGGGTT